>CM064540.1:27726485-28054073 GCA_032716605.1 Paralithodes platypus
CACTCGCGTTGCGCGGTTGTTGCAAGAAAACTAGCCGTCATAAAAGGATCGTTATGGTGTCATTGGAAAGCTTTGTTTATGCCCTTTCAGGGATAGATACTTGTTTTACGCTCTGGGTCTTATTTAGGCATGAAAATGATCACGTAAACAGCCCTATTTTGGCTAAAAACACCCCGCTGGGCGGTACATATAAATAAACCGCTAGCCCGCTAATCTAGTGTTAATATTGACAAACAAATGGGGTGAAAGGTTTTAAAATCGACAAACTAATGGAGCAAACATCTTAATATCTGAAGGCTAATGTTGATAAGCATGAGGAAGAAGGGGAACCAGAGAAACGACTCATATCCCCTTAAGAAAACTTCCAAATGACCTTCATGACAACCACATAGGGGCTACAGATCTTCTAAATGAACACCATGAATGCAACACAAAAGCTACAGACCCTCTTAGTTAACTCCATGCTGCCACATAGGGACTACAGACCCTCTAAATTAATGCCTTGACTCACACAAATCCTTTACAATCTTAACATATTTTATTGATTGTGAAACTAAAATATCATACGCGAATGAAGTTAAAAATAATTCGGTTAAAATATACAACAGAACATTATAACATGATACAATATACAAATACTGTATATATTAAATTCATGTTAAATACACAATAAAATTATAACAAGAAAAAGACAAATATTCGCCATAGAAAAATATAATTCAGTCTTGCGAGTGAAGTGAAAATCACGTGAAATTGAAAATTATATATGAAAATTATTGAGCTGATGAAACCTCATTAACAGTGGAGATTAATAAACTTCTGAAGAGGCAAAACCTAAGAGGAAGGAATTATTTTATAAACATATTGTATATTAACAATAATACCAAAGCCACGTAATTTGATGTAATATTTTGTATTAAACATCTATTATATAGTACTGTTAATCCAAAAAATCCCTGTAAATGATATTTAACCACAACGAAAATTATGAAGGGATTGATCTATTACTCGATGGAATTACAGTTTAGCCCTCGTTAAAGGTGGTGGGGCGTCCGAAATTAACATTAATTTATAATGTATTTAAAGAGATGTTTAGATCTCCAGTAATCAACCTGACTACTCCTTTGTCAAAACTAATCTTCAATATTAGAGAACAAATCAAAAATAGATATTGAATTGCGACCCCTTGCAACTAGTACTCACGTGAGGATGTGACGTACGCCCAGGCAAACATTTGGGAAGTAAACATCAGCAAGTATAGCAAAAATGGTGAATAGGTGTGCTGTTTTCGGGTGTAGCAACATCCCTGGACCAAACATAGCACTACACAAGTTTCCAAGTGATCCATACCATTGTAACAAATGGGTGAAGTTTATACAAAGAACCAGAGTGTGGGAGGCAAAGCCCAAAACAAGCTTCATATGCAATGGACATTTTCGTGATGAATGCTTTGACAATAAAGTGCAGTGGAGTATGGGTATGGCTAGATGCACCCGCTGATTGCCTATACGGACTGGGGTCTTGTCACGCCCAGTGCCAGGTCCGTATATATACGGACTCGCCGAAAAAAAATCGTAGCAGCGAAACGACTGCACCTATAGCTTTCATATTTCTACCACACCTTACCCTTCTGGCGTCTTGCTACCACCACCCCAACCCCCTCCCCCAATCCACTCGCCGACCATGGGTCGCTGTATCAGGCCATCACAAAGGAAAAAAAGGAAAATATTTGGCGGCGAAACGACTGCATCAATTGGTTCCATATTTGTGTGACAAGTCCCCTACCCTTCTGTCTTCCCCCCACCACAACTCCAACTTCCTCCCACCACCCACTTCCAGCCTATCCGTAGATCATCACATAAAAAAATGAAAATCCGTGGTGGCGAAACTACCTCACCAATCGGCTCCATATTTGTAACACGAGTCAATTACCCTTCTACCTTCCCCCCACCATTCCCCAAACCACCCTCCCACCCATACGTGCTTGCCAATTTCAGGAGTCAGGAGAGTGGATAATATGGGCTAACTTAAGCCTAGCCCAAATTATACAGTCAGTGTCGATGGATATAGGCCTAACCTAGGCTAAAAACAATTATTGGCTGAAATTCAACTACTAGCAACTAGGCTTAAAAAAAAAAAAAAAAAAAAAAAAAAAAAACGATCACCGCGGTTTAAGTTCCCGTCTATTTTTACTGCAAATTTTTCTGTTATTTGCACCCTGTTGGCAATGTATATGATGATGACAATAAGTCATGGAGGCGTGAGGGGCGGGCTTTCATTATTGTATCCAAATGCAGTCAAAATAGACGGGGACATGATCGCTAGCGTCCGCCGCGGCTCCGAGTAGTGTAAACAAGGCGGGCGTTAATCACAGCTGCTTCTCCATCCTCTCCTGCTGCTGGATTTCGTCCTACAGGTTCATACATATAAGCCTGGACACCACCAATATTCATCACTTGAGGTTCTTTGCCATAATCACGGTTATCACCCTCAGTATTGGCAAACGAATCGGAACTACTGTCACTATCCTCCATTTCCACCTGTCAGAAGAGCTTGTTGTGTTCCTGGGCATACGTCATCAGAGCGCTTAAACTCCGAATCCAGAAAAGTGTCACCCATATCCTATTTTGGCCATTATATAAATAATTAAGCCATTGTAGCAGAAAATATTGCACCAAAAGCTATAGTGCACACTGCCGGTAATGATTGTGGAGGAAAATAATAGCATGCACACCCACCTTTAAGAACCTCTGTTTTCGACCACTGTCTAGTCTGGTATATTCGACTTTGCATTTACGAAACACATTCGGGTATCACATATACAGTAATACTACTATGAATGTAACAGTTATTACAGATATAGTTAATTTTTTCTACTTGACCTTTTAACAATAATACAACTATTGTAAATTAACTCTTTATGAACTAAAAGACAAGGACTCGTTTGATATATGATTTTGTAAATGCTAATAACTACAGAAAATAAGTTTGAAAAATGGCTCTATGTGAAAATGTGATCCTTGAAATGTTAACCAGAGAGAGAGAGAGAGAGAGAGAGCAAGAGTTACACAGAGACTCAGACCACACACACCTTGCGGTCCCAACTAGGTGGTCCGGCCTTAATACTACTAGAAAAGGACAGTTTATAGTCGAAGGATAGGACAGTAAAGTAGAAGGCTCTCTCCGCACCCTCTGCTCCCTCCGGCTAAAGAGCCGTACCGGAAAATAGGATGAAGTGTAACCTTATGGGTCAGGAAATGCCCACAAGGAAAGTTTTTATATAGTATAGGAAGAAATTAGTTTGAAAGGGAAATTACACATGCTTACTGATTAATTCATATTAATCCAATGACGGGATTGCAAGAAGACAAATTAGCAACCCCATCAGACGTCCTCACAAACCGCGAAGAGACAACACACACCAGAGCCAGGCTCGCCAACATCAGGGAGAGAAAGAGAGCAAAGCGAAGGACACAGACGCAAACAGAAAAAGAAACAACACAGTCGATCATCGAAAAACAACGCTCTCTATGATGTAAAGAAACAGAGCAGTCTGCCAGCATAAATCAACGCCATCTACCGAGACCTACGAGAACTACAGGACCTCTTCCGGACCAATCACCTGGGCCCCATCCGGACCAATCATCTGGGTCTCGTCCGAGCCAATCACAAGGTCCGAGATACGAGACAAAGGCGTATACAACGCAAGAACTGGATCTGAATTACAATGAAGAAGAGTTTATGTTAATTCCTCATCAAGATCCGATGTTCCACTTCAATTTTGTGACCAGAATAATCAAATATATAGTGCAGAAAATCACATATATCAATAATAACAGATCAATAGAGAATAAGGAAACCTTTGCATACAACCTGACTAATAGAGGAAGATAACTATTAATGAAAAACAATTATCCTGCAACATGCAATGCTTTCTAAAATATGAGTTTAGAATTAAGAAATACAGAATAACAATATCCATGTATTCCTATGTCAATTATATTTTTAAGGCAATTATTAACTTCACAATAATAAAAAGCTCAAAATACACATGTCCCTACTATTCCGAAATGAATTAATCAAGACGCAAATTATCATCTGAATATAACCTGACCGAAATAATTATATGATCGGTAGGCAAACACGAGGCAATATAATTATCTTCTACTAGCTCCAGGGCGATCAGAAGTATATCTACCCATGTTTGCGGGAAGCAGGGCGGTGTATTAGAGGAACTAGAAGTGACATTATCTAGTTGTTTGTGAGAGCGGCAGTTCCCTCTGGTGCCAAACAGAAGGAAGAACTACGAGTCATACGTCGACCAGATTCCCTCCTCATCACCTCCTAACATACTGTAAGTGTCTCTGTGTTCATTGAGTTTTGGAAGTTATTGTGAAGGTATATAAGATATGTTAGTGTTCAATATAACGTTATCTTAGAGGCCTATTCTGGACTCTCCTTGCCCCAAATTCTCTCTTGCATTAGGAGAACAAAGCACACCTGTGTCGGTTAATTATATATATATAATTATTCTGGGTTTAACTGATTTAAACTCCATACCATACGTTATATATATTTTCTAACTACGATATACTGTATATCCTACACTACAAGTAATCATTTATGAACACTCGCAGGTCTTATTCAGTTGTGTTATTATTTATTGAGTGTCCAAGTCCGTAGTGAAGTGTATGAAGAGAGTATAAATTATCCTTTTATAACAAACTAAATCCTCGGACAGTTTGCCGCCTAATTTTCATATAAAATAAATTCTAATATAATTTCTTCTGCGATTAAAAGTAAAAACCCGTTCCATCGAGTTTCTTTAATTTGTGTTCACTATTTCTTATCTATAATAATTCTTACGAATAATTTGATCCACCACGTTATACGATTATAATACTATTTGATCCACCACGTTATACGATTATAATACTATTTGATCCACCACGTTATACGATTATAATAATTTTATCCACCACGTTATACGATTATAATACTATTTGATCCACCACGTTATACGATTATAATACTATTTGATCCACCACGTTATACGATTATAATACTATTTGATCCACCACGTTATACGATTATAATACTATTTGGTCCACCACGTTATACGATTATAATACTGTTTGATCCACCACGTTATATGATTATAATACTATTTGATCCACCACGTTATACGATTATAATACTATTTGGTCCACCACGTTATACGATTATAATACTATTTGGTCCACCACGTTATACGATTATAATACTATTTGATCCACCACGTTATACGATTATAATACTATTTGGTCCACCACGTTATACGATTATAATACTATTGGATCCACCACGTTATACGATTATAATACTATTTTATCGTAATTCGGGGAATTCCTATCGTACATCTCTGTGTATCACCAACCTTTATTTTCGGCTATTATAAGTCACTACATCGTTCTGTGTCTTTGTTATATTTTATAATTCATCAGCCTCCATTTTGACTATTATAAGTCGCTACATTGTTCTGCGTCTGTATTTTATGGTATAATCCATCAGCCTCCATTTCGGCTATTAACAATCACTACTACGTTCTGTGTATTTGTCTTAATTTCATTCAAACACACTATACTGTATGTATAGCTACTATTTCAGCTATTTTTATTCACTAGGCGTTTTTTTAATCTGAATTCCTTATTAACTGTGATCATAGCTCATTTAAGACTATAATTATTTGTTGTATATCGTGTGAGTGATTATTTTCCAGTATTTTATTATAGTTAAATTGCAAATTAAATTGCAATATCCTCAACATTAATAATAAATTTCTATCTTGTTCGCCTGATTTAACGTTGCACTAAATCATATATTTATTCAAGGTGACCGCAGTAACCTTGACCCTAACCTCTCCCGTGGCAACCTTTGACCACTTACCTGGTCAGGTGACCTTTATTTTCCCAGCCACACTTACCTGTGTACACCTGAGTAGACCATCTCAGTTGTCCATATTTGTTTTTATTTATTCCTCTCTGCGTACACTAACACACATATATATTGTCATCATATTTTATGTTCTATTTTGTATACTTTATATATCTCATGTGTTGATGCTTTGTAAGTGAGACCATATATTCATGAAAGAGTAAACATTTGTTAACTCTTTCCCAGTCACCTTTAATTTGCCATTGGACTTTTACTCCATAGTTATGATCCAGGCTTGATGATGTAACTAGTGTTTAGAAACACAAACTTATTGTCCTTACTATCTATCTATCTATCTATTGCCTGGCGCCGTGATCCCCGAAGGGGTGGCCATTGTCCTTACTCCTTGTGTTTATTGTGTTTGGAGGTGCGATTGAGTAATCTAGAAATATTATTATATTAATTAGTAATGCTAGTTGTGTTCCTGTCGGGTAGGATTATATTATTATATTAATTAGTAATGCTAGTTGTGTTCCTGTCGGGTAGGATTATAGTATTATATTAATTAGTAATGCTAGTTGTGTTCCTGTCGGGTAGGATTATATTATTATATTAATTAGTAATGCTAGTTGTGTTCCTGTCGGGTAGGATTATATTCTAAGTTATCCTTAACAAGGAGCTTATGAAAGTAAACAATATAGCAAGTTGGTTTACAACGACGCATAACAATTATTAATCGTGAACAGTGCACTGGTATCTACTTTGTCAAATCCTTGAAGAATCTTAAGACACTCGATAAGAGAGAGAGAGAGAGAGAGAGTGAGTGAGTTGTGAGAATTCAGAAATAATATAGTTTTCAAAGCTATCGTGGCGTGATCGACTTAGGAGATTGTCGCAAGAAGTAGGTTGTTGATGAATGGTAAAAGGTGGAGGGGCGGAGACGGTGTACTGAAGGAACCAACTACCAAAGACTGGTACACAGCTGGTTATGAAGGTGGTCCATGATTGTTGCCCATGGGTGTACTGAAGGAACCATCTAACACAGACTGATACACAGCTGGTCACCTTCAATGATTTAACCTTTGAAAATTACCTTCCACTAATTAGGTTTCTGTCTTACTCATTTCCACATTCTGATTTTAATTTGCTCCTTCTTAAATAAATTTGATATATAAATTTTAGGGTGACTGAAAATTAGTGTCTTTGATCTTGCAGACTAAATTGGATGGAGCATATTTCCCTGAAGGCTCTTAGCAAAACTAAACTTTGTTTTATTCAGATTGACATCAGGATTTGTTTTCTACATTGGTCGTAAGGTATGCACGTCTAATGATATTTACTTTTTTAGTATATGGACTTTAACTAATATACTGTACATAACTTTATTAGTGTTAAGTAGCAATACTGTAATGTTTTGCACATATTCAATTGTCGTTCCATTGAAACACATACCGTCATGAACTACAGTATATAAATATGTCACTACCATTTGAAAGTATTAATTCAGATTATTTATAAAATAATAATTACATTACACATACTAATCTACTTGTTTAATGGACTATTGTTACTGATAAGCCCATTTAAAACTAAAGGTGCACTCGGGAGAGCGCTTACCTCCGCCTGCAACAACGGAGGCATGCGCCCTACCATTCGCCTCCTAAATGAAATAACTCCTTCCTTGGTACATATCCTATATACCCACAGCAAGTCGTGACAATCGGTTCCTAACTTTTGTTTATAGACAAACGGAGGCAAAGATAACTTTTGATCCGCATGTTGTGTTCCTGGCAACATGTTGACACTATTTTGCACTGGTATCGGAAACTAGAATAACCCCTTTAGCACGATGACGTATTTTTCATCATATTCTGGTTACCATTAGACGATTTTGTTTAGCGTAATCTACCTCTAGGACTTAAAGGGGCAAATACGATCTCCATAAACCTACCGAATAACACAGGTCCTTCTTAAACTCCACAAAATCGTCTAGTTTTTGCCAGAATCAAATGTAAAAATGCGTCATCGTGCTGAAGGGGTTAAAGTTTGATTTAGGTGACAATATTCCCATACTAAATATTACAGAAGCTGTCAGATGAGAGTTGAGGATAAAGGTTGCGGATACATGAGTTCCTGTAAATCGCCTGAAGTATGTTTATACTATCTCATAATGAATAAGAGAGACTTCCTGGATGTGTTGTGATAGTTAGGGTCATTGGTTATTTAGGCTGATTTCCTGACTCGGTCATAATCATATGAAACCTTAACTAATACAATTGGCACGTTTCTTCAACGCTAGTTGACTCTATACAAAACTAAAGAAACCTCGGCAATTTGAGCTGCTTTACATTCTAAATATGTCTAACTTTAAATGGAAACCAGCCAATTACGTCTTATGATTAAGTTATTTTCAGGAAAACAATATGTACACAATATTACTTTAACTCCTATTACTGCCATGTAGTAATAACACGAGGGACAATATAGGAGGGGAGGTTTATATGGGGGGAGGTTTGTAGGAGGGGAGGTTTATATGGGGGGAGGTTTATATGGGGGGAGGTTTATATGGGGGGAGGTATATAGGAGGGGAGGTTTATATGAGGGGAGGTTTATAGGAGGGGAGTTTTATATGAGGGGAGGTTTATAGGAGGGGAGGTTTATAATGGGGGGAGGTTTATATGGGGGAGGTTTATATGGGGGGAGGTTTATAGGAGGGGAGGTTTATATGGGGGGAGGTTTTATGGGGGGAGGTTTATAGGAGGGGAGGTTTTATATGGGGGGAGGTTTTATAGGGGGAGGTTTATATGGGGGAGGTTATATGGGGGGAGGTTTATATGGGGGGAGGTTTATATGGGGAGGTTTATATGGGGAGGTTATATGGGGGAGGTTTATAGGGGGGGAGGTTATAGGAGGGGAGGTATATGGGGGGAGGTTTATAGGGGGGAGGTTTATATGGGGGGAGGTTTATAGGAGGGGAGGTTTATATGGGGGGAGTTTTATAGGAGGGGAGGTTTATATGGGGGGAGGTTATAGGAGGGAGGTTTATATGGGGGGAGGTTTATATGGGGGGAGGTTATATGGAGGGAGGTTATATGGAGGGATGGGGGGAGGTTTATAGGAGGGAGGTTTATATGGGGGGAGGTTTATATGGGGGGAGGTTTATAGGAGGGGAGTTATATGGGGGGAGGTATATAGGAGGGGAGGATTATGGGGGGGGAGGTTTATAGGAGGGGGTTTATATGGGGGTTATGGGGGGGTTATAGGAGGGGAGGTTTATATGGGGGAGGTTATAGGAGGGGGATTATATGGGGGAGTTATAGGAGGGGAGGTTTCTTGGGGGATATGGGGGGGGGTTTATAGGAGGGAGGTTTATATGGGGGAGGGTTTATAGGAGGGAGGTTTATATGGGGGGAGGTTATATGGGGGGAGTTATATGGGGAGGTTTTTATTGGGGGAGGGGGGAGGTTTATATGGGGGAGGTATATAGGAGGGGAGGTTATATGGGGGGGGTTTATGGGGGGAGGTTTATATGGGGGGAGTTTATAGGAGGGAGGTTATATGGGGGGAGGTTTATATGGGGGGAAGTTTATATGGGGGAGGTTTATAGAGGAGGTTTATAGGGGGGAGGTTTATAGGAGGGGAGGGTTTATATGGGGGAGGTTTATAGGAGGGGAGGTTTATATGGGGGAGGTATATAGGAGGGGAGGTTTATATGGGGGGTTTTATAGGAGGGGAGGTTTAAAGGGGGGGAGGTTATAGGAGGGGAGGTTTATATGGGGGGAGGTTTATAGATGGGAGGTTATATGGGGGGAGTTTATATGGGGGGAGGTTATATGGGGGGGAGGTTTATATGGGGGGAGGTTTATAGGAGGGGAGGTTTATCTGGGGGAGGTATATAGGAGGAGGTTTATATGGGGGGAGGTTTATAGGAGGGGAGGTTTATATGGGGGGAGGTTTATAGGAGGAGGTTTATATGGGGGGAGGTTGTATAGGAGGGGAGGTTATATGGGGGGAGGTTTATATGGGGGGAGGTTTATAGGGGGGAGGTTTATATGGGGGGGAGGTTATAGGAGGGGAGGTTTATAGGGGGGAGGTTTATGGGGGAGGTATATGGAAGGAGGTTTATATGAGGGGAGGTTTATAGGTGGGGAGGTTTATATGAGGGGAGGTTTATAGGAGGGGTGGTTTATATGGGGGAAGGTTTATAGGAGGGGAGGTTATATGGGGGGAGGTTTTATGAGGGGAGGTTTATAGGAGGGGAGGTTTATATGGGGGGAGGTTTATAGGAGGGAGGTTTATATGGGGGAGGTTTATAGGGGGGGAGGTTATATAGGAGGGGAGGTTTATATGAGGGGAGGTTTATAGGAGGGGAGGTTTATATGAGGGGAGGTTTATATGGGGGGATGTAGGGGGAGAGAGGAAAGTGGAAGGAAGAGGGAAGGGAAGGGTATGTGTGGGTAAGGGGGGGGGGGGGGGGGGGGGGTGGGGGGGGGGGGGGGGGGGGGGGGGGGTGGGTTGAATACTTATGGTCAGTGCACCACCCTCTCTCTCTCTCTCTCTCTCTCTCTCTCTCTCTCTCTCTCTCTCTCTCTCTCTCTCTCAGGATAGTCACTACTCTATCATACAAACTTACATTTTGTAAGTTGCTGCCACGCCCTCTCGTGACACATACACACACACACACATACACACACACACACACACACGTAGACAAAATTGTACACACACATACAGGCAGATCATACACACACATACGGCAGTAATGCACAGGATATTTCAACGCTTCTTTGTGTACTGCCCCTGTCGCCTGCACTATCACCTCACTATTTCACACACACACATAAACACACACACACACACACACATAGACATACCCGCTCACATACACACTCTCATAAACACACGCACACACTCATACAAACAAAAACACACACACATGCATACAAACACACACGCACAGACACACACACACACACACACACATACAAGTTAAAATAGATAAACACAATTACAAAACTCTGCAGCTGTGAGTAAAGAAACTGCTGCAAAATTCTGCGATGCTGTTTGAAGACTTGAGTGACACACCTGAGTGTTTTGCTGCTCCATATTAATATTTAATTTATCTTGCTCTGTGTTTATCTGTGTTGATTTGTATGCTTTGTTATTTGTGTGCTCTCACATACTCTCACTCACTCACTCACTCACTCTCTCTCTCTCTCTCTCGTTTAAGATGGATTGTGTTCATAGTTATTACACAAAATATTCCAACAACAACAATGAAATATCATTATCATAATTTAATTCTGTTAATTCTGTATAAATTATATTAACGTTAATGCCTTGGAATTTACTATAGTAATATTTTTCCTATGTGTAGCTTTGTTAATGTTTGGTAATCACTTTACATATTAGTAAATTGTGTACTTAGGGGAGATGGTTCATATATTGGTCGTTTTCTTCATGTATTTATTATTTTTGCAGTTTACTCTCTAAACCTCAATCAAAATTTAAATAAATAAACCCCAGGACCCCCTTCAAAATATTTGATTACATTTTTCGGTAGAAAAATGTCCCGGCCGAAGGCCAGTTCCTCCTTAATTACAGACTCGTTATCGCTCACCAGGAAAACATCGACACTTATATGACATGAAACGTCTTAATATTGACAAAGAAAAGGGGTAAAAGGTCTTAAATTCACCAAACTAATGGGCCGAACGTCATAAAATCTGAAAACTATTGGGGCTATACATGAGGAAGAGGAGTGCCCAGACAAATGATCCATCTCCCCTTAAGTTTACTGGAGTTTCAATTCCGTCTCATATTTAACAGTGTCTAATGTTGTCCATACTTAGTATACTATCTAGTATGAACAGTCTCAATGTTACGTAATCTGGGTTAATGTAGCGTTACGTATCTTTCCGTAGTCTTAAGTTGGATGCTTCCGTAACCTTAGGTCGAACGTTCCATGAGTTTGGTAAGAATATATTATTCTGTAGTTGTAGGCTATATGGGGAAGTATTGTAGGAATATATTTCCCATATATTTGTGTATTATGTATTAAGATTGTTCATATGTATCTCAATATAAAGATGGGATACATTTTCCATATGCTATGCGCAGGCGCGGATAGTCACGAGAGACACGAAGACGTTTCTCTCGCCCTCACTCTCCAAACAACCTCCGTCCCTGCCACACGCTAAGCTTGCTTCTTCATAGTTTCATATATTAGGTGTTTTCGCTTCACTTTCATCTGATATTCATATAGTCACTACATAATCATCTTTTGTTAGTTATCATGAAATGTAACGTAAATATCTAGCCTATCCTAGCCTCTTTCCATACGCTTCTTTATCCTACTAACCACTCAAGTCAACTAGTCTATCTTCCGCCATCTTTCAATCACCAACTGAGTTCATCATAAAAGGTAAATAAATATTCTATATGTGTTAATCTTCTAAATTAAATATATACAGTCCACTTCATCTAAATTAACCATATAAGTGGTCCTCCGACCTTTCGCTATTTTGCCCCCCCCCCCCCCCCCCCCCTTTTTTTGAGAGTTATTTGGCGGTCGGTAGTTGCCTTGCTTGGAGTGGGGATGGCCTATCCTTGTTTTTGTAATGTGTCCTACTCCGTCCTCCAGGCCCAGGTCTTTTGGCCCCATGTGGCTGTCGGGCTTTCTATCGTCCGCTCTTTGCTCTGGCCGCCCCAGGTGCCTGGTCACCAGTGGGACAGGATGTGGAAACTAGTGGAGGGGTCGGGGCTGCGACGGGAGTTTTACCCAGAATGAAAAGTTATAAATCTGATCCAGTACAGTACTCAAAACAATAATTACTTTAAATGCTTTTTCGGACTCATTAATTTATATTAAAACTACTTTAGCCCTAGAAAATGTTGCACGATTGGCATTAAGATTAAAATCGTCCATACTGTACTGTATAATAATGTTAAAAGTTAAGGTTATTCAATCTATATCAAAATTATAATGTCAAATAACTTCTTTATTCATTCACATATCTTTCTAAATTCTACTCTCGCCGTGTGCCCTGAAGGCGGGGTAATATGGTAGTTGATAGGCTGAGTGTGTGTTAATCCAACTAAAAATTGTTTTCCTTGTGACTTCTTGATATGAACTTTTCTTGTGTACAATTTTCACATTTATTAAATTTAATAATATAAAATTATCGGTACCCATTGAGTTTAGCCTGATTAAATTACCCTATTGGCTCTCTCTCTTAATTTTTTTGAATTTATTATAACTTTAACCCTCCTGGCCGGTTGTCATTTTAAAATGACACCACGAATTAAGGGCAGGAGCCCGGGTGTCATTTTAAAATCTGTAAGCTTGAAAGCCTATTCAGCTTGGTCTGAACGCTGTGCGTCCGACGCATGTAAACAAAGCCGATCGTTACGTCACCGCACCTCCGAAAACAAGAAAGAGAAGACTCGTTTGTTATTGTATGTCTGTATGTCGTTGTTTCAGTAGTGAAAAGATCGTCATATTGCTAACATCGCCTGCAAGTGCTCTCCACTGAAATCGTCATCACAACTGAATCAGTTGACATAGAGAGCTCTACTCAACGCCAGTCTACAGATTGGAAACCGCACTACATTTATAGATGCGTGGTAAATTTCTAGCAGTTAAACTAAAAAAAAATACGGTAGCCTAGGCCTAGACGTTTTTTGGCCAGATCGCCCGGGTAGCCCACACTGTCATTTTGAGAGCCTGCCCGGGCCAGGAGGGTTAAACCGGTACCTCTTTTTTGACATCTAGAGACTTTTGGCCTATACTGTATTGTACTAAATTTCCCTCCCGGCTTTACTTAAATTTTGGTGTAATGATTCTATAATTTTTAAATTATGTAAGGAGTTAAATTGAAAGGCTCCAGACTGCTAGTCTACATTTGGGCATAATTCTTATCCCGCATTTTGTGAGGGTGTTTTATTTTCAGCTCGCGATTTAATTTGATTTCTCGGAGTACTGTATTGTTGTCTGCAACTTAGTCGGACTAGCGTTGATAGTTTGATTTAACATCACTAAGTTTCCTTCTCCTATAATCATGGCTACAAGTTTGAAACGGTGTCGGGCTTGGCTTAAGCGCTCTTTGACGGTATTGGCCTCTGACATCGACGACTTCCTTGAATCGGCGTCTGGGGTGGAGGTGGAGGCCAGGTTGCTCAGTATTCAAAAGCAACTTGACAAGTATGAGGCCACACAGGAGGACCTGGCCGACATTTACAAGACGGACGCCGAGTATATCAAGGAGTTAAGAGAGGATACCCTGTATTTGGAGGGCATACAAGTAATCGTTGCCACATTAAGGGGGGTCTTGGTTCCAGAGGTCAAGAGGGAGTCGACTCGACCTGAGCCAAAGAAGTCCACCGTTAAATTACCACATCTTACTCTTCCAAAATTCGAGGGTGATGCCATGATGTGGTCGGGATTTTGGGAGATGTTCAAGTGTACCATCCATGACAATCCCGACCTCACAGATTTACAACGCTTCACCTATCTGAAGGGTCAGCTTCTGGGTGATGCACATAAGCTAGTCGAAGGATTCATTGTAGAAAGTGCAAGTTATGCCCCAGCATTAGAGCTCCTGCAAGAGACATATGGGCATCCAGATCGAATCAAGGCAGCTTATGTTACCCAATTCAAACAACTAGCGTCACCCAAATACCAAACAGCTGACTTGAAGAACTTCTATGCCAATACAGAGAGTGTGATGAGGTCAATCATTAGCCATGGTATTTGTTTGGAGGAATTTTGTGTGGTGACTCTTGTCAATAAATTACAATCACCACTAAAAGAAACCATAAAACGGGAAATGGGAGACTCGAGCCTGGATTATAAGAAATTCACCCATTGCTTCCAGGCTGAAGTGTACAATTTGGCAAGTCAAGACAAAGTAGGGGGTACACCCATGGCTACGGCAACATTTACCGCCCAAAGTGAATACAGGAAATTTAACTGTGTCCTGTGTAGTGGCACCAATCATTTGTGGTACAAGTGTATGAAGTATAAGACACAGCCTCTTAAAGTTAAAAGAGCCCGTCCACTACGTCTCTGCACTGGGTGCTTGTCAAAAGAGCATGGCCACTCGGGTTGTACTAATCCTAACATAAGAAGCTGCAAGTTTTGTAAGGGCAAACACTTTCATTCCCTATGTACACAGAAACAAGGGAAGGAAAGTAGACCAGCGGAGGATAACACCAAGAGAGAGCATACTGCTGCTACTTCGACTACAATGTCCGTTGCCACAGGGAAAAATACAGTAATCTTGCCCACCGTACAGCTGCCGGTAAAGGGTAAGGATAATAATTGTGTTAAAATCAGATCGCTACTAGACCAATGTTCTCAGAGGACCTTTGTGAAGTCTTCTGTTCTATCCTCCCTTTCCTACAATTCTAAAGGAACTGAAGAGTTATGTCTTCACGGATTTACCGGAAAACAAGCCTCTAGGGAATATAATGTCGTGGCACTGCAATACAAACACAGAGGTAAATTTCATCATCTAGATGCAATAGTGGTTGATGAATTGCCAGAACATAAAGGTGAACTTAGCCTAAAGTCTAAACTGGTTAGTTTACAAGGTAAAGGCATAAAATTAGCCGATCCTCATGCAACGGACACAGATCAATTGGAGCTGCTCATCGGTGCGGATCACTACTACGATATAGTGCGACCTGGGTATAAAAGGTCAGGTAGCCTAATTCTGCTTCCTAGCAAGTACGGGTACGCCGTAAGTGGTTTATATGTGGCACAGCATACCAGCTCCAGCACTGAAGTAATTACTGTATTGAAAGTAGCAGTAACCCCAATGGACGAATACATGTCCACTGGTAATGTTCCACCATGCAAAAATTACTTAAATGTTTTGTGGGAAATAGATCATATCGGGATAACCCATAAGGAATACTCACAAGTTGAGCGTCAAGCACTATCATCGTATGAGGATACCGTTACCTACGATCCTGACAGCCAACAATATAAAGTGAGACTACCCTGGAACAATTACAAGCATCAGCTGCCAACTAACAAGGGTTTGGCCATAGGGCGTCTTCGGGGTCTTCAGAGACGATTCATCAAAGAGCCTGACTTTTCTGAGGAATACTCAAAAGTAAAAAAGGAGCAGGTGTCCCGTGGTTTTATAGAAGAGGTGCCTTTTGACAATTCAGATACCAGACATTACTTGGCTCATCATGGAGTGGTCAAGGAGAGCAAAACTACACCAGCGCGTATCGTCTTCGACTGTTCAGCCAAGGTGAGTGATCGTCAGCCTAGTCTTAATGACTGCTTGCATACTGGACCTTCACTGGTACCAGACTTAGCGCAGGTTTTACTCCGGTTTAGACTCGATAAGTATGCCTGGGTGTCTGATATCGAGAAGGCGTTTCTGATGTTAAAACTCCATGAAGACGACCAAGACTATACTCGGTTTATGTGGCCAAAATTTCCACGGCAGCTAGATTCCCCCCTCATTTGTTACAGATTCCGGGCGGTTTTATTTGGCGCGACATGTTCCCAATTTCTTTTAAACGCCACCATTTTAAATCACTTGTCAAATGTCAGTGCAGATCCGCAGGTTATTCAGCAAATTCGGTCAGGGCTATACATCGATAATTTACTGGGTACAGGTAATGATGAAGATTTCCTGATTCATACCTATGGTGAAGTCCGAGAAATTATGAATGACGCCCATCTACATCTGCGTGCATGGGCGACAAATAGTTCTGTTTTACGGACTGTACTGCAACGTGATGGAATGGCGGCTGTACAGCAGGAACATGTTAGTGTGCTAGGGTTGTTTGGGAGACGGACACTGATAGCCTCTCATTCGGCGTTCAGTACGCGCAATATTCGCAGATTACAAAATGGATTTGCTTGAGTATGACGGCTAAACTTTTTGACCCCTTGGGGATAGTTCTACCGGGGTCGATCAAATCAAGATTATTCCTTCAGCAATTATGGAGGAAAAAATTAGGTTGGGATGAGGTTTTGACTGGCGATTTGGTTCAGGAGTGGGAAGACATTATTTCGGATCTTCGTCTCTGTAAGGGTTTTAATTTTCCTCGGAGAGTTGTCATGGACCATCCTGTTTCCATTCATGCCTTTTCAGATGCTAGCAAGGTCGCGTACGGCACCGCCATATACTTTGTTGACACAAGTGGCAGCCGTCTAGTCATGGCGAAGGCGAAAGTCGCCCCGATCAAATCCCTTTCCATCCCAAAATTAGAGCTAACTGCAGTTCTGTTGGCTGCTAGACTTGTTCACTTTATCGAGGAAACTTTGAAACTTTGCTACACATCTCGGAGACAGTTATATGGAGTGACAGCCAAATTACGCTCTACTGGTTACATAGCCGAAAGAAGCTACCAGTGTACGTCACCAACCGTGTCGACGAAATTCATACCCTGCTCCCAACCGCACAGTTCCGGTATGTGTCAACCAAAGAGAATCCAAGTGACTGCATTACTCGTGGTGTATCTGCTAAATTTCTCAAATCTTCTGTGTTGTGGTGGAATGGCCCATGCTGGCTTAATTATCCCAACGAATGGCCAGAAAATATATTTTTGAGCGAGCAACACACTGCTATTGTGGCACCGGTAATTGACTCGGTGCCTGACGAAGACACACGGTTATGGGACTGGGATAGATTCAGCAGCTATGAGAAGTTACAACGTGTTACAGTATGGGTAATACAATTTGTATAAAATGTAAAAGCAAAAATCAAAGGCACACCGACCACAGGTAGTGCTTACCTCAATGTGAAGGAGATCAGAATTGCAGATAATCTATTACATAAGCTCTGTCAACAAGAAATATATACACAGGAATATGAATTACTGGTTAAGGGAGCAAAGTCCAGGAATAACCTGATCAACCAGTTGGGCTTACACTTGAAGGGGAATTTGATAAATTGCGGAGGCAGATTACGATTGGCAGCACTCTGTGAGGCAAGTAAGTATTACTACTGCCCTCCAATCACCCCTTCACCCATCTTATCATCGATAGGTGTCACCGACTCTGTTGTCTTTATGGGGTTGGTCATATAGTCACCTATGTAAGACAACGATGGTGGGTGCCTAGAATCAGGCAGGTGGTCAAGAAATTCCTACGCAAATGCTTAAAATGTAGGCGGGTACAGGGAACACATTATGATCCCGTCGGAATTCCTCCCTTACCAAACCTGCGAACCACCCCAGGTGACCCTTACAAAGTTACCGGGGTTGACTACAGTGGAGCAATCCCTGTGAAAGATTCACCCAATCTTAAGGTGTATATGATACTTTTCACCTGTGCCGTTACCAGGTCAATTCACCTGGAACTGGTCACCAACCTCACTTGTGATACCTTCCTACATGGCTTCAGAAGATTCTGCAGTAGACAGGGATATCCACGTATCATGCTGAGTGACAATGCAAAAACTTTCATAGGGGCATCAACATATCTCAAAGAAGTGAGCAACAATCCCAAGATTCAGACCTGCCTAACGGATGTAAATTGCGAATGGCGTTTAATTCCCGCCAGAGCGCCTTGGATTGGCGCCATATGGGAGAGAGCCATAGGCATCGTGAAGGCGGGTCTGAAGAAGGTGTTGGGTATAGCTGTCATATCGATTGAGGAACTCAACACCATACTCTTGGAGATTGAAGCCACCGTAAATGATCGCCCTCTATACTATGCTTCTGGTGATTTGGAAGACCTTACCCCAATCACACCCTCAGTACTGGTACGTGGATACAGACTGCGGGATCTTCCTGAGGAACCTGATGAGGATACTATGGAAGATCCAGACTATACAAGTAAGGACGTAATATCGGCCCGCTACAAATATATTCGTAAATTATCGCGAGATATTTGGCATCGCTGGTCGACGGAATATCTGGTGACTTTGAGAGAAACGCAAAAAAGTAAACTAACACCATTAAATGGTCATTGGCCTAGGGTAGGTGACGTGGTAACCATCCATGAGGAGGGCCCACGCGCACTCTGGAAATTGGGTCAGATAGTGGAGTTGTTACCAGGTCATGATGATGAGGTTCGGGTAGCAAAAGTCCGCACCCGGACTGGAGTAATCACACAGCCAACGGTACGACTATATCCTCTTGAAGGTGACCTCGAACGCAAGGACACCCCCTCGGATCAATTATCCATAGATGTCCCCTCCCTGGCACCAACTTCGGCGCAGCCTGTTGACGCGCCCGGCGGATGCCCCAGTCGACAGGCGGCCCAGATATCCTCCCAATCTTGGCGGGATAAGATTGCCTCCGGGCGAATCTAATCATGTAAATTATGTATATTCTCTGTTGGCGGGAATATGTCCATACTTAATATACTATCTAGTATGAACAGTCTCGATGTTACATAATCTGGGTTAATGTAGCGTTACGTATCTTTCCGTAGTCTTAAGTTGGACGCTTCCGTAGTCTTAAGTTGAATGCTTCCGTAACCTTAGGTCGAACGTTCCATGATTTTGGTAAGAATATATTATTCTGTAGTTGTATATGGGAAAGTATTGTAGGATTATAATTCCCATATATTTGTGTATTATGTATTAACCCACTGAGCCCCAGCTAGTTATTAATAAATGTACCACCAGGGCCCAGCAGGTTTTGATTTTTTTTTTCCAGAAACAATAGCGAATGGGTTAGGAATGAAGGAAAAACCACAAAAAAACAATCAAAAAGGTCAAAAAGGGGTCCTACGGAGCCCCCGAAAGTCGATTTTATAAGAGTAAAAAATTGAAGGCAAAAACACTCAAAAACCAGGTTTTTGCGCGCTCACGCACACGCGGTTGGACTTTGAGAATTTTCAACCATCGGCATGGTTGCGTGGGATACTTACACAGTTCCCATACAAATCTGAGCCCTCTAGGTGCCATAGGACCGAAGTAATTGGGACCGACGCAACTGTTGCATCTCTGGGTTCTGGTGATCGAACATTGCCGACGCAACACGTGCGTCTCTGGGATCCAGCGGGCTAAGATTGTTCATATAAAGATGAATATAAAGATGGGATACATTTTCCATATGCTATGAGCAGGCGCAGATAGTCACAAGAGACACGAAGATGTTTCTCTCGCCCTCACTCTCCAAACAACCTCCGTCCCTGCCACACGCTAAGCTTGCTTCTTCATAGTTTCATATATTAGGTGTTTTCGCTTCACTTTCATCTCATATTCATATAGTCACTACACAATCATCTTTTGTTAGTTATCATGAAATGTAACGTAAATATCTAGCCTATCCTAGCCTCTCTCCTTACGCTTCTTTATCCTACTAACCACTCAAGTCAACTAGCCTATCTTCCGCCATCTTTCAATCACCAGCTGAGTTCATCATAAAAGGTAAATAAATATTCTATATGTGTTAATCTTCCAAATTAAATATGTACAGTCCACTTTATCTAAATTAATATTATGTGATCATGTAATATTGCATCAATATAATTATTAATACCTTGGTTTATATAGATGCATCAATCAGTTATATTAAGGGGACAGTAGTTATTTTGGAGGGTTTAATTATATATATATTAATACCTTGGTTTATATAGATGCATCAATCAGTTATATTAAGGGGACAGTAGTTATTTTGGAGGGTTTATTTATATATATACAGTATAATATATATTATATTCATTTATTTTTTTAGTTTCTTCGCTAGACTTTATCAAGCTTAAGAAAACACTCCCTAAACCCCCCTTTCAAGATAATTTTGTACATTTTTCGATAGAAAAATGTCCTGGCCGAAGGCCGGTTTCTCTTAACCCGTTGAGCCCCGGCTAGTTATAATATTTTGTTCACCCCTGTCCCAAGCCATTTTCACTTCTTTTGTTTGTTTGCTAAAATGGAAGACAAGGATGAGAAATGAAAAAAAAAAAAAAAAAAAATCACCTCGGACATTTTTTTTGGGGGGGGGGGCCGGTGGGGGGTTGGGGGGGGGGGGGGGGGGGGGGGGGGAGCCTCAAAAAAATTTGTTGAGCCAAAATGGAAGAGAATGGTGAGAAATGAAGACAAAAAAAAAATCATTTCGGTCATTTGGGGGGCGGGGGGGGGGGGTTCAATAGTTCGTCTCCCCCGCATGACCACCCGCCCGGGAGCACTAGGGTAAAAACTGAGTATGGCATTGTACGGCATACATCCTAAGGAGTGTCTCACATAAATCTCAAGCCTCTAGCTCCCATACGACCGGAGTAATGAAGGTTCAAAGTGGCGGTGAACTAAGGGTGTAAACTATCCCCACTAAGCCCACCACCACCAGCCGCGCGGCTGTCTCGGCCCGCTCACACCTACTGGCCCGGCTCCCACACACACTACGGTACCTCCCCCTCCTATTCTCCCGCCATTTCCTACCTTACGAGCCACGTAAGTGTTTTTTATATGTCGGACGCACGTGATGCGTCGCTGGGAGTTGGTGATCAAACAATGCCGACGCAACACGTGCGACGCTGGGTCTCACCGGGTTAAAATTACATGCTCGCTATCGCTCGCCAGGAAAAAATCGACACCTAACTGGCATGAATGGCTTTGATATTTATATAGAAATGGGACGAAAGTTTCAAAATTGACAAATTAATGGAACAAACGTCTTAAAATCTAAAAAAACTAATGGGGCTAAACATAAGGAGGAAGGGGAACCATAAAAACGACTCATTTCCCCTTAACACCTTAAGAGCGGGTGGAGGAGTATATTTAATGTGCCGCCCAGCAGGGGGTTTTACCGTAAACGAGCTTGTTTCCGTGCTCGTTTTCATGCATAAATAAGAGCCAGAGCGTAATACAAGTATGCATCCCTGAAAGGGTGTTAATTCAGCTTTCCAATGACACCAGAACTATCCTTCTACGATCACTGGATGTCTTGCAACGATCGTGCAACCGAAGAGCAAAATCGGTAAAATACGGTAATTTTCTTACATTATTACGTGTGAAACGAGTGAGAGAGGGCGGAGTACAAAGGAGTACATCTCAGTAGCTCCACGGCCACCGTGGCAAGCGGTCATGAAGTAACCCACGCTCCTCCCACTGCTCCGCTCTCTCTCAGAGCACATAACGTGCTCAAAATTGCACTCGGCAATAGCCGTGACCCGCCACATAAGCCACACTTATTTAACTCGACACTAGCCGGGTGCCGCCAGTTAAGGGTTAAATGACCTTCCTCCCCGGTATTGTTCTCACAACAAAGATTCTGCCACAGCAGTTTCAAGATAGATATGTGGGAATCATATGGGTAAAGACTCAATTATCCCTCAATCAACCCTCTGACTTCTATGTAACCTTCCTAATCTGTATAAAATCGTTTGATGATAGCCACGAAATATATATATATATATATATATATATATATATATATATATATATATATATAGAGAGAGAGAGAGAGAGAGAGTTAGATATATACTGTATATATACAGTATATATATATATATATATATATATATATAGATAGATAGATAGATAGAGAGATATACACACACGGTATAGGTATGTGTGTACACGAGAGTGGAGAAAGACTGATTAATGTATGTGGAGAGTGCTCAATGAGTGTAGGTAATACCGTACGTTCTTCAAAGACTGATTAATGTATGTGGAGAGTGCAGAATGAGTGTAGGTAATACCGAACGTTCTTCAAAGACTGATTAATGTATGTGGAGAGTGCAGAATGAATGTAGGTAATACTGTACGTTCTTCAAAGACTGATTAATGTATGTGGAGAGTGCAGAATGAGTGTAGGTAATACCGTATGTTTTTCAAAGACTGATTAATATATGTGGAGAGTGCAGAATGAGTGTAGGTAATACCGTACGTTCTTCAAAGACTGATTAATGTATGTGGAGAGAGCAGAATGAGTGTAGGTAATACCGTACGTTTTTCAAAGACTGATTAATGTATGTGGAAAGTACAGAATGAGTGTAGGTAATACCGTACGTTCTTCAAAGAAAGGCGTATACACAAGTACACATGGCATAGAATTGGGGATGGAAAGATTGTAGAGATTGATGGATTATGTGTTGGTGACAAGGGAAAAATTGTGTAGACTGCTTGATGTAAATGTACTGAGAGGTATGTCGGATCATTACCTGGTGGAGGGAAAGCTAAGGTAAGAGTTAGGAGTTGCAGGAGAATGCGAGACAAGCGTGAAGTAAGAGAGGTAATAAAAGTTAGTGAGGTAGAGAAAAGTACAAAAGAGAGGGAGTACACAGAACAACTAAATGAAAAGTGGATGGAAGTGAGAGAGATGGAAGAGAGAGAAGTAGAAGTTGAATGGCAATAATTTAAGGAAGGAGTGAAATCAAGTGCAGAGGAAGTATGTGGTAAAAGGAAGTAGGAGGCAGAGGTATCAGGAAGGGAAGCGAGTGGTGGAATGATACGGTAAGAAAGGCAGTTGAGGAGAAAGAACAGTGTTTTGAGAGAGTTTTACATGATGGGAGTGTTGAGGTATGGGAGAGGTACAAGGAGAAAAGGAGAGAAGCAAAACGGAAAGTTAGAGAAGCAAAGAATTATGCAAACGAAAGGTGGGGTCAAATGCTGAGTGAGAATTTTGAGGAACGTAAGAAGATGTTTTGGAAGGAGGTAAATAGAGTAAAGCTTGGTTCACACATACCCGTCCTGAGCTCCCGTCCTTCCCCGACCACTAAATTCGTATGTAATCGTGCAAGGACTCCGACATAAACGGGTATGGTCTGTTCATGAACGTACAGTGACGCCACAACATGGGCCGCGGCAGCGAAGGCGGCGAACCTTTTTGGTATACCAAAAATATACCCATGAGGACGGACCAACCGCCAAAATAAGGGATAGGGCGGGTCACCCACGTGACTGGTCAGCGCATATACGCCGTATGTTGGCGTCTATGCGCAGCCTAGATGCCTCCAGGCGTCGTCTATGCCCAGACCAAAATATTTGAAAGTTGAGAGGGCTATGTGGCAACGTCGCCTCACGTGATCACCCCGCGCGTACCCCGCTAGTCCCCGCCTACCAGGCGTCCATAAAAAGGCCAGCCTCGTGTGATTCTCTCTCAGTTCCCAAGCCGCCGTGACCACAGCAATAAGCACCACCTCACACAATCTCCTACCTCCAAGCTCCAACCTTCGTTATTATGCCACGAAAGTCTGAGTCGAAGAAACGGCGAGTCATAATCACCAAATCAAAGAAGCCCAAGGACACTAAGGACACCATAGACAGCCAGGTGATGGAAGTACAGGTAGAGGAGACACAGGAACGCCCTGCTGTTGTAGAGCGGCAGGGTGCCCCTCAGTCACCCACGCCTGTCATCAGCCTGGACAACGATACAGTGGTTGCAGAGGCGGCCCCCGGTGATTCTGATACAGAGCAGCAGCAGAGTAGTACATCATCCGATCAGGACACCGAAGTGGATGATACCCAGGAGGCTGCTGTGGCGGATGGTAATAAGAAGCGTTCCCTTTCGATGAAGGCCCCCATCAGGGCCATGCTCCTGGAGGAGCATGTAGAATTGGATCTGGGGGAGTGGTACAAGGAAAATCCAATTCTGTACCAGAAGACCCGCAGGGACTACAAAGACACCACCAAAAAGAACCGCCTGTATGAGGAGAAGGGGGCGTCCATGTCCCCAGCCCTTCCAGGTTAGTCTACGGTAATTGTTTATTGTGTAGTCTATGGTAATTTTTTATTGTGTATGGCCTCCTCTCAAAGAAAATTGATTTTTGAGCACAGACTAAACCAATTGTTCACTACTGTATTTACATAGCTAGTCATTAACCTAACCTAACCTACCTAACCAAACCTGGGCATCCTGGGGGCTGCCGCCCCCAGACTTTTGGATTGAAAAGTGATAAAAAATACATACTTTTACCTCATTATTCAAAGTTTTGTATTTGGTTTAATATACACTCCCAAGGTAATTTTAACAGTTCTATTGCTTCTATATATTATATAATACACTATAGAATACGTTTTTAATAACTAGGAAAAGAGGCCTTCGATTAAACAATTACGAAGTCTATATATGAATCTGTAATAATTCAGTGGCGTGTGCAAGTTCAGTGTTTTATTTGTTAAATTGTCTGTAATTGCCATGTGTTCATTCTAGAATATTCTATGATATACCCATGCATTCACTAGATTGTGTGAGAAGGTGCGCTCCCTCGAATCACCCATCATAGTTGGTAACATTATTGTGCAAAAATTCATTGGCGTGTGCATATTCAGTGTTTTATTAGTTATATTGTCTGAAATTGCCACTTGTTCACTCTAGAATATTGTATGGTATTATTTGGTCTGAGCCAGGTAGCCAATGCTTATATTAAATGATTTTATGACTGTGTGAACTCAGAAACATCTCTTCCACAGGATATCAAGTCAGACACTTCCTTGACACCATGAGGACACACTACGGCAAGCTGACTGCCCCCAAGAGCGGTTCTGGGGCCACCAAAACCCTGATGGAGAGGGACAGGTGGATCCTAGATGTGTTCTCCTTCCTGGCCACCCACATCGTCCGGCACAAACCCCGGAGCATTGGTTGTCAAAAGGTATGTTCAAGTATTGTTATTTCGTTGGTTTATATAGAGTTTATACATAATTATATATCTACATAATTTTGTATATACCTTTATATATAATGCGATTCATCTCTGGTTTGGGTTAATTCATCTATTTGTGTGGCATTTTCTGTACTGTTCTCGAACCCGTCAGCCTTTTCCAATATATATTGTTACCTATGAAACATTTTGTTACCTTTCCTTAAAAACAGTATTTATAATGTATTTAATTCATACCTTCGTAATAGTTATTGACAGAGATGCTGGGAATATACACACTAACAGAGTTGTTTACAGATTTTATTAAGTCTCAATATAAAGTACATAGATAGGCACTTTAATATAATAAATAAAAGCTATTCTTGGTCTGCAGGCACACCACCCTGCCGCCACTGCTACGGTGCCGGAAGAGGGTGGGAGCGAGGAGGAGGACGAGGAGGAGGATGCAGCTGGCGCAGTCCCAGGCCCTTCGCGCCCAACCTCTGGGGGTAGCCAGCCACAGCGGCGTCGGCACAGCGGCGGCAATGCCGACGTGTTACACGAGGCCACCTCCGTCATGGCGACTGTAAGTAGAAATCAGATATCATATTTAAAGCATATTCAGAATATGGAGTGTGTGTTTATTGATAAAACTTTGGTATTTTATTGTGGTCGACCAGGCTTCGTTGTCCTGAAACAGGTAAAATAAATGTACTTGTACAGTCTATGTTAAGTGTAAGTAGGGTAGACTAATAAAAGTATAAAGTGGATGTATAATATTTTCCTCTTGACATTTTCAGGTGGCGGCTGCAGTATCTATAAACATTTTATTAATATTAGTATTATTATTCGATGCAATAACAATATTAAACACTAATACCGCACTCCTGGTTTTCTCCAAACGGCTCCAGGAACAGGCCAGTGGTGTCCGCATGATGGTGGACAAGTTCGCGACCCCTAAGCCATGCACCATGGAGGAGGACTCGTGGAAGCAGTTCTACGGGTCCATAACAACTGAGTCCAGCAAGCTCGACCCCAGCGTGTGGGGCCACACCAGAGTGGAGATGTTGCTCCTGCTGGAGAAATACTGGGGTAAGACTGCCCAGCACGATACCATGATTAACATCATGAGGTCCTTCTCAGCTGCTTCTCCCCAGGTCCTCCAGCAGGTGCAACAGCCCATTCAGGTGCAGCACCCCATGCAGCATGCTCAGCAGCCCATGCAGCAGGTGCAGACGGTTCAATATATGAACCAACCACCTGTGCTGTATAATCAGTACCCTGCACCTGCCACAGCCAACGTTCTGCCCTCCACAACACCACAACGCAACTGCTCCACTCCCAAGGACAAGACACTCCACAACCTTAGTGTCTCCTCAAGCCTCTTCGATGCCATGGCCACCGGCACATCACCAGGGACCAGCCAGCAGACCCTGCATACTCCACCGCAATACACCAAATAAAATATGTAACCTACCATGTAATAAATGAAAAATAAATCTGTTTAATGTGCAAAATGATTGCTTTCTATGTCTCTATTTATGTTATTAAATCATATGAAGATATCTATGCAAAATTATTAGAACATATAAGAAACGTGCACAAATATATGAAAAGTAATAAATCAATGAAGAGGCATATCATAATAATAATAAGAAGAAGAAATGCAATTATAGAACAACTGCCAACAGAGAATAAACTGCAAAAATATGGAATTAGTCTACATCAAGATAAATATGAATAATTAATACATAACTAAGATATAAGATTTACAATAAGCCATGCAAAACCGAAGAAATAAAACAAAAACATGAATTAACTGAACTTACAATGACATGCAATGAGAGTATAAATAGAGAATAATCTTATCAATGCATACACAAATAAATTGAAGAAAAAATATTCCCACAGTAAAAAAATTAAACAATAATAAGAATACGAAATGTAAATAGAAAAAAAAAAGAGAAATGAAAATACAAATGAGTACACTGAACTTAGAATGAAAGATACTGATAATACATATGGAAATATAATGTGAATAAATACTACTGAATTACATCAGTGTATAAATGCAAGTATAGTTATCATTAATCATCGATGAAAGTATGCAATATAAATGACGTAACATACCTGAAAAACCCCCAGCAAATACAAATACACACATGTTTCTCACCTATATCATGTTCTCCTGCCACAACACACTCCCAGCTGGTGAGTTTACGTACTTCGTCAAATACTCCCGTACTCTCTTGCCAGCCTGGTTGCCTGTGTTGCGAGCTGTAGGGGCGGGAATACTAGGCAGCACGTCGTCATCTCGCCAGGAGCCGCGGGAAACCACATGGGTTTCGGGGTCCTCCTGGTCTACCTCATGGGCCGATGGGCGACGTATCCTGAGGAAGTTGTGGAGGGTGCAGCAAGCCGTCACCACAGACTCGATCCTTGCTGGGGCGAGGGTGAGTGATGTGTGGAGAACTCAGAACCTGTGATTTGGGTGGGTAGAGGAATATATAAGTGTCATTGTCAGAGATGTGGTGCTCTATCTGAGGTACATTTGTCTCTCTCTATTCTGTATTAATGTCTGTCAGATATTCAATTAGGTTGGTAAGTGTAGGAACATATTCGTATCTCTCACTCGAAATAAATAAATCATGTTTCAATACCATAAAATACTATATTTCTTGCTCACCTGTTCGCTAGGATTCCAAAGGCGTTCTCCACCACTCTTCGTGCCCTTGATAGCCGGTAATTGAATATCCTTTCGTCGTGTCCCAGACCACGTTGTGGATACGGAATCATCATCCACGGACGAAGGCTGAAGGCGTTGTCACCAACAAAGTAGTAGGGTACATCTTGGTGAGGGGCTTCGGACAGGGGCTCAGGTTGTGGGAAGTTTGCATGGTTGGAGTTGATGAGTTCATTTAGTGGCGATTTAATGAAGCACCCGGCGTCTGACTCGCATCCAGGACTGCCGATGGATGAACTTGTAGTCCTCATCCAGGACTGCAAGTAGGCCAACAGAGTAGAACTTTTTATAGTTATAATACTTTGATCCACCGTATGATGGGTTCCTGATCAGAATATGTTTCCCATCGATCGCCCCTAGTGCGTGTTGGAAGTCCCACCAACTTGAGAACCTCTCTGCAATAGCCTTCCACTCCTCTGGTGTCGTGGGGAAGTGGAACACCACGTCAGAAAAGGCTTCAACGATTGCCTCACACGTCTCGGGAACAAGTAGGGAGATGGTGTTCTTGGCTACACGGAAAGCGAATCTGAGACTGGCATAGGTGTTGCCACTTGCGAGAAATTGCAAGGTTATGGCCACTCTCAGCCCTACCTCCAGGGGCCTCCTCCAGAAGGTGGTCTTCTTCTCCAGCCGAGGCCGCACACGCTCGCATATCTCGTAGAAGAGACCCTCGTCGAGCCGCAGGAAGCTCCGGTACAGTTCTGGATCCTCTGCTGACAATTCCCTCATGAGGGTGTGGTAGTGGCCATAGGTCTCCCTCCTCAATAAGTATGGCTTCAACCCACACACTTCGCTTTTTCCTTCTCTTCAGTTTGGTCACAACTTCGATGAGATTTAGTACCGTTGAGCACTGTTGTACGTTGTAATCCATGTACAGCTGCACTTGATTCAACAGAGTGGTGTAGTCGTCCATGTTGAGGGACAATCGGCAGAAGTTATGTCAGCGGCACCTGGTTGGTGACTGAGGTGTGTCTGTGCAACGCCCCTTATTATATATGCATGATGGTGGCCATAGCCGACGACACTGCGTCCATCGTATTGTGGTCCCAGTGCCGTCGCAGTGCGTCTCAGACAGGTCGTAAACAGACTTATTAGGTCGCCTTCCAAAGGGACTGGTTGTGGCACCAAGTCTCCGTCCATGTGCCGCCCATGAGCCGTCTGCCGGGGCGGTGACGTGTTGAGGTCGCTGTCCACTCTCCGTGCATGCGCCGTCTGCCGGGGCGGTGACGTGTTGAGGTAGGGCACCATCGCCACACGTGGCCACTCGGGACACAATGTCCTCAGTTTGATGCAGTCCAACAATTTTTGGTGGTCGGGGAAGGACGGGAGCTCAGGACGGGTATGTGTGAACCGAGCTTAAGGAAAGAAGGACAAAAGATAAAAGAGTCGGTGAAAGATGCAAATGGAGAATTACTAGTGGAAAGAGTTTAAGTGAGGAAAAAATATGCTGAGTATTTTCAATCTTTGCTAAATGTAAGAGATGGAAGGGAAACAGTGATTGAAGCAGTGGTTGATGGAGATAGGTTACCCAGGCCACCCAGGTGGCAGGGAATGAATGGAGGATTGAGGAAAATGAGGTGAAAGAAGCAGTGAGACAAATGAGAGTGGGAAAAACAGGTCTGGATGGTATTGCTGTGGAGTTTATTAAGATGGGAGGAGATGTGATAATAGATTGGCTGGTGAGACTATTCAATGTGTGCTTTGTTGTGTCAATGGTACCAATAGACTGGAGGAGTGCATTTATTGTGCGGTTGTATAATGGGAAGGGAGATCGGCAGGAGTGTTCAAGTTATAGAGGAATTAGTTTGTTATCAGTGGTTGGAAAGCTGTATGGCAGGTGTTGAGAGATATGATAATAAAGGGTACAGAAGTTGCAATAGGAGAAGAACAGTGCGGTTTTAGGAGGGGAAGAGAGTGTGTGGATCAGATTTTTGCAGTAAGACAGCTATGCGAGAAGTATTTGGAGAAGCATAAAGAAATATAATGGGCTTTTGTGGATTTGGAAAAAGCTTATGATCATGTGGATCGAGAAGCAATGTGGAAGGTGCTGAGGATTTATGAAATTGGAGGAAATTTGTTAAGAGCAGTTAAGAGTGTTTATTAAGAGAGCAGAGCATGTGTTAGAGTAAGACAAGAGTTGAGTGAATGGTTTGAGGTGAATGTAGGTCTGCGTCAGGATTGTGTAATGTCACCGTGGCTGTTTAATATGTTTAGGGATGGTGTGGTGAGGGAGGTGAAAATGAGAACTATGGGAAGAGGATTGGGTTTAGTAGGAAAGAATGGTAGAGATTGGGAGTTGAATCAGTTGCTGTTCGCTGATGACACAGCGTTGGTGGCAGATTCTGAAGAGAAACTGCAGCGGGTAGTCAAAGAGTCTGGTTGGTTTGTGAGAGAGGGAAGCTGAAGGTGAACATCAATAATAGTAAAGTGATGGTGTGTAATAGTGGTGATCATAGGGTGAATCTAGATGTGAGGCTGGATGGGGAAATATTGGAACAAGTAGAGGATTTTAAATATCTAGGAGGAACGATAAGCAGGATGGAGGTATGGAAATGGAGGTAAAACAGAGTAAGTGAAGGAAGGAAAGTTTTGAGAGCAATGGGAAGTATGTGGAAGGTGAGAAATCTTGGTATGAAAGTTAAAAGTGCAATGTATCAAGGGATTGTTGTACCAACAGTGATGTATGGGGCTGAGACATGGGCACTGAAGGCAAAGGAGAGAAGAAAGCTGGATGCGATGGAGATGAGCTGCTTGAGGAGTATGTGTGGAGTGGCTCGTAGAGACAGATTGAGGAATGAAGAAATACGTAGGAGAGTGGGGCAGCAGGAACATTTGTCGGCCAGAGTGGACAGAAGGGTGCTGAGCGTGTATGGTCATGTTAAACGAATGGAAGATGTAAGGTTTACAAAGAGAATATGTGAATCAGACACAAGGGGAGATAGAGGGGTAGGAAGATGCCCATTGAGATGGGAGAGACTGTGTAGGAGAAGCTTTGAAAGATAGAGGAATGACTGTAGATCAGGCTAGGGAAGTGGTAATAAACAGGAATGAATGGAGAATGCTTGTGAATAGATGAGTGAAAACGCGGTCATTTGGGAGAAGGGGTCTGGCGCCAGTTGGACTAGAGAATAGTCCATCAGGCGCCTGACCCGGGGAACCGGTATATATGAAGGGTACGCCTGGAAGTGTGATGGGCGGGCTTGTGGTGGTAGGGCTTAGCTGCATGTCTGCCAGCTGAGGTCGGAACTTCTCCTGGAAGTTGGGGGCCAGGGGAGTGCTGGAGTGACGTTGATGATCCCTGGTATCTGGGTCTTCTCCTGGGTGACCTAGATGTGTGTGAATTTGTGTTTTTGTTTTTGTGTGTTCATTTTTTTTCCCTATTCGGCCTCTGTCTCGAGTCAACCTACACCAGTAAAGTAAAAAAAAAAAGGGCATGAGCCTGAGCAAATAGATAGGTAGATAGTGTGTGTATAACAGCTCATATGTATAATATTACTTTTAAGGAATGTATTAGCTATAGTGTATTTGGTTCTTGACTGAGACGTTAAGACACAATTCAAAGTAGCTATACGTTCTATTCCATCATATTAAACAAACGCACAGAGTGTAGCCAACATATCATGGTACAACAACTATAACATATCGCTCGGCTGCTGGGCTATATTAAGGGAGATGTGCGTATTTATTTGCCCGTATATATATTTTATTATTATCTTTTTAGGGATACACGATCATTATTTTTCCTGTGTTATGTTTTCTATTCTTGTACTGTGTAATTAATTCTGGTGAGACGAGGGTCGGAGGGTTCGGGTATCGTTTTTCAGTATTCAATCAGGATAAAGGATTAGGAATTAATTTCTATTCATAGGTTGATTGTTTTTTTATTATAACTGGTGTCTCCCATATTTTTAGTTTACTCTGTTGTATTCTCCCGAGTTCTATCTCACCAGTAATGTATATTAATACGGCAACACAGCGGCTCATAGCATATTACTCTGACTATACTATATATATATTTCTTAATTTGTTGCATTTATACAAACACAAAGTAATGTTGAATAACCTAAACTAAACTAATAAACTAATAAACTAATAAAGACTAAAATATATATTGTTATTTGTATACTAGTTCGTCTCCATTGTATCACGTTCTTTACAAACTACTGGGTAAATATTTGATTTATTATGTTATTTAATTGTTTATTTGTTAAGCGATGGAAAGTACAACTGTGTTAGACTGACTCCAAGAAAACAGGTGATCATTGTATTGTTATTTGTACAATAGATTTAAACTCCATACCGCATATGAGACGACTTTCCTAAGCTGATTATAATCGTTTATTGCTAAGCAGAGTACACGAAGAAAGGTGTCATCGTTCTGACGTACGAAATACACATTGACTTTGTCGAAATTAAAAATATATTTGTCTATATCATTGATATAAAAAAAAAACATAATTGAATTCCATTTTCTTGCGATCACGAACAACCTTCTGGAGTTGTGTATTTCTCAGGTCATGTCTGTGTTTTTTAGTTGATATAGGACTTCAGAGAGTGTCAACCCTTCTGAATTATTAAGCCAGCACACTGTAAGTCAAGGATAGTGTTAGAGCTGAAGCCCCATTTCGGGAACTCCAGTAACCTTCTTGTGTGTGTGTTAGTGTGTGTGTATGTGTGGTTGGAGTTGGACTGGTAACCAGTACAGACAGTGACTCGGTACTCAGTGTTTATCGTCAATATCTTTGGAAATAAAGAGGTTACATTAATGCCGCTTTACCACGATAACCATTAGTGAACTGTGTCGGTTGTGATCATATCTGGAAAACAATTAATAACGTAGTTAGTGAAATAGAAGTGAACATAATCTACTGCTCCCCGCTCTCTCCTTCTGACTACCAGCGCCATCTATTGGAGAACAACAACACAATAATCTACCTACCAACACCTTCACTAACACTACCAGCGCCATCTATTGAACAACAACAACACAATAATCTACCTACCAACACCTTCACTAACACTACCAGTGCCATCTATTGAACAACAACAACACAATAATCTACCTACCAACACCTTCACTAACACTACCAGCGCCATCTATTGAACAACAACAACACAATAATCTACCTACCAACACCTTCACTAACACTACCAGTGCCATCTATTGAACAACAACAACACAATAATCTACCTACCATCACCTTCACTAACACTACCAGCGCCATCTATTGAACAACAACAACACAATAATCTACCTACCAACACCTTCACTAACACTACCAGTGCCATCTATTGAACAACAACAACACAATAATCTACCTACCAACACCTTCACTAACACTACCAGCGCCATCTATTGAACAACAACAACACAATAATCTACCTACCAACACCTTCACTAACACTACCAGTGCCATCTATTGAACAACAACAACACAATAATCTACCTACCAACACCTTCACTAACACTACCAGCGCCATCTATTGAACAACAACAACACAATAATCTACCTACCAACACCTTCACTAACACTACCAGTGCCATCTATTGAACAACAACAACACAATAATCTACCTACCAACACCTTCACTAACACTACCAGTGCCATCTATTGAACAACAACAACACAATAATCTACCTACCAACACCTTCACTAACACTACCAGTGCCATCTATTGAACAACAACAACACAATAATCTACCTACCATCACCTTCACTAACACTACCAGCGCCATCTATTGAACAACAACAACACAATAATCTACCTACCAACACCTTCACTAACACTACCAGCGCCATCTATTGAACAACAACAACACAATAATCTACCTACCAACACCTTCACTAACACTACCAGTGCCATCTATTGAACAACAACAACACAATAATCTACCTACCAACACCTTCACTAACACTACCAGCGCCATCTATTGAACAACATCAACACAATAATCTACCTACCAACACCTTCACTAACACTACCAGCGCCATCTATTGAACAACAACAACACAATAATCTACCTACCATCACCTTCACTAACACTACCAGTGCCATCTATTGGACAACAACAACACAATAATCTACCTACCATCACCTTCACTAACACTACCAGCGCCATCTATTGAACAACAACACAATAATCTACCTACCAACACCTTCACTAACACTACCAGTGCCATCTATTGAACAACAACAACACAATAATCTACCTACCAACACCTTCACTAACACTACCAGCGCCATCTATTGAACAACAACAACACAATAATCTACCTACCAACACCTTCACTAACACTACCAGTGCCATCTATTGAACAACAACAACACAATAATCTACCTACCAACACCTTCACTAACACTACCAGCGCCATCTATTGAACAACAACAGCACAATAATCTACCTACCAACACCTTCACTAACACTACCAGCGCCATCTATTGAACAACAACAACACAATAATCTACCTACCAACACCTTCACTAACACTACTAGCGCCATCTATTGAACAACATCAACACAATAATCTACCTACCAACACCTTCACTAACACTACCAGTGCCATCTATTGAACAACAACAACACAATAATCTACCTACCAACACCTTCACTAACACTACCAGTGCCATCTATTGAACAACAACAACAACACAATAATCTACCTACCATCACCTTCACTAACACTACCAGCACCATCTATTGAACAACAACAACACAATAATCTACCTACCAACACCTTCACTAACACTACCAGCGCCATCTATTGAACAACATCAACACAATAATCTACCTACCAACACCTTCACTAACACTACCAGTGCCATCTATTGAACAACAACAACACAATAATCTACCTACCAACACCTTCACTAACACTACCAGCGCCATCTATTGAACAACAACAACACAATAATCTACCTACCAACACCTTCACTAACACTACCAGTGCCATCTATTGAACAACAACAACACAATAATCTACCTACCATCACCTTCACTAACACTACCAGCGCCATCTATTGAACAAAAACAACACAATAATCTACCTACCAACACCTTCACTAACACTACCAGTGCCATCTATTGAACAACAACAACACAATAATCTACCTACCAACACCTTCACTAACACTACCAGCGCCATCTATTGAACAACAACACAATAATCTACCTACCAACACCTTCACTAACACTACCAGTGCCATCTATTGAACAACAACACAATAATCTACCTACCAACACCTTCACTAACACTACCAGCGCCATCTATTGAACAACAACAACACAATAATCTACCTACCAACACCTTCACTAACACTACCAGCGCCATCTATTGAACAACAACAACACAATAATCTACCTACCAACACCTTCACTAACACTACCAGCGCCATCTATTGAACAACAACAACACAATAATCTACCTACCAACACCTTCACTAGAACTTGCCTTAACCCATGTAGTACCAGTGACGTCCTTGTCATTATATTCTGGCAACATTAATTAGATGATTGTTTTCAGCTTTGGAAGGACGTCTACCCATCAAAAGACTACAGACTATCTCAATTAATCCTTTTAGCTACCATATATCCATCCTAAGCTTCATAAAAGGTATAAATGTTACTGCAATCAAATAAAAAAGACGTTTCTGGTACAGACACTACTGGTACCTTACACTACTCCATTAGTTTTTCAGAACGCCCCAGCCAGCAATCCCTCAACGACAAACGTAATGAAGCCATAGAACTCTTAAATTCTGATCTAAATACTATTTCCAATTGGGGCAGAGAAAACCTTGTTAACTTTAATGCTTCCAAAACCCAATTTCTCCATCTATCTACCCGTCAGGATCTCCCAGCGGACTATCCCTTATTCTTCAGCAATACAAAAATCAACCCTTCATCTTCTCTCAATATTCTTGGTGTCTCTTTTTCTTCTGCTCTCATTTGGAAGGACCATATTACCAGTCTTGCTAAGGCAGCCTCCCAGAAGCTGGGTGTGCTCAACCGCCTTAGGGGGTTCTTTTCCCCTGCACAGCTTCTTGCTCTGTACAGGGGCATAGTGCGCCCTTGTATTGAGTATTGTTCACATGTGTGGGGAGGTTCCTCTCACACCGCTCTCCTAGACAAAGTTGAAAGGAAGGCCTTTCGTATCATTAACTCCCGTCCACTCACCAACTCTCTGCAATCTCTCTCTCTCCGCCGCAATGTTGCATCTCTCTCGCTATTCTATCGCTACTATAATAATCAGTGTTCCTCAGAGCTATCCCAGTGCATACCACCTCCTTTACGTAGGGCACGTGGTACCCGTCTTGCAACTCAATCCCACCCCTACTCTGTGCAACTCTCCAACCCAAGAGTGAAACATTACTCTCAAACTTTCTTCTACTCAACAGCTGAGCTCTGGAACTCTCTCCCAGAATCAGTCTTTCCCTCTTCCTATGACTTAAATTGCTTCAAACTCCGTGTGTCCAGGCATTTTGGCTCGAACGTCCCTTGATTTTGGCCCTGTCACTCTTTCAACTATGGGGGAGGCACTCGCTATAGGCAGTTATGCCTTTTGCCTCCCTCAATCACATAGAAAAAAAAAAAAAAAAAAAAAAAAAAAAAAAGGGGTTAATATTACATTAATATAATGTGTTCTCAGCCTGTGATAAGCGTTACGAATGCATGGACAAATATATGCATAATAATATCAAAGATTGTACTAGTGTATTGGTAAAAGTTGACTGTGGGACTGTTAACACAATAACCTCCCCCACCCACCACCACCTCCCCACCCATTCCACCCTCATTAAGGGAAGGTGGGACTATTTATTTCTTAATTTTTCATTTTTCTTTTCTCCCTAAACTTTCATCAAACTTAAAATAACACTCCCGCACGACTCTCCTTCAAGATAAATGTGTAAATTTTTCGATAGAAAAAATCCCCGGCCGAAGGCCGGTTTCCCTTAAATTACAGGCTCGCTATCGCTCGGCAGGAAACAAATCGACACCTAAATGACACAACAAATATTATTGACAAAACAATGGGGCGGAAGGTCATAAATTCGCCAACATAATGGACCGAATGTCTTAAAATCGGAAAACTAATGGAGCTAAACATGAGGAAGAAGGACCAGAAAAACGACCCACATCCCCTTAACTGTAATATACTTTGAGCGGAACAAATTGTCCCTCCTGTCCTGTCCTGGATAACTAATGCCCGGTGTGTAATTGTCCCTCCTGTCCTGGATAACTAATGCCCGGTGTGTAATTGTCCCTCCTGTCCTGGATAACTAATGCCCGGTGTGTAATTGTCCCTCCTGTCCTGGATAACTAATGCCCGGTGTGTAATTGTCCCTCCTGTCCTGGATAACTAATGCCCGGTGTGTAATTGTCCCTCCTGTCCTGGATAACTAATGCCCGGTGTGTAATTGTCCCTCCTGTCCTGGATAACTAATGCCCGGTGTGTAATTGTCCCTCCTGTCCTGGATAACTAATGCCCGGTGTGTAATTGTCCCTCCTGTCCTGGATAACTAATGCCCGGTGTGTAATTGTCCCTCCTGTCCTGGATAACTAATGCCCTGTGTGTAATTGTCCCTCCTGTCCTGGATAACTAATGCCCGGTGTGTAATTGTCCCTCCTGTCCTGGATAACTAATGCCCGGTGTGTAAAAGAACGTGAATTATTGTGTTTTAAAGTGTGATCAATAATTAATAAATGTACCGTGTTTTGGGTCACACCATGTTATTTAATGCATTATTTTAACTTAAGAATTGCCGGGATGGATGTAGTTACCGGGTGTACCACTACCGACATACAACATAAATCATCTATAAATACTTATAATAAAATAAATACTTATAAATCTATAATACTAGGTTAGGTTAGGTTAGGTTGTTTGGTTAGGGTATTGTATTTTTGTATCCAAAGGCAGTCAACATAGACGGGAACATGATAGTGAGCGTCCGCGTAGTGTAAACTACGGGCAGTACACCCGGTAACTACATTCTTGCCATTCAGTTATCGAGCGTGACAATAATACATGCAACAAACACACTGCCAGACCCAACACAGGATGGTCAACAAAAAATACTCCAGTAATTACAACAGAAACTAGGATCTGACATGTTCGAAAGGAAAAGGTGACTCGGCACCCTGACAATGAAACAATTGACATATTTGTTTCAATTACAAACACAATATTAGTTAATATGGCCGTGATGGCATACAGACTGTTGATTAAACAACATAATTCCTGTTGTGGATGGATATAATTAGGTAGTCCAGTTGACAGAAGCCAATTTTTTACTGAAACCTGAAAACCTGAAATGCACAGAAACATTTTGCACTCTTCGTCTTTGAAGGTCCTAGATGACTGGTTCATTGTGTAACATTAGGTCCATCAAATCTAGACTACTTACCAGAGTGAAGACGCTTAAGGAAAATTAGTTTGCTTCTCATGACCTGAACGTGTTCAACGCATTACCCCCAAAATTAGAAACCAAAGCTTCCCAACACTAGAAAACAAGGATATCAGGATTTGGATGATTTTCTGTGTTCATTAGATGACTTACCCATCCTACCTCACTACCGCCATGATATCAGTAACAGTATCATTGACTAAGTGGCACTGAGGATGGACTGTACAGTGGTGGCAACCAAGCGGCGTGGACCACGGGGTGCTAACTATCAATCTTCAACTACAATCACAGGTGCGTGCGTGTGTGTGTGTGTGTTTGATATACAGCACTAATATCAGCCCCACATTGTTGTGTATAGTAGGCTAGGTGTATGTGTGTGAATGATAAGCTGCTCTGACATACTGTATGTGTCCTTCCTTCTAATGGAAACTGCAGTGTGTGTTTGTAGGTGTATGTGTGAATGATAAGCTGCTCTGACATACTGTATGTGTCCTTCCTTCTAATGGAAACTGCAGTGTGTGTTTGTAGGTGTATGTGTGTGAATGATAAGCTGCTCTGACATACTGTATGTGTCCTTCCTTCTAATGGAAACTGTAGTGTGTGTTTGTAGGTGTATGTGTGAATGATAAGCTGCTCTGACATACTGTATGTGTCCTTCCTTGTAATGGAAACTGTAGTGTGTGTTTGTAGGTGTATGTGTGTGAATGATAAGCTGCTCTGACATACTGTATGTGTCCTTCCTTGTAATGGAAACTGTAGTGTGTGTTTGTAGGTGTATGTGTGTGAATGATAAGCTGCTCTGACATACTGTATGTGTCCTTCCTTGTAATGGAAACTGTAGTGTGTGTTTGTAGGTGTATGTGTGTGAATGATAAGCTGCTCTGACATACTGTATGTGTCCTTCCTTGTAATGGAAACTTTAGTGTGTGTTTGTAGGTGTATGTGTGTGAATGATAAGCTGCTCTGACATACTGTATGTGTCCTTCCTTGTAATGGAAACTGCAGTGTGTGTTTGTAGGTGTATGTGTGTGAATGATAAGCTGCTCTGACATACTGTATGTGTCCTTCCTTGTAATGGAAACTGCAGTGTGTGTTTGTAGGTGTATGTGTGTGAATGATAAGCTGCTCTGACATACTGTATGTGTCCTTCCTTGTAATGGAAACTGTAGTGCGTGTTTGTAGGTGTATGTGTGTGAATGATAAGCTGCTCTGACATACTGTATGTGTCCTTCCTTGTAATGGAAACTGTAGTGTGTGTTTGTAGGTGTATGTGTGTGAATGATAAGCTGCTCTGACATACTGTGTGTCCTTCCTTGTAATGGAAACTGCAGTGTGTGTTTGTAGGTGTATGTGTGTGAATGATAAGCTGCTCTGACATACTGTATGTGTCCTTCCTTGTAATGGAAACTGCAGTGTGTGTTTGTAGGTGTGTGTGGGTGCGTTTGTAGGTGTGTGTGTGATTGTTTGTAAGTGTGTGTTTGTGTGTTTGTGTGTTGTGACGCATGTCCAGTGTGAGCATGCTGTACAGAACGCCTAGTCATGCCCCACTCTCGCTAGGATCGTCAGGGCAGGAACTTTGGCTGTAGTCTATGTAGAGTTTCCTAACTTAGTTCATGTGAGCCGTTGTACTATAAGTAATATGAATATGTATTTTGTTTTCATCTGAGTCAACGAGTTCTATTTTATATCATTAGTTATAAGTATTGTGTGTAAAACTTATTTGTAATGATGGGAGAAGCGGCAGCCACAGTTGGGGGTCAGTGGGTGCGCCATGCGGGAGGTGGGCCTAACTCACTAGCACTCCCCCCCCCCCCCCTCCCCTCAGTGCTAGGAAAGCCTTTGTCTATCCCAGAGGAGAGAGAGAAATTACGTAATGATTGTCAGTGGGCGGTCCTTAGTAGTTCACGTTGGGCTCACTAGAGGGCCGAGTATAAAAAGGGAAGTCTAGCCATTTTTTGATCAGAACTCATTAGGCAGAGCGACTTCTCATTTCCCTTGCTAACTATATATATTCTTCTGACTGATGTGAACTTTCTCTACTACCTTACATTCTTATCTCCTCTTTTCCCTACCCTTTTTAACTTCCATGGTCCCGTTGGTGCAGAGCTAGTCAGCCAACGTATTATCGCTTGAGTTCTCATGAGATACATGCCTATTAGATAGCCTATTTTGGAAGGGTTAACTTAGAATAGGATTGATTTATGTTTGTTGCACTTGTCTATGCATTTCCCTGTGTGTTATTATTATTATTCCTGTTTTCTGCTAGTCTAGGTAATGCTAGACTGGGGTAAGGCTTTTCTGTGTTACGAGTTGTTGTTTGATGCAGTGGTTAAGCGATAAACCTGCATACTCGTTTCGGTTCAGTGAAGCCTAGGTTGTCTTCGCGGCTGACTGTGTTGAGTTAATAATTTACAGTGCGTGAGGGCAAGAGCCTAACCACCCTGTATTTTATTAACAGCTTGTTTTTACTTTGTCAAGGAGCCGGGAGAAAACCAGATACAAGGGATCTGGATTTCTCAAAGTGCACTTGTTAGTGTTAACGTAATACTTTAAACAGTTGTGAGGACTTCGCTAGGCTACGAGCCGTTTTTGCTCAGTCACTGCTACCTTTTGCCCACAGTACCCCAGCTAGACTTTACTCGATTAGTAGATACAGAATAGTATTGAAGCTTTCCTTATGTATGATATTGTTTATGCACTATTGATTTCATGTGTTGCAAGCTTGGCTACTTTAGTGATTAGTGGCCCACGAGCACAATCCGAGTAGGCTATTGCCGTTGCATTTGCGGAGTACTTCTTTTTAATGTTTGCCATTTACTATTGCATATTCTTTTAATTATTCTTATGCCAATTTAAACCTTTAATAGTATTTAATTGCCAGTGTTTTTCTTATTGAATTACTGTTCAAAATCCGATACGTACTTCTTACGAGCATCCGAGAAGCATCTAACTTTTTTCAGAAGATTCCTTGCTCGATGCTTAAGGACTATTAATTAACGTAACGTAATAGTGCCGATCCGAAGTAGAGGGTGGAGGACTTCTTAAGTTCTTAGTCAAGGGTGGATTACTTCGGCTTCGGCCAACACTATTCTTTGGTGTTGTTGTTTCTTACTTCTTTGTTTGATTGTTGACCAGACTAGAGAATTCCTGTCTCTTTATTAGTCTGTTGTTGAACACTAGTACCGAGTTCTTGTATACCCCGTTATAGCAGATTGAACTCTGGAGGGTATTTGTGTTTTTTGTTCGGCTGGCAGTACTCAGGGGTTGGGATCGTGTGTTTCCGTTGTGGCAGCGAGCCGTATTCGAGTCCTGATTGAGAGCCCTTGTGTACCCGAGTGCCAGGTCGTAACAAATGGCGACCTTGCTTAGGATTTTGTGAACAGTATACATTTTTGCAGAGTTGTACAACATTTGTTTGTTTGTATTTTAGCGTGCATATTGAAGAATATTTTTTTTTGTATGGCAATTAGTAAAGCATTTAAGAGACTCCAGTTAATTTAGTAATTAGTGCTTGCATAGGAAGTTTAACACTTTTGTCTCGAGAATTTTTTTGTGGACTTCAGTATGTCGTGCATTAGTACTGACGATGAGCGAGAGATGCCATTTGAAGGTGTGCCGTTAGTAACCAGTGAGGAGGATGCTAGAGTTTTTGTGAGTAAGCGGTACCACGTGACGGAGGAGAGGCTGACTGGGGTGGATGTTTGTGGCTTGCACCTGATAGCCAAGGTTTTGGGCATTTCCAATGTAGTAGGGATGTCCAAGGGGGAGCTGATTTCCTGGGTGTTGCGTGGGCGACATGGGGTTTCGGAGGAGAGGGCGTTTGGGGGGGTTCCTCCCCAGATCCCCTCTCACTCGACTCCCACAGTGCCGTCCACTCAGTTACCGGAGTTTAGCACTCTCCCACAGAGGGATGAGAATTGGCAGATTGGAGTGCCCTCGGGTGGTGCACATGGTGGTTCCCCAGTTTTTGCCCCCCCTCCTTCAGTAGTGGCAGCTCCCTCTTCCTGCCTGTCTCCAGATATGGTATTTAGACTTGAGCTTGCTAAGATTGAGGCTAGGAAGCAGGAGATTGAGGCTAGGAAGCAGGAGGATGAGACCAGGAGGCAGGAGGATGAGACGAGGAGGCATGAGATTGAGGTTAGGAGGCATGAGGCTGAGCTTAGGTACGACTCGGAGAAATATTGTGCTAAATTAGATTTAGATAAGTCTCGTGCAGAGTCGACAGGGACTTGGATGGGCCGTGAGGGCCAAGTAAGAGAACAGTCCTTGGCCCAATTAGTCAAATTGGTGCCGGTATTTAGTGAAACTGAAGTCCCAGAATTTTTTAATCGTTTTGAGAAGAAATGTAGGGAGCATAATTGGCCTGAAGAGAAGTGGGCAGCTCTAGTCTCCTCAAGACTTACGGGTAAGGGTCTGAAGGCTTATGATGCACTGCCTTTAGAGTCTTGCATTGACTACCCAGAATTGAAGAGAGCTGTTCTACGGGCATACGAGTTGCAACCGGAAACATATCGATTGAAGTTTCGGGGTGTTACAAAGACTAGGGAGGCGACCTTTCTTGAACATGCCCGGGACTTAAAAGATGCACTTAAAAACTGGACACGTTCTGAGAAAGCTGAGACGGCCGAACAGTTGACTGAGCTGTTTCTGCTCGAGCAGTTTTATAAGTGTACTGGTGCAGAAATGACTTTAACTATTAAAGAAAAGAACCCAAAAACTCTACAGGAGGCAGCTGAGATGGCTGACCTCCGGCTATCACTAATTCGTGGGTGCGGGTCTGCCCAGCGTAGTGAGGCAGGTAACAAGGGGCGTGACGCCCCACCCCCCCGAGTTAGTGATATACCTTATGCAAACAAGTACAAGAGCCATGATACCAAGACTGACCACAAGACTAGCACCGTCCCATTTAAGAAGGGGCCGGGCCCTTCCCAGTACCAAGGGAAGCCCAAAGGGGAGTTGGAGTGTTATCATTGTCATAAAAAGGGGCACTTTGCAAGAGTCTGTCCTAGCAAACCACCTACAGCAGCTGTGTCTTTGGCCTGCAACATTGGTGTGTCTCCGAAGTCATCTGAGTTTGCCTGGGGCAGTTCGTCAGAGGCTGAGGCACAGCCAATGCAGAAGCACCTGGGAGGCTCGAACCCTGCTCAGGATGTTTTTTGCGACCATAGAGGGCGGGGTTGCGTGATGTGGGCGGGGCGCAAGCATGGAGTAGAGGTCTTGCGTGATACAGGTGCTTCCCAGACTCTGATGAAAAACTTGACTGGCTACCCTATAAACGTGGCTCGGGTGGTAGTGGTGCAGGGTATTAATGCAACTCGGTCATACCTGCTGGTGCGGTTGGAGTTGGAGGTGGATGGTGTGGCACGTGAATTGGATGTCGGGATTGTGGAGAAACTGCCAGTGGAGGGCGTCGACCTTCTTCTCGGCAACGACTTTGCAATGCCCGCTTCTGAGGTTCTACCCTTAGTCGTTGCCGAGAGGCCGGCCGACGTGAGTAGGGAAGAGCAAGAGTGGGTCGAGCGGTGCCAGACACAACCCATGGCGTGTGTTGTTACCCGAGCTCGGGCAGCTAAAGTGTCACAGCCTAGTCCTCCGTCTTCAGACCAGCGGAGGAACGATCAACAGGAGGAGGCTAAAGCTGGAGTTAGTTTTAAGAGTTTTGACTCGGCGGCTCTCCTGGGTGATTCAGTATTAGCACCATTACTTAATTCTGGAGTAGCCCCTGGGCCTGTCATCGATAGTGACGAGGCTGGGCATGACGAGTCTCCACGACAGCAACGTTATGTACATTGAGAGAGACAGAGGGAGCAGCCCAGTATCGGGGAAGGTCATGCATTGCTCCGGGAGCAGTTAGATTGCTTGGCACCCTCAGATATACGTCGGTTGCAACTAGAGGACCCTGAGCTCCAAACGTGTGCTAATGGAGCTGTAGAGCTCGACGAGGACGGCGATGCACAGCCAGGAGATTTTTTTTATTTAGAAGGCATCCTTTATAGGCGTTTTCAAGACCCTAAACGTAGTTAGCAAAAGGGGTCCGGAGTAGTGGACCAGTTGGTGGTGCCACGGGAGTGCAGGGATAGCCTACTGAGGTTGGCGCATGACACACCACTGGCAGGACATCTAGGGGTGAGAAAAACGGTGGCGGCTTTGGGGAAATTGTTTTGGTGGCCGGGGATGAAGTCTCATGTGCAGTCATGGATAAACTCCTGTGATATTTGTCAACGTGTCGGGAAACCGAACCAAGTTATTCCTAAGGCTCCGTTACACCCTATTCCTGTGATTGGGCCACCCTTTAGTAAAATTATTGTTGACATGGTTGGTCCACTCCCTCCCACTAAGGCGGGAAATAAATTTTTGTTAACCATAATGGATGTTGCCACTAGATACCCCGATGCATACCCTATGAAAAATGGAATGGCTAAGACGGTAGTCAGTAACTTGTTGTGGTACTTCTCAAGGTACGGGTACCCGGAGGAGATTCAGTCTGATCAGGGATCTAATTTCACCTCCAACATGTTCAAGCAAACAATGCAACAGCATGGGATACGAGCAGTAGTATCGTCAGCGTATCACCCTGAGAGTCAAGGGGTGCTTGAGCGGTGGCATGCTACACTTAAAAGCATGCTCAGGTGTTATTGTGCTGACAACGGTATGGATTGGGATCTTGGATTGCCTTGCTGTTTGCTGCTCGGGAGGTACCTGGTGAGAGCCTGGGATTTAGTCCAAACGAGCTGATTTTTGGACACCGTGTCAGGGGCCCCCTTAACATGCTGAAAGAAATTTGGGAGGGGACTGTGCAGCCTTGTCCATTATTAAAGTATGTGCTTGAAAGCCGTGAGCGCATGCTTAAGAGTCTGGAGATGGCAGGTAGAAATTTGACAGAATCACAAGCTTTGATGAAGGACAGGTATGATCGCAAAGTGAGGCTCCGGAAGTTCACTGTAGGACAAGAGGTATTAATTTTGTTGCCTTTGGTTGGTAACCCCCTCTCTGCGAAGTACACTGGACCTTATAAAATTGTAGAACAAATTTCAGACTTAGGTTACCTTGTTGCCACTCCAGACAGGAGGAAAAAGAACCAGTTATGTCACGTGAACCTTATTAAAGAGTATGTGAGGCGCCCCTCTGAGCCTCTCACTGTCCCTATGTTGGCTTGTTGCGGCCGTGGTGGAGAAGGAGAGGGGGACAGTCAAGCTTCAGAGGAGGATAGCTGGGATCAACATGTTTCAGCGGATCAGTGGGCGGGGAACTCGAGCCTAAGGGCTGACGAGGCTATAGCTCATTTGCCTGAGCCGCAGTTTGATGCTATCCGTCAGTTGTTCGGTTCATACCCCACTGTATTTGCTGAACACCCAGGCCTCACTACTCAGGCTATGCATGATGTTGACGTGGGGGACCATCTACCCTTTAAGTCAATCCCGTACCGTGTGCCCCCCATAAAACTACCAGCTCTGAGGGATGAGTTGGAGTATATGCTCGGTAGAGGGTTGATAGAGAAAGGCACAGTTAAGTGGACTTCCCCTGTAACACTGCAGCCTAAGCCAGATGGCAAGGTACGCTTTTGTATTGATTTCCGTAGGTTAAACGGTTTGACTCCAACTAACCCATATCCTCTTCCTCGGGTTGATGATAGTGTTGACAAAATTGGTAATGCTCGTTTTTTGTCTAAAGTAGATTTAGTAAAAGGTTACTGGCAAGTACCTTTGTCCGAGCGTGCTAAAGAGGTATGTGGTTTTGTTGTGGACGGGAGTACCTACCGGTGCAATGTTATGCCTTACGGACTTAAGAATGCACCAGCAACGTTTCAGAACCTGATGAATGAAATTGTAAAGGACATTCCAAATTGCACCGTATATTTGGACGATGTAATCATTTATGATGACGACTTTGAGAGCCATTGTGAGCACCTTGAGACCTTGTTCCGGAAACTTAGTGAAGCAGGTCTGGTAGTAAATTTGGCAAAGTGTGACTTCGTAAAAGCCACTGTGCAGTACCTTGGGTTTGTAGTGGGAAGGGGACAGGTGTGCCCTCCTCGCCCTCCTCAGAACAAGGTACAGGCTATCAATAAATTTCCGCACCCAACAACCAAGAAGCAGATTATGAGATTCTTGGGTATGATAGGCTACTACAGACGCTTCATAAAAGGTTACTCAACGGTGTTGGCACCTCTCACAGATTTGTTATATAAAGACAAAAAGTTTTTGTGGGCACCTGAGTGTGAAAAGGCTTTCACTTTGGTGAAACATTTGCTATGTACTCACCCGATACTCAGGGCCCCAGACTTTAACAGGCCTTTTCAGCTGGCAACAGATGCTAGTGGTGTAGGGGCTTGTGCCGTCTTGCTACAGACAGACAATGAAGGTGTGGAACACCCAGTAAGTTTCTTTTCTAAGAAGTTCAATGCTGCACAAAAGAACTATTCTACAATAGAAAAGGAATTACTGGCGATTGTGCTGTCGCTCAGGCACTTCGAGGTGTATGTTCCAGCCTATGGCCCAGTCGTGGTTATCTACACTGATCATCACCCTTTGAGATTCCTGAATCAATTTCACAATCGCAATATGAGACTGACCAGGTGGTCTTTGATGTTGCAGGAGTATAACCTGGACATCCGTCATATTGCTGGATGTGACAATGTGATCGCGGATTGTTTATCAAGGGTGGATGATCAGTCGTAGGCTATCACAGGTGTGTGGGTTTGAGTGGAGGAAAATAGGCTGCCCTTATAGTGCAGCCGGGAAAAACATATTAAAATATAAAAATCATATAAAAAACTCTTTCTTTTGATATAGGTAATCGTAGAAGTTTGTCATAGCCTATAGAGTTTGAGTAGTCCACGAACTATCAAACGGCTGAGCTTCTGTAAGCTCGCTCTGGGAGCATGATATTGTGTCTTTTTGCTATTGTTGGGAGGAGTTATAAAATGTGAATTTTTGGTTAATAATAAGATGTGTTTTGGTGATAAACTCAGCTTTGTTTTAGTGCCATGCGGTCGCTGGGCGTGAAGGGCTTGATGGGGTTCTGTGTTTGTCAGATTTTAGCTCAGGGTTGAGCAAGTAAAATCTTGGGGGAGGTGTGACGCATGTCCAGTGTGAGCATGCTGTACAGAACGCCTAGTCATGCCCCACTCTCGCTAGGATCGTCAGGGCAGGAACTTTGGCTGTAGTCTATGTAGAGTTTCCTAACTTAGTTCATGTGAGCCGTTGTACTATAAGTAATATGAATATGTATTTTGTTTTCATCTGAGTCAACGAGTTCTATTTTATATCATTAGTTATAAGTATTGTGTGTAAAACTTATTTGTAATGATGGGAGAAGCGGCAGCCACAGTTGGGGGTCAGTGGGTGCGCCATGCGGGAGGTGGGCCTAACTCACTAGCACTCCCCCCCCCCCTCCCCTCCCCTCAGTGCTAGGAAAGCCTTTGTCTATCCCAGAGGAGAGAGATAAATTACGTAATGATTGTCAGTGGGCGGTCCTTAGTAGTTCACGTTGGGCTCACTAGAGGGCCGAGTATAAAAAGGGAAGTCTAGCCATTTTTTGATCAGAACTCATTAGGCAGAGCGACTTCTCATTTCCCTTGCTAACTATATATATTCTTCTGACTGATGTGAACTTTCTCTACTACCTTACATTCTTATCTCCTCTTTTCCCTACCCTTTTTAACTTCCATGGTCCCGTTGGTGCAGAGCTAGTCAGCCAACGTATTATCGCTTGAGTTCTCATGAGATACATGCCTATTAGATAGCCTATTTTGGAAGGGTTAACTTAGAATAGGATTGATTTATGTTTGTTGCACTTGTCTATGCATTTCCCTGTGTGTTATTATTATTATTCCTGTTTTCTGCTAGTCTAGGTAATGCTAGACTGGGGTAAGGCTTTTCTGTGTTACGAGTTGTTGTTTGATGCAGTGGTTAAGCGATAAACCTGCATACTCGTTTCGGTTCAGTGAAGCCTAGGTTGTCTTCGCGGCTGACTGTGTTGAGTTAATAATTTACAGTGCGTGAGGGCAAGAGCCTAACCACCCTGTATTTTATTAACAGCTTGTCTTTACTTTGTCAAGGAGCCGGGAGAAAACCAGATACAAGGGATCTGGATTTCTCAAAGTGCACTTGTTAGTGTTAACGTAATACTTTAAACAGTTGTGAGGACTTCGCTAGGCTACGAGCCGTTTTTGCTCAGTCACTGCTACCTTTTGCCCACAGTACCCCAGCTAGACTTTACTCGATTAGTAGATACAGAATAGTATTGAAGCTTTCCTTATGTATGATATTGTTTATGCACTATTGATTTCATGTGTTGCAAGCTTGGCTACTTTAGTGATTAGTGGCCCACGAGCACAATCCGAGTAGGCTATTGCCGTTGCATTTGCGGAGTACTTCTTTTTAATGTTTGCCATTTACTATTGCATATTCTTTTAATTATTCTTATGCCAATTTAAACCTTTAATAGTATTTAATTGCCAGTGTTTTTCTTATTGAATTACTGTTCAAAATCCGATACGTACTTCTTACGAGCATCCGAGAAGCATCTAACTTTTTTCAGAAGATTCCTTGCTCGATGCTTAAGGACTATTAATTAACGTAACGTAATAGTGCCGATCCGAAGTAGAGGGTGGAGGACTTCTTAAGTTCTTAGTCAAGGGTGGATTACTTCGGCTTCGGCCAACACTATTCTTTGGTGTTGTTGTTTCTTACTTCTTTGTTTGATTGTTGACCAGACTAGAGAATTCCTGTCTCTTTATTAGTCTGTTGTTGAACACTAGTACCGAGTTCTTGTATACCCCGTTATAGCAGATTGAACTCTGGAGGGTATTTGTGTTTTTTGTTCGGCTGGCAGTACTCAGGGGTTGGGATCGTGTGTTTCCGTTGTGGCAGCGAGCCGTATTCGAGTCCTGATTGAGAGCCCTTGTGTACCCGAGTGCCAGGTCGTAACAAATGGCGACCTTGCTTAGGATTTTGTGAACAGTATACATTTTTGCAGAGTTGTACAACATTTGTTTGTTTGTATTTTAGCGTGCATATTGAAGAATATTTTTTTTTGTATGGCAATTAGTAAAGCATTTAAGAGACTCCAGTTAATTTAGTAATTAGTGCTTGCATAGGAAGTTTAACACTTTTGTCTCGAGAATTTTTTTGTGGACTTCAGTATGTCGTGCATTAGCACTGACGATGAGCGAGAGATGCCATTTGAAGGTGTGCCGTTAGTAACCAGTGAGGAGGATGCTAGAGTTTTTGTGAGTAAGCGGTACCACGTGACGGAGGAGAGGCTGACTGGGGTGGATGTTTGTGGCTTGCACCTGATAGCCAAGGTTTTGGGCATTTCCAATGTAGTAGGGATGTCCAAGGGGGAGCTGATTTCCTGGGTGTTGCGTGGGCGACATGGGGTTTCGGAGGAGAGGGCGTTTGGGGGGGTTCCTCCCCAGATCCCCTCTCACTCGACTCCCACAGTGCCGTCCACTCAGTTACCGGAGTTTAGCACTCTCCCACAGAGGGATGAGAATTGGCAGATTGGAGTGCCCTCGGGTGGTGCACATGGTGGTTCCCCAGTTTTTGCCCCCCCCTCCTTCAGTAGTGGCAGCTCCCTCTTCCTGCCTGTCTCCAGATATGGTATTTAGACTTGAGCTTGCTAAGATTGAGGCTAGGAAGCAGGAGATTGAGGCTAGGAAGCAGGAGGATGAGACCAGGAGGCAGGAGAATGAGACCAGGAGGCAGGAGGATGAGACGAGGAGGCATGAGATTGAGGTTAGGAGGCATGAGGCTGAGCTTAGGTACGACTCGGAGAAATATTGTGCTAAATTAGATTTAGATAAGTCTCGTGCAGAGTCGACAGGGACTTGGATGGGCCGTGAGGGCCAAGTAAGAGAACAGTCCTTGGCCCAATTAGTCAAATTGGTGCCGGTATTTAGTGAAACTGAAGTCACAGAATTTTTTAATCGTTTTGAGAAGAAATGTAGGGAGCATAATTGGCCTGAAGAGAAGTGGGCAGCTCTAGTCTCCTCAAGACTTACGGGTAAGGGTCTGAAGGCTTATGATGCACTGCCTTTAGAGTCTTGCATTGACTACCCAGAATTGAAGAGAGCTGTCCTACGGGCATACGAGTTGCAACCGGAAACATATCGATTGAAGTTTCGGGGTGTTACAAAGACTAGGGAGGCGACCTTTCTTGAACATGCCCGGGACTTAAAAGATGCACTTAAAAACTGGACACGTTCTGAGAAAGCTGAGACGGCCGAACAGTTGACTGAGCTGTTTCTGCTCGAGCAGTTTTATAAGTGTACTGGTGCAGAAATGACTTTAACTATTAAAGAAAAGAACCCAAAAACTCTACAGGAGGCAGCTGAGATGGCTGACCTCCGGCTATCACTAATTCGTGGGTGCGGGTCTGCCCAGCGTAGTGAGGCAGGTAACAAGGGGCGTGACGCCCCACCCCCCCGAGTTAGTGATATACCTTATGCAAACAAGTACAAGAGCCATGATACCAAGACTGACCACAAGACTAGCACCGTCCCATTTAAAAAGGGGCCGGGCCCTTCCCAGTACCAAGGGAAGCCCAAAGGGGAGTTGGAGTGTTATCATTGTCATAAAAAGGGGCACTTTGCAAGAGTCTGTCCTAGCAAACCACCTACAGCAGCTGTGTCTTTGGCCTGCAACATTGGTGTGTCTCCGAAGTCATCTGAGTTTGCCTGGGGCAGTTCGTCAGAGGCTGAGGCACAGCCAATGCAGAAGCACCTGGGAGGCTCGAACCCTGCTCAGGATGTTTTTTGCGACCATAGAGGGCGGGGTTGCGTGATGTGGGCGGGGCGCAAGCATGGAGTAGAGGTCTTGCGTGATGCAGGTGCTTCCCAGACTCTGATGAAAAACTTGACTGGCTACCCTATAAACGCGGCTCGGGTGGTAGTGGTGCAGGGTATTAATGCAACTCGGTCATACCCGCTGGTGCGGTTGGAGTTGGAGGTGGATGGTGTGGCACGTGAATTGGATGTCGGGATTGTGGAGAAACTGCCAGTGGAGGGCGTCGACCTTCTTCTCGGCAACGACTTTGCAATGCCCGCTTCTGAGGTTCTACCCTTAGTCGTTGCCGAGAGGCCGGCCGACGTGAGTAGGGAAGAGCAAGAGTGGGTCGAGCGGTGCCAGACACAACCCATGGCGTGTGTTGTTACCCGAGCTCGGGCAGCTAAAGTGTCACAGCCTAGTCCTCCGTCTTCAGACCAGCGGAGGAACGATCAACAGGAGGAGGCTAAAGCTGGAGTTGGTTTTAAGAGTTTTGACTCGGCGGCTCTCCTGGGTGATTCAGTATTAGCACCATTACTTAATTCTGGAGTAGCCCCTGGGCCTGTCATCGAGAGTGACGAGGCTGGGTATGACGAGTCTCCACGACAGCAACGTTATGTACATTGAGAGAGACAGAGGGAGCAGCCCAGTATCGGGGAAGGTCATGCATTGCTCCGGGAGCAGTTAGATTGCTTGGCACCCTCAGATATACGTCGGTTGCAACTAGAGGACCCTGAGCTCCAAACGTGTGCTAATGGAGCTGTAGAGCTCGACGAGGACGGCGATGCACAGCCAGGAGATTTTTTTTTATTTAGAAGGCATCCTTTATAGGCGTTTTCAAGACCCTAAACGTAGTTAGCAAAAGGGGTCCGGAGTAGTGGACCAGTTGGTGGTGCCACGGGAGTGCAGGGATAGCCTACTGAGGTTGGCGCATGACACACCACTGGCAGGACATCTAGGGGTGAGAAAAACGGTGGCGGCTTTGGGGAAATTGTTTTGGTGGCCGGGGATGAAGTCTCATGTGCAGTCATGGATAAACTCCTGTGATATTTGTCAACGTGTCGGGAAACCGAACCAAGTTATTCCTAAGGCTCCGTTACACCCTATTCCTGTGATTGGGCCACCCTTTAGTAAAATTATTGTTGACATGGTTGGTCCACTCCCTCCCACTAAGGCGGGAAATAAATTTTTGTTAACCATAATGGATGTTGCCACTAGATACCCCGATGCATACCCTATGAAAAATGGAATGGCTAAGACGGTAGTCAGTAACTTGTTGTGGTACTTCTCAAGGTACGGGTACCCGGAGGAGATTCAGTCTGATCTGGGATCTAATTTCACCTCCAACATGTTCAAGCAAACAATGCAACAGCATGGGATACGAGCAGTAGTATCGTCAGCGTATCACCCTGAGAGTCAAGGGGTGCTTGAGCGGTGGCATGCTACACTTAAAAGCATGCTCAGGTGTTATTGTGCTGACAACGGTATGGATTGGGATCTTGGATTGCCTTATGTGCTGTTTGCTGCTCGGGAGGTACCTGGTGAGAGCCTGGGATTTAGTCCAAACGAGCTGATTTTTGGACACCGTGTCAGGGGCCCCCTTAACATGCTGAAAGAAATTTGGGAGGGGACTGTGCAGCCTTGTCCATTATTAAAGTATGTGCTTGAAAGCCGTGAGCGCATGCTTAAGAGTCTGGAGATGGCAGGTAGAAATTTGACAGAATCACAAGCTTTGATGAAGGACAGGTATGATCGCAAAGTGAGGCTCCGGAAGTTCACTGTAGGACAAGAGGTATTAATTTTGTTGCCTTTGGTTGGTAACCCCCTCTCTGCGAAGTACACTGGACCTTATAAAATTGTAGAACAAATTTCAGACTTAGATTACCTTGTTGCCACTCCAGACAGGAGGAAAAAGAACCAGTTATGTCACGTGAACCTTATTAAAGAGTATGTGAGGCGCCCCTCTGAGCCTCTCACTGTCCCTGTGTTGGCTTGTTGTGGCCGTGGTGGAGAAGGAGAGGGGGACAGTCAAGCTTCAGAGGAGGATAGCTGGGATCAACATGTTTCAACGGATCAGTGGGCGGGGAACTCGAGCCTAAGGGCTGACGAGGCTATAGCTCATTTGCCTGAGCCGCAGTTTGATGCTATCCGTCAGTTGTTCGGTTCATACCCCACTGTATTTGCTGAACACCCAGGCCTCACTACTCAGGCTATGCATGATGTTGACGTGGGGGACCATCTACCCTTTAAGTCAATCCCGTACCGTGTGCCCCCCATAAAACTACCAGCTCTGAGGGATGAGTTGGAGTATATGCTCGGTAGAGGGTTGATAGAGAAAGGCACAGTTAAGTGGACTTCCCCTGTAACACTGCAGCCTAAGCCAGATGGCAAGGTACGCTTTTGTATTGATTTCCGTAGGTTAAACGGTTTGACTCCAACTAACCCATATCCTCTTCCTCGGGTTGATGATAGTGTTGACAAAATTGGTAATGCTCGTTTTTTGTCTAAAGTAGATTTAGTAAAAGGTTACTGGCAAGTACCTTTGTCCGAGCGTGCTAAAGAGGTATGTGGTTTTGTTGTGGACGGGAGTACCTACCGGTGCAATGTTATGCCTTACGGACTTAAGAATGCACCAGCAACGTTTCAGAACCTGATGAATGAAATTGTAAAGGACATTCCAAATTGCACCGTATATTTGGACGATGTAATCATTTATGATGACGACTTTGAGAGCCATTGTGAGCACCTTGAGACCTTGTTCCGGAAACTTAGTGAAGCAGGTCTGGTAGTAAATTTGGCAAAGTGTGACTTCGTAAAAGCCACTGTGCAGTACCTTGGGTTTGTAGTGGGAAGGGGACAGGTGTGCCCTCCTCAGAACAAGGTACAGGCTATCAATAAATTTCCGCACCCAACAACCAAGAAGCAGATTATGAGATTCTTGGGTATGATAGGCTACTACAGACGCTTCATAAAAGGTTACTCAACGGTGTTGGCACCTCTCACAGATTTGTTATCTAAAGACAAAAAGTTTTTGTGGGCACCTGAGTGTGAAAAGGCTTTCACTTTGGTGAAACATTTGCTATGTACTCAACCGATACTCAGGGCCCCAGACTTTAACAGGCCTTTTCAGCTGGCAACAGATGCTAGTGGTGTAGGGGCTGGTGCCGTCTTGCTACAGACAGACAATGAAGGTGTGGAACACCCAGTAAGTTTCTTTTCTAAGAAGTTCAATGCTGCACAAAAGAACTATTCTACAATAGAAAAGGAATTACTGGCGATTGTGCTGTCGCTCAGGCACTTCGAGGTGTATGTTCCAGCCTATGGCCCAGTCGTGGTTATCTACACTGATCATCACCCTTTGAGATTCCTGAATCAATTTCACAATCGCAATATGAGACTGACCAGGTGGTCTTTGATGTTGCAGGAGTATAACCTGGACATCCGTCATATTGCTGGATGTGACAATGTGATCGCGGATTGTTTATCAAGGGTGGATGATCAGTCGTAGGCTATCACAGGTGTGTGGGTTTGAGTGGAGGAAAATAGGCTGCCCTTATAGTGCAGCCGGGAAAAACATATTAAAATATAAAAATCATATAAAAAACTCTTTCTTTTGATATAGGTAATCGTAGAAGTTTGTCATAGCCTATAGAGTTTGAGTAGTCCACGAACTATCAAACGGCTGAGATTCTGTAAGCTCGCTCTGGGAGCATGATATTGTGTCTTTTTGCTATTGTTGGGAGGAGTTATAAAATGTGAATTTTTGGTTAATAATAAGATGTGTTTTGGTGATAAACTCAGCTTTGTTTTAGTGCCATGCGGTCGCTGGGCGTGAGGGGCTTGATGGGGTTCTGTGTTTGTCAGATTTTAGCTCAGGGTTGAGCAAGTAAAATCTTGGGGGAGGTGTGACGCATGTCCAGTGTGAGCATGCTGTACAGAACGCCTAGTCATGCCCCACTCTCGCTAGGATCGTCAGGGCAGGAACTTTGGCTGTAGTCTATGTAGAGTTTCCTAACTTAGTTCATGTGAGCCGTTGTACTATAAGTAATATGAATATGTATTTTGTTTTCATCTGAGTCAACGAGTTCTATTTTATATCATTAGTTATAAGTATTGTGTGTAAAACTTATTTGTAATGATGGGAGAAGCGGCAGCCACAGTTGGGGGTCAGTGGGTGCGCCATGCGGAAGGTGGGCCTAACTCACTAGCACTCCCCCCCCCCCCTCAGTGCTAGGAAAGCCTTTGTCTATCCCAGAGGAGAGAGAGAAATTACGTAATGATTGTCAGTGGGCGGTCCTTAGTAGTTCACGTTGGGCTCACTAGAGGGCCGAGTATAAAAAGGGAAGTCTAGCCATTTTTTGATCAGAACTCATTAGGCAGAGCGACTTCTCATTTCCCTTGCTAACTATATATATTCTTCTGACTGATGTGAACTTTCTCTACTACCTTACATTCTTATCTCCTCTTTTCCCTACCCTTTTTAACTTCCATGGTCCCGTTGGTGCAGAGCTAGTCAGCCAACGTATTATCGCTTGAGTTCTCATGAGATACATGCCTATTAGATAGCCTATTTTGGAAGGGTTAACTTAGAATAGGATTGATTTATGTTTGTTGCACTTGTCTATGCATTTCCCTGTGTGTTATTATTATTATTCCTGTTTTCTGCTAGTCTAGGTAATGCTAGACTGGGGTAAGGCTTTTCTGTGTTACGAGTTGTTGTTTGATGCAGTGGTTAAGCGATAAACCTGCATACTCGTTTCGGTTCAGTGAAGCCTAGGTTGTCTTCGCGGCTGACTGTGTTGAGTTAATAATTTACAGTGCGTGAGGGCAAGAGCCTAACCACCCTGTATTTTATTAACAGCTTGTTTTTACTTTGTCAAGGAGCCGGGAGAAAACCAGATACAAGGGATCTGGATTTCTCAAAGTGCACTTGTTAGTGTTAACGTAATACTTTAAACAGTTGTGAGGACTTCGCTAGGCTACGAGCCGTTTTTGCTCAGTCACTGCTACCTTTTGCCCACAGTACCCCAGCTAGACTTTACTCGATTAGTAGATACAGAATAGTATTGAAGCTTTCCTTATGTATGATATTGTTTATGCACTATTGATTTCATGTGTTGCAAGCTTGGCTACTTTAGTGATTAGTGGCCCACGAGCACAATCCGAGTAGGCTATTGCCGTTGCATTTGCGGTACTAATAAAGTACTAATATAATATTATTGCGGAGTACTTCTTTTTAATGTTTGCCATTTACTATTGCATATTCTTTTAATTATTCTTATGCCAATTTAAACCTTTAATAGTATTTAATTGCCAGTGTTTTTCTTATTGAATTACTGTTCAAAATCCGATACGTACTTCTTACGAGCATCCGAGAAGCATCTAACTTTTTTCAGAAGATTCCTTGCTCGATGCTTAAGGACTATTAATTAACGTAACGTAATAGTGCCGATCCGAAGTAGAGGGTGGAGGACTTCTTAAGTTCTTAGTCAAGGGTGGATTACTTCGGCTTCGGCCAACACTATTCTTTGGTGTTGTTGTTTCTTACTTCTTTGTTTGATTGTTGACCAGACTAGAGAATTCCTGTCTCTTTATTAGTCTGTTGTTGAACACTAGTACCGAGTTCTTGTATACCCCGTTATAGCAGATTGAACTCTGGAGGGTATTTGTGTTTTTTGTTCGGCTGGCAGTACTCAGGGGTTGGGATCGTGTGTTTCCGTTGTGGCAGCGAGCCGTATTCGAGTCCTGATTGAGAGCCCTTGTGTACCCGAGTGCTAGGTCGTAACAAATGGCGACCTTGCTTAGGATTTTGTGAACAGTATAAATTTTTGCAGAGTTTTACAACATTTGTTTGTTTGTATTTTAGCGTGCATATTGAAGAATATTTTTTTTTGTATGGCAATTAGTAAAGCATTTAAGAGACTCCAGTTAATTTAGTAATTAGTGCTTGCATAGGAAGTTTAACACTTTTGTCTCGAGAATTTTTTTGTGGACTTCAGTATGTCGTGCATTAGCACTGACGATGAGCGAGAGATGCCATTTGAAGGTGTGCCGTTAGTAACCAGTGAGGAGGATGCTAGAGTTTTTGTGAGTAAGCGGTACCACGTGACGGAGGAGAGGCTGACTGGGGTGGATGTTTGTGGTTTGCACCTGATAGCCAAGGTTTTGGGCATTTCCAATGTAGTAGGGATGTCCAAGGGGGAGCTGATTTCCTGGGTGTTGCGTAGGCGACATGGGGTTTCGGAGGAGAGGGCGTTTGGGGGGGTTCCTCCCCAGATCCCCTCTCACTCGACTCCCACAGTGCCGTCCACTCAGTTACCGGAGTTTAGCACTCTCCCACAGAGGGATGAGAATTGGCAGATTGGAGTGCCCTCGGGTGGTGCACATGGTGGTTCCCCAGTTTTTGCCCCCCCTCTTTCAGTAGTGGCAGCTCCCTCTTCCTGCCTTACTCCAGATATGGTATTTAGACTTGAGCTTGCTAAGATTGAGGCTAGGAAGCAGGAGATTGAGGCTAGGAAGCAGGAGGATGAGACCAGGAGGCAGGAGAATGAGACCAGGAGGCAGGAGGATGAGACGAGGAGGCATGAGATTGAGGTTAGGAGGCATGAGGCTGAGCTTAGGTACGACTCGGAGAAATATTGTGCTAAATTAGATTTAGATAAGTCTCGTGCAGAGTCGACAGGGACTTGGATGGGCCGTGAGGGCCAAGTAAGAGAACAGTCCTTGGCCCAATTAGTCAAATTGGTGCCGGTATTTAGTGAAACTGAAGTCACAGAATTTTTTAATGGTTTTGAGAAGAAATGTAGGGAGCATAATTGGCCTGAAGAGAAGTGGGCAGCTCTAGTCTCCTCAAGACTTACGGGTAAGGGTCTGAAGGCTTATGATGCACTGCCTTTAGAGTCTTGCATTGACTATCCAGAATTGAAGAGAGCTGTCCTACGGGCATACGAGTTTCAACCGGAAACATATCGATTGAAGTTTCGGGGTGTTACAAAGACTAGGGAGGCGACCTTTCTTGAACATGCCCGGGACTTAAAAGATGCACTTAAAAACTGGACACGTTCTGAGAAAGCTGAGACGGCCGAACAGTTGACTGAGCTGTTTCTGCTCGAGCAGTTTTATAAGTGTACTGGTGCAGAAATGACTTTAACTATTAAAGAAAAGAACCCAAAAACTCTACAGGAGGCAGCTGAGATGGCTGACCTCCGGCTATCACTAATTCGTGGGTGCGGGTCTGCCCAGCGTAGTGAGGCAGGTAACAAGGGGCGTGACGCCCCACCCCCCCGAGTTAGTGATATACCTTATGCAAACAAGTACAAGAGCCATGATACCAAGACTGACCACAAGACTAGCACCGTCCCATTTAAGAAGGGGCCGGGCCCTTCCCAGTACCAAGGGAAGCCCAAAGGGGAGTTGGAGTGTTATCATTGTCATAAAAAGGGGCACTTTGCAAGAGTCTGTCCTAGCAAACCACCTACAGCAGCTGTGTCTTTGGCCTGCAACATTGGTGTGTCTCCGAAGTCATCTGAGTTTGCCTGGGGCAGTTCGTCAGAGGCTGAGGCACAGCCAATGCAGAAGCACCTGGGAGGCTCGAACCCTGCTCAGGATGTTTTTTGCGACCATAGAGGGCGGGGTTGCGTGATGTGGGCGGGGCGCAAGCATGGAGTAGAGGTCTTGCGTGATACAGGTGCTTCCCAGACTCTGATGAAAAACTTGACTGGCTACCCTATAAACGCGGCTCGGGTGGTAGTGGTGCAGGGTATTAATGCAACTCGGTCATACCCGCTGGTGCGGTTGGAGTTGGAGGTGGATGGTGTGGCACGTGAATTGGATGTCGGGATTGTGGAGAAACTGCCAGTGGAGGGCGTCGACCTTCTTCTCGGCAACGACTTTGCAATGCCCGCTTCTGAGGTTCTACCCTTAGTCGTTGCCGAGAGGCCGGCCGACGTGAGTAGGGAAGAGCAAGAGTGGGTCGAGCGGTGCCAGACACAACCCATGGCGTGTGTTGTTACCCGAGCTCGGGCAGCTAAAGTGTCACAGCCTAGTCCTCCGTCTTCAGACCAGCGGAAGAACGATCAACAGGAGGAGGCTAAAGCTGGAGTTGGTTTTAAGAGTTTTGACTCGGCGGATCTCCTGGGTGATTCAGTATTAGCACCATTACTTAATTCTGGAGTAGCCCCTGGGCCTGTCATCGAGAGTGACGAGGCTGGGCATGACGAGTCTCCACGACAGCAACGTTATGTACATCGAGAGAGACAGAGGGAGCAGCCCAGTATCGGGGAAGGTCATGCATTGCTCCGGGAGCAGTTAGATTGCTTGGCACCCTCAGATATACGTCGGTTGCAACTAGAGGACCCTGAGCTCCAAACGTGTGCTAATGGAGCTGTAGAGCTCGACGAGGACGGCGATGCACAGCCAGGAGATTTTTTTTATTTAGAAGGCATCCTTTATAGGCGTTTTCAAGACCCTAAACGTAGTTGGCAAAAGGGGTCCGGAGTAGTGGACCAGTTGGTGGTGCCACGGGAGTGCAGGGATAGCCTACTGAGGTTGGCGCATGACACACCACTGGCAGGACATCTAGGGGTGAGAAAAACGGTGGCGGCTTTGGGGAAATTGTTTTGGTGGCCGGGGATGAAGTCTCATGTGCAGTCATGGATAAACTCCTGTGATATTTGTCAACGTGTTGGGAAACCGAACCAAGTTATTCCTAAGGCTCCGTTACACCCTATTCCTGTGATTGGGCCACCCTTTAGTAAAATTATTGTTGACATGGTTGGTCCACTCCCTCCCACTAAGGCGGGAAATAAATTTTTGTTAACCATAATGGATGTTGCCACTAGATACCCCGATGCATACCCTATGAAAAATGGAATGGCTAAGACGGTAGTCAGTAACTTGTTGTGGTACTTCTCAAGGTACGGGTACCCGGAGGAGATTCAGTCTGATCAGGGATCTAATTTCACCTCCAACATGTTCAAGCAAACAATGCAACAGCATGGGATACGAGCAGTAGTATCGTCAGCGTACCAGACAGGAGGAAAAAGAACCAGTTATGTCACGTGAACCTTATTAAAGAGTATGTGAGGCGCCCCTCTGAGCCTCTCACTGTCCCTGTGTTGGCTTGTTGCGGCCGTGGTGGAGAAGGAGAGGGGGACAGTCAAGCTTCAGAGGAGGATAGCTGGGATCAACATGTTTCAGCGGATCAGTGGGCGGGGAACTCGAGCCTAAGGGCTGACGAGGCTATAGCTCATTTGCCTGAGCCGCAGTTTGATGCTATCCGTCAGTTGTTTGGTTCATACCCCACTGTATTTGCTGAACACCCAGGCCTCACTACTCAGGCTATGCATGATGTTGACGTGGGGGACCATCTACCCTTTAAGTCAATCCCGTACCGTGTGCCCCCCATAAAACTACCAGCTCTGAGGGATGAGTTGGAGTATATGCTCGGTAGAGGGTTGATAGAGAAAGGCACAGTTAAGTGGACTTCCCCTGTTAACACTGCAGCCTAAGCCAGATGGCAAGGTACGCTTTTGTATTGATTTCCGTAGGTTAAACGGTTTGACTCCAACTAACCCATATCCTCTTCCTCGGGTTGATGATAGTGTTGACAAAATTGGTAATGCTCGTTTTTTGTCTAAAGTAGATTTAGTAAAAGGTTACTGGCAAGTACCTTTGTCCGAGCGTGCTAAAGAGGTATGTGGTTTTGTTGTGGACGGGAGTACCTACCGGTGCAATGTTATGCCTTACGGACTTAAGAATGCACCAGCAACGTTTCAGAACCTGATGAATGAAATTGTAAAGGACATTCCAAATTGCACCGTATATTTGGACGATGTAATCATTTATGATGACGACTTTGAGAGCCATTGTGAGCACCTTGAGACCTTGTTCCGGAAACTTAGTGAAGCAGGTCTGGTAGTAAATTTGGCAAAGTGTGACTTCGTAAAAGCCACTGTGCAGTACCTTGGGTTTGTAGTGGGAAGGGGACAGGTGTGCCCTCCTCAGAACAAGGTACAGGCTATCAATAAATTTCCGCACCCAACAACCAAGAAGCAGATTATGAGATTCTTGGGTATGATAGGCTACTACAGACGCTTCATAAAAGGTTACTCAATGGTGTTGGCACCTCTCACAGATTTGTTATCTAAAGACAAAAAGTTTTTGTGGGCACCTGAGTGTGAAAAGGCTTTCACTTTGGTGAAACATTTGCTATGTACTCACCCGATACTCAGGGCCCCAGACTTTAACAGGCCTTTTCAGCTGGCAACAGATGCTAGTGGTGTAGGGGCTGGTGCCGTCTTGCTACAGACAGACAATGAAGGTGTGGAACACCCAGTAAGTTTCTTTTCTAAGAAGTTCAATGCTGCACAAAAGAACTATTCTACAATAGAAAAGGAATTACTGGCGATTGTGCTGTCGCTCAGGCACTTCGAGGTGTATGTTCCAGCCTATGGCCCAGTCGTGGTTATCTACACTGATCATCACCCTTTGAGATTCCTGAATCAATTTCACAATCGCAATATGAGACTGACCAGGTGGTCTTTGATGTTGCAGGAGTATAACCTTGACATCCGTCATATTGCTGGATGTGACAATGTGATCGCGGATTGTTTATCAAGGGTGGATGATCAGTCGTAGGCTATCACAGGTGTGTGGGTTTGAGTGGAGGAAAATAGGCTGCCCTTATAGTGCAGCCGGGAAAAACATATTAAAATATAAAAATCATATAAAAAACTCTTTCTTTTGATATAGGTAATCGTAGAAGTTTGTCATAGCCTATAGAGTTTGAGTAGTCCACGAACTATCAAACGGCTGAGCTGCTGTAAGCTCGCTCTGGGAGCATGATATTGTGTCTTTTTGCTATTGTTGGGAGGAGTTATAAAATGTGAATTTTTGGTTAATAATAAGATGTGTTTTGGTGATAAACTCAGCTTTGTTTTAGTGCCATGTGCGGTCGCTGGGCGTGAGGGGCTTGATGGGGTTCTGTGTTTGTCAGATTTTAGCTCAGGGTTGAGCAAGTAAAATCTTGGGGGAGGTGTGACGCATGTCCAGTGTGAGCATGCTGTACAGAACGCCTAGTCATGCCCCACTCTCGCTAGGATCGTCAGGGCAGGAACTTTGGCTGTAGTCTATGTAGAGTTTCCTAACTTAGTTCATGTGAGCCGTTGTACTATAAGTAATATGAATATGTATTTTGTTTTCATCTGAGTCAACGAGTTCTATTTTATATCATTAGTTATAAGTATTGTGTGTAAAACTTATTTGTAATGATGGGAGAAGCGGCAGCCACAGTTGGGGGTCAGTGGGTGCGCCATGCGGGAGGTGGGCCTAACTCACTAGCACTCCCCCCCCCTCCCCCCTCCCCTCAGTGCTAGGAAAGCCTTTGTCTATCCCAGAGGAGAGAGAGAAATTACGTAATGATTGTCAGTGGGCGGTCCTTAGTAGTTCACGTTGGGCTCACTAGAGGGCCGAGTATAAAAAGGGAAGTCTAGCCATTTTTTGATCAGAACTCATTAGGCAGAGCGACTTCTCATTTCCCTTGCTAACTATATATATTCTTCTGACTGATGGGAACTTTCTCTACTACCTTACATTCTTATCTCCTCTTTTCCCTACCCTTTTTAACTTCCATGGTCCCGTTGGTGCAGAGCTAGTCAGCCAACGTATTATCTCTTGAGTTCTCATGAGATACATGCCTATTAGATAGCCTATTTTGGAAGGGTTAACTTAGAATAGGATTGATTTATGTTTGTTGCACTTGTCTATGCATTTCCCTGTGTGTTATTATTATTATTCCTGTTTTCTGCTAGTCTAGGTAATGATAGACTGGGGTAAGGCTTTTCTGTGTTACGAGTTGTTGTTTGATGCAGTGGTTAAGCGATAAACCTGCATACTCGTTTCGGTTCAGTGAAGCCTAGGTTGTCTTCGCGGCTGACTGTGTTGAGTTAATAATTTACAGTGCGTGAGGGCAAGAGCCTAACCACCCTGTATTTTATTAACAGCTTGTTTTTACTTTGTCAAGGAGCCGGGAGAAAACCAGATACAAGGGATCTGGATTTCTCAAAGTGCACTTGTTAGTGTTAACGTAATACTTTAAACAGTTGTGAGGACTTCGCTAGGCTACGAGCCGTTTTTGCTCAGTCACTGCTACCTTTTGCCCACAGTACCCCAGCTAGACTTTACTCGATTAGTAGATACAGAATAGTATTGAAGCTTTCCTTATGTATGATATTGTTTATGCACTATTGATTTCATGTGTTGCAAGCTTGGCTACTTTAGTGATTAGTGGCCCACGAGCACAATCCGAGTAGGCTATTGCCGTTGCATTTGCGGAGTACTTCTTTTTAATGTTTGCCATTTACTATTGCATATTCTTTTAATTATTCTTATGCCAATTTAAACCTTTAATAGTATTTAATTGCCAGTGTTTTTCTTATTGAATTACTGTTCAAAATCCGATACGTACTTCTTACGAGCATCCGAGAAGCATCTAACTTTTTTCAGAAGATTCCTTGCTCGATGCTTAAGGACTATTAATTTTTTAACGTAACGTAATAGTGCCGATCCGAAGTAGAGGGTGGAGGACTTCTTAAGTTCTTAGTCAAGGGTGGATTACTTCGGCTTCGGCCAACACTATTCTTTGGTGTTGTTGTTTCTTACTTCTTTGTTTGATTGTTGACCAGACTAGAGAATTCCTGTCTCTTTATTAGTCTGTTGTTGAACACTAGTACCGAGTTCTTGTATACCCCGTTATAGCAGATTGAACTCTGGAGGGTATTGGTGTTTTTTGTTCGGCTGGCAGTACTCAGGGGTTGGGATCGTGTGTTTCCGTTGTGGCAGCGAGCCGTATTCGAGTCCTGATTGAGAGCCCTTGTGTACCCGAGTGCCAGGTCGTAACAGTGTATGTGTTTGTAGGTGTGTGTTTGTGTGTATGTGTTTGTAGGTGTGTGTTTGTGTGTGTGAGTGTACAAGTAAAGCTGGTTTTATGGCTACCATATAATTATTTTGCTTTTCATTCGTATATTTATTTATAAAAATATATTTGGGTATTACTGACTTTTAGCACAAACAGTGCTAAATCAAGGGAGTTTACGGCGTTAACAACTGCATCAACATCATAATAATTGTTTTTCATGTTTGCATCATGATATATTGTTCTCAGCTTTCTTATTCATCATAATTGTCTTCACTTTTGCTGTAAATCTGCAGTAGGTAATTATCATATTGTCCAGTTTTGTCCTAGGGTATTCATTCTGAAATCTACCCATATATTTTCGCTCAATCCATTCATCTTTCACTTCGTCTCTCACTGTCCTGCTTTAGACATTCTATCCCATCGTTCCTTTTGGACCTCCAACTGGTTATGCTGAAAGTCATCCATCATTATATATCTTATATCGTAGCTTAGTTATTGTTTGTCAACAGCCCATTTATTTGCACACCCAGTTTCAGGATTGACTCTCCTTTTTTTCATTGTTCATATTGTGTATCACCTACAATATATCTTTGCCAATATGTTCTTCCCCTTCTCTTCCTCTCCCTTCTTCTCTCACCTCTTCCCTTTCAATGCCTCTAGTCATTTTTCAGATAGTTCCCCCTGCTTCCTGACCCTCTGCGTCTTGCATCAAGGAGTATTTTGTGCCCTATTGTTTTTCACACTTTAGTTATATGTTTTGTTTTATATGTTGACTTCGTTTTCCTTATATTGCCCTCTAGTAATGTTTGTTTTTCCTGAGAAATGTCTGTCATTTCATATTTTGTTTTGTTTTTCATTTTCGTTTAGCTTACTTACTTACTTACCAGGTTACTCTACTTCATTTATATTCAATGTTTCCCAGTTACCCAGCATCAAGTTATTGTTTCATTATTCCTCTTGTTCTCCACCTACTGTCTCACTCTACTTTAGTTAAACTAGGACTTCAGAGGCTATCAACCCTTCTGGATTATTAAGCCAGCACACTGTAAGTCAAGAATAGCGTCAGGACTGAGACATTTTTTTCGGGAATTCCAGTCCCTTGTCACTCAACTAATAATTCGTCTCCTTATCTTCTTTCTCAATTACCCCCTCCTCTCCTCCCTCCTTCCCTCCCTAGTTGACGTAATATTCCGGATTGCTGGACCAATGATTCCTGATCCGGTTCATCCTACATCACAGGGATTATAATATCGGACCCCCCCCCCCCCCCCTCGGCACCAGACCAATCCCGGATTATATAACCCTCTGGTGTGCCTCCGGGGGGCTTAAGGGGAGATGGGGCATGTTTCTGGTCCCCCTTCTTCCTAATTTTTAGCCCCATTAGTGTTCAGGTTTTAAGACGCTCGGTTAATTAATTTGGCGATTTTAAGACTTTTCGCCGCATTTCTTTGTCAATAATAAGACTTGTCGTGTCAAATAAGGTGTGAGTTTTTCCTGTCGTGCGAAAGCGAGCCTGAAATTTAGGAGGAACCAGACTTCGGCCGGGACACTTTCTCTAGGGAGGAAACTACAAAAATAATAAAAAGATGCACACGAGCACACCAATAAGCCTAACCCCCGTTAACTCGAGTGTTGCTATGATTGGTTTGGGAAATTAACACGTATATTATGGAGATATCCACGAAATTACCAGTATGACTGTCAAGATTAACCCCTTCAGCACGATGACGCCTCTTTACCGTATATTATGGAGATATCCAAGAAATTACCAGTATGACTGTCAAGATTAACCCCTTCAGCACGATGACGCCTCTTTACCGTATATTACGGAGATATCCAAGAAATTACCAGGATGACTGTCAAGATTAACCCCTTCAGCACGATGACGCCTCTTTACCGTATATTATGGAGATATCCAAGAAATTACCAGTATGACTGTCAAGATTAACCCCTTCAGCACGATGACGCCTCTTTACCGTATTATGGAGATATCCAAGAAATTACCAGTATGACTGTCAAGATTAACCCCTTCAGCACGATGACGCCTCTTTACCGTATATTATGGAGATATCCAAGAAATTACCAGTATGACTGTCAAGATTAACCCCTTCAGCACGATGACGCCTCTTTACCGTATATTATGGAGATATCCAAGAAATTACCAGTATGACTGTCAAGATTAACCCCTTCAGCACGATGACGCCTCTTTACCTTATATTATGGAGATATCCAAGACATTACCAGTATGACTGTCAAGATTAACCCCTTCAGCACGATGACGCCTCTTTATCTTATATTATGGAGATATCCAAGAAATTACCGGTATGACTGTCAAGATTAACCCCTTCAGCACGATGACGCCTCTTTACCTTATATTATGGAGATATCCAAGAAATTACCGGTATGACTGTCAAGATTAACCCCTTCAGCACGATGACGCCTCTTTACCTTATATTATGCGATAACGCCTCTTTACCTTATATTCTGGCTAAAGTTAGACGACTTTGTGCAGTTAAAAGGGACATGTGTTATTCAGAAGGTGTTACTGAGATCGCATGTACCACTGTGAGTCCTAGAGGTAGATTATATGCGAAAGAAACTCGTCTAATGGTGACCAGAATAAAATGAAAATTACGTCATCGTGCTGAAGGGGTTAATCCTGGCAGATGATATTGTAATTGCATATATCCAAGGCTAAGCTTCACCCAATGATTTGTTGAGCACATGTAGATATTGATAAGTGTTCACTATTGCTTAAACAATATCCTATGTGAAATGATTCACAGGATGTACAGTAGCCCAACTAAGTTTTTCGACAAAATATTAGGTATGTGGCACCTGTCTAGTTTGCACTCCCGTCCCAAGCCGGTGTGGTCCTGTCTAGCAGAGACCCGTGGTGTCTAGGCAGCCCCCACCACCTACACTAGTAGATGAAATTTTTGCCGAATCCGCCAATGACAAAACCGCCATTGCCAAATCCGCCAATGCCAAATCCGCCAATGCCAAATCCGCCAATGCCAAATCCGCCATTGCCAAATCCGCCATTACCAAATCCGCCATTACCAAATCTGCCAATATCCTAACCTAACCTAACCTAACCTCACCTCACCTCACCTCACCTAACCTAACCTAACCTAACCTAACCTAACCTAACCTCGCCTAGCCTAACCTAACTACTAATCCTAATATCCTAACCTCACCTCACCTAGCCTAACTACTAATCCTAATACACCATTTCTCCATATGGTGTAATATCACACACACACACGCCATTTCTCCACATGGTGTAATATCCTAACCTAGCCTAACCTAACCTAACCCAGCCTAGCCCTCACCTCACCTAACCTAACCTAACCTAACCTAACTACTAATCCTAATACACCATTTCTCCATATGGTGTAATATCACACACACACACACACACACACACGCCATTTCTCCACATGGTGTAATATCCTAACCTAGCCTAACCTAACCTAACCCAGCCTAGCCCTCACCTCACCTAACCTAACCTAACTACTAATCCTAATATCCTAACTTCACCTAGCCTAACCTAACCTAACTACTAATCCTAATACACCATTTCTCCATATGGTGTAATATCACACACACACACACACACACACAAAGGAGTACAAAGGAAATCAAGCAACAACAGGTCTAGTGACCCTTCTAGGCTGCTTGTCCTCCAAAACACTGAGGATCAAGCGTCCAAACAGTGGTTTAGAGTGGGCAAGGGAACATTGGAAAGGGAACCACTGCCCTGGAACTAATGTCCGTGGCAGGACTAGGAAGTTAGTAGGGGACATATGGGTTAGTAACTGAGTGGAGGATAAAATAAAGTTATTCATTTACAAACGCAGTCAGTCGTGGGTTTGATGCGAGATATTTGTCTAGGCGGAGTTTAAATGAATCAACGGTGCTGCAGTCTATAACATCTCGGGGAAGCCCATTCCACAAGTTGACAACTCGATTGAAGAAGAAATTCTTAGATTCGTGTGAGTTAAAAGATTTACCAATAATTTTGCAACCGTTTCCCCGCGTGTAATTAGATTGATTGATAGTGAAGTACTTACTACAGTTCATATTGTCGATGCCTTTGATGATTTTGAACACTTGAATTAACCCTAGTCTAGCGGGTCCTCTGTGGCCGTTTTGGGCCTTTTCAGGCCATTCTGACTGCTATATCAACCATCAGTATGAAAGGAACTGTATTGCGCCAAAAACTAGGTGGAAATCGCTACACAATGACGCCACATACAGCTACGTAGCACTCGTGGAGCACTGACAGTGTTACCTCGAAGATGGTAGCACACCCCGTGCTACCGCCAGACGCTGCAGACGCTCTGTCAACGCTCTCACGATATCGATCATAATTTGAGTATTAACTACTCATCCTCTTCATTCTTGTGCATGAAAGGTGGTTAAGAGCACGTTTAACCATCCTGTAGCTTAGTAAGTAACACTGCACGATATTTCGCTGTGTATTGACTGATAAACTTTGTGTTTATCACAAGACTCCTGCTCGGACAGGGCGCCACTAGCGCCATCTATTGTTTTGTTTTGCTTTGTAAACAAACGCTCTCTTATTACTATTTATATAAAATCGTAGCCCCTAATTTTACCCATTACCTACTGTAGTAAGTATCTATTTAACTGCCTTGTATGTAAGTAAAGCTTTGCATATTAATTTGCTAATAAACAATATTGTTTACTAACTAACCGCCTACAGGGACTAACGCCGACACCATTTTGTAAACAAACCTTTTGGGGGATTATACATATTAAATTCCAGCAAATTTTGTACCAAATTTAAGTGCATTCATTTATCTTTTCCCCCTTACCATCGAAAATACGGCGTCCAGGCCATAATAATAAGCCCAAATGGTGGAATAAAGATATTTCAAACTGCCTGCTTGCTAAAAAATTTGCTAATGATAGATTAAAATCCTCACAAAATGACGAAGAACGGGTGAAATTTGTAGAGCTACGACGCAAAGCCAAAAAGTTAATTAAGCAAAGTAAAAAGACCTTAGATTTACATATTGCGAATCAAAGTAAAACAAACCCAAAAGAATTCTATAGTTATATCAGAAAGAAAAAAGTAGTTACTTCAACTGTTGGACCGTTAGTCGATGAAAAAGGAGAATACACCAAAGACGAAGTACAAATGAGTAATGCCCTCAATACCTTCTTTGCATCAGTTTTTACAACAGAAGACCTCAGTGATATCCCTACACCATCGCCGATTCAGATTGATAATTCAGATGTTCTAAGCAATATCACCGTTACAGAGAGAGAAGTATTGAATTGTTTAGATAAACTCAAGGTAAATAAAACGCCAGGACCTGATACAATCTCGCCTAGAGTTCTAAAGGAAGCTAAGAATGAGCTCTCCAAACCACTGACATTACTATTCAATAAATCCTTGCAGTCTGGAACTATGCCTGATCAGTGGAAGCTAGCCAACGTAACACCGATATTAAAAAAAGGCAGCAAATCCCTACCCAGTAACTATCGTCCAATTAGCTTAACCTCAGTTGTATGTAAAATGCTAGAAACGGTCATACGAGACAGACTCGTAAATCACTTAGAGGAAAATAACATACTTAAAGATACTCAACACGGCTTTCGTAAAAAACGTTCCTGTTTAACAAACCTCTTAGACTTCTTCCACGATATCCTCAACCTCTACGATGAGAGTAAAGCTGTAGATATTATATACCTTGATTTTCAAAAGGCCTTTGACAAAGTTCCCCACAAACGTTTACTGCTAAAACTAAAAGCGCATGGAATACAAGACGGTGTGTTGAAATGGATAGAAAATTGGCTCAGCAACAGAAAGCAAAGGGTAGTCATAAACGGTAAGGCATCTAAATGGACCAATGTAAGTAGCGGGGTACCCCAGGGATCGGTACTAGGACCAATTCTCTTTCTAATTTACATCAACGACATAGATGAGGGTCTCACCTGCACAATCTCAAAATTTGCTGACGATACAAAAATTGCAAATAGCGTACTCTCAAAAGAACAAGTTGACGATATGCAACACAATCTAGATAAATTGTCATGTTGGGCCCAAATTTGGCAAATGAGTTTCAATGCGGATAAATGTAAAGTACTACATGTCGGATACCTAAATGAGAAAGCAAACTATTCGATGAATGGCACTCAGCTTAAGAATGTAAACAGAGAAACTGATCTGGGAGTAACAATATCGAGTAACCTAAAACCGAGTCAACAATGTTCAGAAGTTGTTAAGAAGGCAAACAAAATAATTGGCTTTATAGGCAGGTCATTTGAGCATAAATCCAAAGAAGTTATCCTAACCCTTTACAATTCCTTAGTCCGCCCTCTTCTGGAATACTGCGTTCAATCCTGGTGCCCTTATTACCAAAAAGATATAAACAAGCTAGAACGAGTTCAACGTAGAGTTACCAAAATGATACCTAGCCTAAAGAACAAACCATACGAAGAGCGTCATAGAGAATTAAATCTATTTCCTTTAACCCAGCGCAGATTAAGAGGCGACTTAATTCAAGTGTTCAAAATCATCAAAGGCATCGACAATATGAACTGTAGTAAGTACTTCACTATCGACCAATCTAATTACACGCGGGGAAACGGTTGCAAAATTATTGGTAAATCTTTTAACTCGCACGAATCTAAGAATTTCTTCTTCAATCGAGTTGTCAACTTGTGGAATGGGCTTCCCCGAGACGTTATAGACTGCAGCACCGTTGATTCATTTAAATTCCGCCTAGACAAATATCTCGCATCAAACCCGCGACTGACTGCGTTTGTAAATGAATAACTTTATCCTCCCCTCAGTTACTAACCCATATGTCCCCTACTAACTTCCTAGTCCTGCCACGTTAGTGGCAGGGCAGTAGTTCCCTTTCCAATGTTCCCTTACCCACTCTAAACCACTGTTTGGACACTTGATCCTCAGTGTTTTGGAGGACAAGCAACCTAGAAGGGTCACTAGACCTGTTGTTGCTTGATTTCCTTTGTACTCCTTTGTACTCCTTTGAAGTTTAGCTGATTTTGCTACCTTGCTCACTTTTAGCGAACTATTGGTTACACTGTCATCCTCCCGCGCGGTGGGGGAACTGGAGTTAGTGTGGGCCGGGAGGCCACAGATTTCGGACGTATGGATCATTACTATCCCACCCATTTTCACTCGATTTCCACCCTTTTTTCACCCGTTTTTTGCCAGTTTTTTCAACTCGACTTATGTGGTGAGCCGCTTTTTAAGGGTTAAGTCACCTTTTAATCTGCGATGGGTTAAAGGAAATAGATTTAATTCTCTAAGACTCTCTTCGTATGGTTTGTTCTTTAGGCTAGGTATCATTTTGGTAACTCTACGTTGAACTCGTTCTACCTTGTTTTTGTCTTTTTGGTAATAAGGGCACCAGCATTGAACGCAGTATTCCAGAAGAGGGCGGACTAAGGAATTGTAACACACACACACACACGCCATTTCTCCACATGATGTAATAATATTATCCTAACCTAGCCTAACCTAACCTAACCCAGGCCTAACCTAACCTAACCCTTCTGCCCTCATTCGTTATTATCCCCAATATTCGTAGAGACCCATATTTTATATATATATATATATATATATATATATATGCGTTCAAACCTCGTAAAGGCATTAATTAAATAGAAACCAACATGATGGAAGCATTTACCTCCGACGCTCTTGACATATTCAAACATCCCGCTCGCATACTAGTAGCGGGCTACAGCAATTCCGGCAAATCTGAACTCATCAAGAAACTTATATCCAAGTATCATAATAAATTTAAAAAGATTGTTATATGCGGTCTTCCCTCTCACCCCCTACAGCGTGATAAAGAAATAGGGCCCAAGGTAACCGTATCTCCAGAAATAGTGAACCCTATAAGCGATGAGGATATATACGATCAAAGAGGAACCTTATTCATCCTCGACGATCTATTTATCGAAGCTGTAAAGAATAAAGTAGTCGTTGACGCTTTTACCCTCGGTCGGCATAATAACATTAAATTTTCATGTATCTTCATAACCCAAAACCTGTACATGGGTGGTAAACACGCGAGGAATATTAGCCTCAACTGTTCTCACCTCCTATTACTGAGACAGCGTGACTTAATGCAAATACAACTACTCGGAAGGCAAATATTTGGCAAAGACCGAGCCATCGATTTTGTTGAAATATACAAATCTGACGTTTTCTCTAAACCATTTGGCTATCTCCTCGTTGACTTAGGTATAAATACTCCAGAGACCCTGCAATTCCGCACAAATATTGTGGGTGAACCACCCTGCGAACGTGTATTCCAATGGTGAGTTCTAATCATCGAGAGCTATTAAATGTGCTCTACACCCGTCACGATCAACCGTACGGGCTGTCTTCTCAAAAGAAACTATGGGATAAGGCTCGCGACATTGACCCTTCCATAAAACTGCAAGACGTGACAGGATTTCTCAGGACCAGCAAAACCTACACCCTACATAAGCTACAGCCCAAGAAATTCCCCCGTCAGAAAGTTCTCTCCCCCAAACCCAAGATCATCATGGCTGCCGACTTAGCCGACGTGCGTCATTTAAAGAAAGACAACGACAATATATCGTACCTGTTAGTATGCGTGGACGTATTTTCCCGTTTCATGCAGGTCGTACCCTGTCCCCGGAATGATGCCACTTCCATGCTAATGGCTGTTAAGAGGGTTATGGAAAGTGATGAATCCCAGGGTGTGAGAAGATTGAACACTGATCTACGCACCGAGTTTTATAATAAAAATGTGAAGGAATATCTAACATCTTGCAAGATTAAGCTATATAGCGTTCATTCTAGTGAGATTAAAGCTTCCATCGCCGAACAAGCCATTCGCACATTGAAATCCCGCCTGTATCGCTTTATTACACTGCGGAATTCCCCCCGACATTTTAACCACCTCCAAGACATGGTCAGTGCCTACAATAATTCCCCCCACTCTGGACTAAAAAAGGGACAAACCCCCACAATCGTACATAATTTAACTCGACCATCCGACACTGCACGACAATTCCATCTAATGTATACAAAAAAACAGAAACCCCTCAGACGCATTAGTACCGAGCTAGCCGTTGGAGAGATTGTGCGTCTAGTCGGCAGCATTCACTCATCCGCTTTCCACAAGGATACACCCAGCAGAACACCCATGAGCTATTCCAAATTCGAGAAATAAAACACCGGCATCAACCAAAAACCTATCTCCTGGAAGACCTATCCGGCGAACCCATAGAGGGCATCTTCTACGGGTCAGAACTTGTGGCCAGTTCCTTGCCCGAGTCATTCGATATTAATATCCTGAGAACCTGCAAAAGCAAAGGGGAAAAACAATATTTTGTGCATTGGGTTGGATATCCTACCTCCTTCGACAGCTGGATTAATGCCTCTGACCTCGTACCGAGATGAACAGTAAGCTTTCCCTACTCGGTGTACATAAAAAGTTTGTACTGCTACTTAAAAAACTTAACCCCAAGGAAAGGAAGAACCTCATTAAACAACTAGGACGCGAGCATTTAAATTGTATTTCTGAGATATTCTCCAACTTTCTAAAGAAACATCTCACCCTGAATAGTAAAATTATAAGAAAGCTACAGCACCATCGCGAGGATATACGAGCCGTTGCCCGGAAGAAAACATCTCTGACCAAAAAGAGATTAATTCTAACTAGTAAGGCGGGGGGTAGTATATTAGCCGCCCTTCTCCCCGCAGTTGCCGGTCTACTTTCAAAACTGTTCTCATAATGCGTAGCTATTATCTCCTCCCCGAATCCACAGCCAAGCGTGTTTTAACAAGCATCGAGGATTCCCCTGCACCGCCCTCCCCCACCCCCTCCTCCGGTCAACACGTTCCAGCAAGCTCGTCCTCCCGCCTCCCCCCACACCCCGCTCCTAAGACCCCCCAGAGGAAAAAGAGAAACAAATCAACACCGTCTTCACGTCATAACAAGAAATCAACGAGGACTATGCTTAACACCTTACGAGCGGCCTATGCGGTTTATTTATATGTACCGCCCAGCGGGGTGTTTTTAGCCAAAATAGGGCTGTTTACGTGATCATTTTCATGCCTAAATAAGACCCAGAACGTAAAACAAGTACCATGCCCTGAAAGGGCATAAACAGAGCTTTCGAATGACACCATAACGATCCTTTTATGATGGCTAGTTTTATTGCAATAACCGTGCAACGCGAGTGCAAAAAGCATGTAATTCGGTACTTTCCCCATATAATTCAGTATGTAGCGAGTGAGAGAGGGAGGAGGGAGCTGAGATTCGTGTCAGTAGGTTCGCCGCGGTGGTCTGGAGCAGTCATACGCTCGCTAGTCTCCTGCCACCACTTGTCTCTCTCTCTCAGCAACATTACGTGCTGAAATTGCCACTCGACCTATGTCGAGCGCCGCCACATAGTCCAGCTTTATTTAACTCGACTTATGTGGTGAGCCGCTAATTAAGGGTTAAAACCAAACTCCCACTGCCCGTGCTAATGAAAGCCACTTCTGTAATGGGGAATGCTTCCAAAAATCCCAGTCTAGCGCATCTCCTGCCCGCCCACGTCAACTATAATCAAACGCCATACGCTTTAGGCCTTCTGGAGCGAGTTAAAAACAACCCCTTAATTAGATGGGACAAGGATGGATGGCTACTGGACTCGACTAGCAACAACAATATTCTAGACATCGTGGGGATACTCTCGGCTAAGGGAAGTACGCCGTCCAAAGCCCAGCGTAACGACGTAGATCTAATTATTAGGGCAACGGGTCTTCACCCCTCTCATATTGTAAACACTCAGATCAAAAAGCAATACGGTGGAGGTATGAATAGTCTCCTCTCGTCTAAAATACCCGCACTGCCCACCCGCGGGTGGGTCTCCTATTGAACCATTGTGAGTCGCACTTTCCGGGGGGGTTGCCCATTAAACTAATAGCTGGCAACCCCGCGCCAGCCGCTCGCGGGGTATTAAAGCACGCCGAGGCGGTCCGGACCCGTCATACTCTCTTACCCCAACTGTGAGCCAACTACGGCAGTTCCAGACGACAAGACCTCCACCCTCCGTCGTAGCATCCTAGACGGTGCCAATCAACACCTCGAGAAATGGACGTAGCGGACACCCCCTCACGTTGGGGCGAGTGGTAATGGCTTCATCGATTGTGACTGGTGGTGGGGCTCAGGCCGTTGCCCAGCCCGAACGCGAGAAGGAGGAGCGTCTTTCCCTCTACTCTCTCTTGGATGAAGGCGGGGTCCGTGGATTAAGCGACGCTTACTCGCTCAGCTACCAGGAAGGGGTTCCCGGTGACTCCCGCTATCGTAACGATAAAACCATCATTGCCGATGTTCACAACTGCACGGCCTGTCGGGAGACCTCCGGCTTCGCTGCACTTCTACATCAAACGTATCCGTATAGTAACCTATACGCTGAAAGAGTGTCTATATATCGGCTAAACCGATGCTGCTGGCAAGACAGGGGTGTGCCTGGGAGTATTATAATTCGCGAGCCCCGATCCTAGTCTTCCCCATGTTGCTTGCCTTCTAGCTCAATACGCCCCCGGTAAGATGCTGGAGCTCAATGAGATTAACCAAAAGTACCTACTCAGTTCTCACGACACCCAATTCGTGCCAGGGTTAAAGCAGGACCGCCACCAGGATCGTGTTAAAATGTTTAATGCCTGTGTTACTAAACTCGTCCATTGGGCTATTGAACATGAGATGACACGTATTGTATTCCCCTACAAATGCGGTGCTGCGGGGCTCCCCTCTCACGTATGGGGGCAGGATTACCTGCCTATCCTAAACCACGCAGCCGGGAATCATAGGACCCGCAATATATCCTGCGTCATCTTGGACAAGTGGTGGGTGGGGTTAACCGCTGTGAATGAGAAAGTGGGCTTCGCCCCGGGTCAAAAACATGCACATCCGGAGGAGGAGGAGGAGGAGGGCGAGTCTATCAACACCAACCCCCGGGAGGCGAGTGAGAAGAAGCTAAGGAACAGCGATGCGGATGAAGACTACGACGTTGCGACGCGAGACTCTCTCTCTCTCTCTCTGTGTTAATAAATACCTAAGCATTGCCTATTGTGTATTACTCTCCCACCCTTCTTGTAGGTAGCTATAAATATAAGAAACGAGCCAACTTCACATTAGTCCCTCGCAGCTCCAAGATGGAGTCACACCATATCTACGTTATAAGCGCTGCCGACAGTCATATATCCCAATAGTAGCAGCAGTTTTACCAACAACTTACAAACCTTAACGCTGCGCAAGGACATGGAATGCGAAGTTGGCCTGTTAAATGTGTTACTCCCTCAACGTTACTATACTGTTAAGAGAGACGAAGCGGAATGCGGCGTACATATAGAGTACGGGCGGCTTAGTTCTTCAGGTGCTCTCGAAAAGCGTAAGGTGCTTGTGACTATCTCGGAAAATATCTTGAGTCAGGACATTGAATACCTCATCGATCGGGTTACTAATAAAATAGGGGTAATATTAGGGGAGCTCCTTAACCGCGACAGAGCCTACGACAATAGCACCTTTGACCGCCTAGCCCACCCATCTCAAATACTCACCCTCGGTTGTATGAACCTGAGCCAACATGTTACGGTGCGCTGCTTCCGCGACCCTCATCCGAGCGTTCCATACGTGAAGATACGGTTCGAAGAGCGAGTAGCCCGACTTCTCGGCTTAAGCCCCTTAGAAGCCTATGACGTGTTTACCTCCACCCGAGGCGCTCTCAGTGAAGGAGACGACCCGTTTCTATATCATACTAGCCCGTTTCCAGTCTTAAGGAACGGCGATGTTCAGTGCGTGCTCATATATAGTGACCTGGTCAACCCTTCGAGATTCGCCGGGGAAAATGTAAATATTCTCGATGCCTTTTCCTTCTCCGAGGGGCTATCGAAAGGCGTGCATCCTATCATCTATAAACCCCTCAAACCTAAAATTATAGATAGCATTTCCATTAAAATCACAGCCCAGAAGGGTCGCCCCATGCATTTTGAGGAGGGTCAGCACGTGACGTGCTTACTTCACATTCGCACTGTCAGACTATATTAATAGCACGTCGAGCCTCGCATCAACAGTCTTTCCCTAACAGCATGCGAGTTACATTCATGTCCCCCTCCGTGGGTGAGTATCGCTCTCTTTTCGCTCACGGGCAGAGAGTATCTTACAGGGGTGTGGTCAATGATATTGCCACCCTCGCCTACGAACCCAGCTACCGTCGGGGTGGGGGTCTGTTCTCTACCTTAGCGGGTCTCGCTAAAAGAGCCTTTCCGTTTCTAGTACGAAATGTCATAGTTCCTTCCGCGCGCGAGTTTGGAAGCAATGTCATGGAGGATATCTCTCAGGGTAATAACCTAAGGAAGTCCCTAAAAAGACACGGCTTGAACGCTCTGAAGAACGCGGCCGTAAAGGTGGCGAGGGGGGGTGGTAGAAATAGGAAGAGGGTAAAGGTTAAGAGGAAAATTAAAAAGAAGACGACGAAGGGATGCTATAAGAATGACATATTTTCCTCGTTGTAAATCAGTATCGGGTTAGCCTCGAGATGGCGAGCATCGCAACCGCGGAGGGGGCTGTGGGTCAGCAGGCCCCCGTAGGTCAATACGCTGCCGGTGTCAGTGAATTATTTCCCCGTCCCAACAAGACCCGACTTTTGGAAGCCACCATAGCTTCCCGGCAGGATGCCGACGTGCTGCCTAGCAATCTAGGTTTCAACATGAAGTTGACTGACCGATACGTTGATTTCCTCATCCCCGGGACTCCGGGGAGCTTAATTGGCTTGAGTCAATTGGCCATACACACCACTCTGCGGCTAACCCAAGAGGATAATGCGACCCTCCTCGGGGAAGACGTGAACATTGAGCTCTCGAATAACATGGCCCACAGTCTTTTCAAATCCGTGCAGTGTTTTCTCGGCGAATTGCCCGTCGAAACCAATGTTCTCTACGGTTACAGCTCCTACGTTAAAGCCCTCACCACCTTGACGCCCGGCAAAATTAACACAATCGGGTCCTTGGCTAATTTTGCGTGTCCCCCCGACGGTTTCACCCGGAAGATAGAGGACAGTTACTTTACTCCCGCTCGAAAGGATCTCTCTAAGCGACTCAAGACCCACGGTCTGGAGCTATGCGCTCCTCTATTCCTCGACGTTAGTTCGCTAGACAGTTATCTACCCGACGGCATTCCCGTACGACTCCTCCTCGAACTGGCGAGTAACGATTGGCTAATGAACGTACCTATCGAGATAAGGCCCGACTCCACGTCGATTCCGCCAAATTGCTTTATACGAGGTTATTCCCCTATCCCAACGCCTTACACGCTCTAAACTCCGCGTTGAGCGGCGGGTCTGTTATAAAATCCACCTTTACCAAAACTCTCTTTAAAACCTACGTGCTGGCCAAAGATCAGACCTCCGCCACTTACGACCAGCCATGGGGCAACGTCATCCCCGAAAAGCTAACCATGGTCATGATGAGCATGTCTGCCCAAGTGGGCGATTATACGCTTAACCCTCTGTATCTGACACACGGGAACTTAAGTAGAGTGAGGGTGACGGCTAACGGTCGCGTCGTCTATAACGTGTCCAGCGGTTTCCCCCACGCCTGTTCCGAGCTGTATTACCGTACGCTGGATGCGCTGGGTCTCCATCAAGAGCATTCAATTACTAAAGAGGCTTTTGTCAATGGGGCCACGGTTTGCTGCTTTGATTTGAGAGCTGAAAACCTGAATGATAATATGCCCGTGGAAATGAATGGGGGACTGCGACTCAACCTAAATATGAGTCGAGGCCAGGACAGTAATTGCCTAGTTTTATTATTCGGTGAGACGGTCGGTATATTAACTTTAAATGCCGATCGAAGACTGCAGTGTGACGTGCGGGCTTGATGGGGGTAGGGATGAACAATTTGGAAATTGAAAGGGAGGTCAGGGGGAGTCTAGAAAGGAGGCGGTGTTTCTGGGGGTGCTATTAGCGGATGAGGTCGAGACATTACTCCGAGGACACGCGGGGAAACCCGTCGTGTGCATAATCAACACTCTGCCGAGTTGGTCTAAACAAAATATGGGTCACTGGCTCTGTATCTACCACGATGCTCATAGAATAGTATGTCTGGATAGCTACAGCCTAGACCCTCGAGTCTATTCGGATTATTTTAAACGACTCGAGAGACCCGGGGTCCCCATACTAAAAAATGCATTTAGACTCCAGGGAACCCGTAGCGACGTGTGCGGGTGCCTACGCCATGTATTTTACTTATCACATCACCCACATGGGGCCCGGAGAAACGTTAGGCAAGATATGCAACAAATTCTCCAAGACCGACTACTCTGGGAATGACGAGCGTGTCTTGCGTTTTGCGTATAACAAGTTTAGCATGCCCGCCTGTCGACAGACCTTCAACGCGTGCCCGTAAGTACACAAATTTACTCTAGTATCTCTCTCTCTCTCTCTCTCTTAAGATATATGAATTGAGGGGTCATTATTCACGCGTATTACCCTTCTCTCTCACCCCAATATTCTCCGCTCTAGATTGTGAACCGCCCGTCCCGCCCCGCCCCGCCCCGCCCGCCCGCCCGTCATCCGCCGCACGCACGCGGAATTTAACGACGCTTAGAAAATATAAAAATACGCTGATTGTACGCTAAGACCCAATAAAATTAAAACTGGACAGTCTAACCTTTTATTGCTCCACTCGTATCTAACTACTTAATAACTAGAGAATATGTTAAGGATAGGAAAATAGTCATCGTGTTTGGAAATTCATCAGCTTTATTGACGAGTCATCATCATCATCATCATCAGCATTTATGGTTAATGTTACAATTCATCATCATCATCATCGAGAATATTTTAAGACTAAGAAAATAGTGGCCATCGTGTTTGGAAATTTACAATTCATTAATCATCGTCATCATCAGCATTTATGGTTAATTTTACAATTCATCATCATCATCATCATCATCATCATCATCATCGGAGGCGTTCATGAGAGCCAGTTCGGCGAGAGCATTCAATGTTCCCTCCTCGCTTACCACCTCCTCATCCTCTCGCGCATGAGCATCCAGAGCGTCAGCCAGTAGCCTGTCCTCCGCATTCGCCTCCTCGGGAAAGTATGTCTCCATCATTGCGTCTCGAGTAGACCAAAACCCGCGCGCGGGACCCGCATCCTCCCGCTCCCGCCGTTGTTGTTGCCGCTGCTGCTGCTGTTGTTCTCTCTCCGGATGACCCTCCCCTCCCGCCTCCTGATTATCAGGATGACCGTAGGACGTTGAGGTAGTATCTCTTATCCTCCACAATGGATATACCTCTTTTTCTGTAGGAGACCGTGCACATATCTCCTCTGCGTACGGTAAAACCCCGATAGGTGAATGAGAAGGGTATTGTAGATGTAGGGCATCCTTGTATCTCTGGTGGGCTATAGTTGCCTTGATCTGCTTAGGTACTCCCTTGGCTGAACTCAGTCTGTCATTGTTGGCCAGCAGAATGGAGTAACACTTGGGTCGCACACCCACAAACTCTGAGATGACCCTGTCACCGACCTCGGACTTGAGACAGCCGAGTCTGCCCTTGTTGGTCTCGCTGTACAGAGGGTGCGAGGGGGCGAAGTTGCTGAGGTCGAGATACCGCTTGAGGGGCTCCTGGGCATACTCCTCCATCAGGTCCCTCGTTTCTATGGAGGTGACGAGCGAATCAGTATCGCAGTAGACTAGTTTCACCCGATCGCCGTAGTGGGCTTTCAGAACCTGATAAAAGAAGTGGTAGAGTCTTAGCTTGGACAGCTCGAGGATGTAGTAGCCTATGTAGTGGGATGGTTGACTGTGGTGACTCGCTTGTGTCGGATCACCATGACCTGACCCTCGCCGAGAGAGTCGACATGTTTAAAGTACGGGCTTCGTACTAGCTTGAGGAAGCGTGATCGTTTCGTCACCACCTCCACGCCCTGGTCGTACTTGGCTGGGTTCATCAAACACCGTCCGAAGATGCTATTTGAAATGCACTTGATAGCATTCTTCTTGATGAGACACGTGGCATTTTTCCGGGCTTCGATGTTTCCAGCTATGAAACCGGCCAAAAACTTTTCCTGGCGGAAGGTATACACCCGGGTAACCCTCTCTACCACCAACCCGAGACTCATCAGCAGCTGCAGCAGGGGAAGGGTAAAGAGCATATTCTTTTGGGCGGCATGGGTTCCGATGAGCTTCACATTTTTCTTCGGAGGTTTGCGGTCTTCAGCGGTGTACTACTCCCGCGTGGCCTCGGACATGACGTCGTGGGTAATGTTCCGCTGAGTGATGATGAGGGGGAGGTCGTCGGTCTTTTCGGCCACTTCACGGGTCGCTGCGGCGGTGTCGCACAGTATCATAAACCCGTAATCACCGTCGGTTTTCACCTCTGCTAGCGGGGTGCTCAGGAATCCCTCGACTTCTTGACCGAGTAGCTCCCTCATCTCTCCACAGGGCAACTTTTCCTGCATTACGGTAGTGTACAAACTACAAAAGTCGAGGTAAGAGAGAAAGGTGCTGGTGTCTGTTTGAGGGTTGAAGTGGGGGTTGGTGAACCTATTGTTGGCTTTGACGTGACGCCGCACGCCGCAAGGTATAGCCCCCCCTCACATTGGCTTGGATCCTGTGATATAACTCAGGATCGCTGAGAATGTCCAACTCCACACCCGTGGACATGAGGAAGGAGTCGAAGGCGAATCCTGGGAGAGACGTGTAGTTTATGGGGTCCAGTCCCCACTGCCCCTTGAGGATGGCGCGCCATTCGAGGAAACAGTCAGTCAAAAGGCCAACGTCGACCCTCATATATAGGGTCATGTAATCTCCGAGGGTACGACACCGCGTGACTTCCCATACTCTCTCGGCATGCTCGTAGTCAGCTTGGGGGAGCTCTTGCTGCAGTAGAGAGTTGTAAAAGGCCTCAAATGGGGGGAGGCGCGGTTCAGAGAGACGGGCGGGAGAGTCGAGGTAGTCGTAGCAGAGGACTTGCATTCCAGACGTTAGTAGAGGCAGGGTTGCCGACGGGACGTCCTTCAGCATGGCCCGGGTGTATCGTGGTGCGTTACCCCCGGCGATAAACTGTTCGGATAGAGAACCAGCCATGAAAGCGTACGAGTCGATGAAACGTAACTTATTTTTTACTCTGACCTCGTGAAACTTCTAGGTGGATTGTTTGGGTCGTAGAACGATTTTATGCTGAGTGTCAGTAATCTCACGCAGAAGAAGACTTAGGTCGTAGTTGGCATTGTGCGCGATGAGGGTCAGCTGCTCCTTGTGGTTCGTCATTTGCAGGTTACATCTACGACAGAGAGCGCCCCGGTAATTGTTGAACGGCACTTCATGGTCGTGGTGTCTCTCCCCCGTGCCTTTCCCATCCGGGAATGCTGATTGGCATACCATGCAATGTGTTTGCGTGTTGTGTCTGGCCTGCTGCTCGTCGCTCATGCGTAAAGGACTATACGCGTTTGAGGATCTCAGAGACGACCAGACCTTCAGCATGGTCTTAATAAAATGATCCGCAGAGTCCTCGCCGGTGTATGATCCAGTTGTCGCTACATGTCCCGCCCGGCTGACGAGGATGTAAGCGTAGGCAATAGGCTTGTGACGGTTCTCGACGCAGGCATCCGATCCGGGGGATGGAGGGACCAAAAGACTTTCAAAGTCGTAGAAGCAGACGTAGGAGGGCTCATAAACGTGAGCATGGTGGGCAAACTTAACCTTAGAACCTGGGAGAGGAAACTTAAGTTTGACGACTTTGACGACATTGGCGGCACACCATGGCGGAAGGCGGACGCAAGTTTTGAGGCTCCGGCATATGTTATGGGAATGGTCAATTAATTCACGGAATATCGAGTGCATACGGGGCTAGCAAGAAGAGGAAGGATTTAGTGAACTGTTTGGAGGATATATTGGTGTGGTGGAGGGGTGATATATAGTGTAATAAGAGTGTGTAGTGACGGGACAGCAGGGTTGTGAGTTGTTGAGTTTGTAAACAAACATGGCAGAGGGAATTTCGGGTATGACGGAGGCGGAAGGAAGGTTACAACGTTTTCGGGGATTTAAGAGCACAGCTAAGAAGTTAGAAGAGGTTAGTATTGTTGTGAAGGATTTGGAAAAGTGGATGAGTGATACGGAGAAATGGAAGGGGGATATTGGTGAGAAAGTTAAGGCACTGTGTGTAATGTGTGGTGTGACAGGTGGGGAAGGGAATAGGCCTAGCGAAGGAAGTGAATGCAGGCCTATTTTGGCAGTTAATGAGAGCCTAGAGATGGTATTGAAAAGGGTAGATGAACTGGGAGCAGAGAATATGGCATTGAAGGAGCAGCTGAAGGAATACGAAGGACGTTTCACAGAAGTAAAGGAGTCGACTGCATGGACGGTGGTAGGTAAACAAAAAGTCAAGGATTTGGAGGATATTATGAAAGAGCAAAAGGAAGAAATGAATATGACCAAAAAAAGTTTTGAGAGTGCAGTTGTAGGGGTCATGAAGAACAAGGAGAGTGTCGTGAGGGAGGCCATGGACAGGGATAGGGGTGTAATCTTGTATGGAGATATAGAGACTCATATGAATGATAATGGAGTGAGAAAAGTGAGGGATATGGAGACAGTGAAGGAGGTCTTGAAATGTGTGGATGAGGACGAATATGGATGGGAAGGGCAGGTGGAGGAGGTCAGTAGGATAGCTAGATATAAAAGGGGAGAGATGAGACCTATAAGGCTACAGTTTAAAACTAGGGTAGTGGCGGAGACTGTGACAAATTTTAGTTGGAGGCTAAATACAAATGATAAACTGAAACACATAAGACTAAAGAAGGATTTGAGTATAGAACAAAGGAATTACAAGAAAAGGCTGATGAAAATAATGGAAAGTTGGATGAGGAGGATAAGAGAAATTTTTACTGGAGAGTGAGGGACGGAAAAGTGAGGAAGTGGTTTATAAGAGTAGAAGGGAGGGGGAGATCAGGGAGGGGAGAGAATGTGATGGGAGTTGTGACGGAGGAGGAGAACGGGGTGGAGGTGTTACAGGGAGAGACAGGAGACAAAGAGGCATACCCAGTAGTGCTAACGGGGGAGTAGGGTACGGACTGGAGGAGCGGGATGGTGTAATTGCTGAAGGAATGGTAGATGGATTAAGGATTATGTTTAGTAATGTGGATCTGTTTACCCAGGACAAGAAAAGAGAACTGATATGTAGGTTGCAGGATGAAGAGCAAAAACCTGATGTCATAGCCCTACAGGAAGTAAGACCAAAAAATGCTAGAATTGAAAGGGAACTGGTGGAATATAGTTTGGGGGGTTTTGAGTTATATTATTTTTATTAATCTCACCACCACACCCCCAATGAAATTAATTAAAGTATATATGATCCACCGGGATTCGAACCCGGGTTATCACACACATATTTTTGCCACCTTAACCATTACACCACCAGGACGGTGAAATGCTATTAGAGCAGAGGTAGGAAGAGGACTGTTTATTTATGTAAGAAAAGAGCTCAAGGTTAATGAGGTGGATATGAGACAGCAGTATTGTGAGTATTTGTGTATTGAAGTAAAATGTGTAAGAGGATCAATTCTAATTGCCTCTATATATAGAAGCCCATATAATAGTAGGGGAGAGGATGATAACCTACTGAAAGCAATGGAGGAGATAGATAATAGAGAGAACAAATATTTAAAATTTTGATTGGAGATTTCAATTTGCCAAGGATCAACTGGGCAAATTGTACTACTCCAGCGGGACAGGGTAGCCTGGAAAATAAGTTTATAGAGAAAGTGAGAGATTGTTTTTTAACGCAACATATTGTAGAGATGACAAGATATAGAGATGGGACGCAGGGGAGTGTACTTGATTTGATTTTTAGCAATGAAGAGGATATAGTGGAACATGTTAATGTGGATAGCCCTATAGGTCGTAGTGACCATGCCTGTATAAGGTTTAGTTGTAACATTAAATCAGAGAGGGATAATAGAAGCAATAGAAAAATATACATGTATGATAGAGCAGATTATGAGCTGCTGAGACGGTGTTTGGACATTGACTGGGGGGAATACTTGAACGGTGAAGACGCTGAAGGAATGTGGAGGAAAATTAGAGTCAAACTGGAGAATGCTGTATCCAAAAGTGTACCAGTAAGGGAATATAAGGATAAAAGAAAATTGAGGAAAAGAACTAACCCAGAATTGCCAATGAAAAGAAAGCTTTGGATATTGATTAGAAGAAAGAAATTATTGTGGGAAAGATTAAAATTGTTAAAAAAGAACAGGGGGTAGAGGCTAAGGAAGTGGATCGGGAACGCAGACAAATAAACAATAAAATAAGGTGGGAAACAAGGAGGGGGGTGAAGGAGAGGGAGCGAGAGATAGCTAGAAATGTGAAGGATAATCCAAAAATATTCTGGAAGTACATTCAGGAAAAGTTAACAAGAAGAGTAGGGATCCCAGAGTTGAATGATGGGAGTAGAGCGGAGACTGATAAGGAGAAAGCAGAGGTGCTGGGGAAATACTTTGGGGGGGTACTAACAGTGGAGTCGGAGGATGCAGTGCCTACTATTCCCATCAAACAGGCACCGACACTAGAACTAATAGAGTTTTCCCATGCTAGAATAAGAAGGGCTATAGAAAAAATGAACAGAAGTAAGTCACCGGGACCGGATGGGATACACCCAAGAATCATAAAGGAAGGAGGGGAGATGTTAGTAGAGCCATTGAAAATGTTATTTGAGGTATCGTTTAATACAGGACAAATCCCGATGGACTGGAGAGAGGCGAACATAACAGCTATATTTAAGAAGGGAAAGAGAAATGACCCAGGGAATTATAGACCAGTCAGTTTGACAAGTGTTGTGTGTAAACTAATGGAAACTGTAATTAGAGAAGGAATAATGGATCATATGAAGTCAAACCAACTTTTCAGTGGGAGACAGTTCGGATTCTTGCCGGGGAGGTCGACGGTACTACAGCTAATTAAGGTGGTAGATGATTGGATGCAAATTCTAGAAGATGGTGATGTAATAGACGTGGTATATTGCGATTTTATGAAGGCCTTCGATAAGGTCCCACATAAAAGGTTAATAGAGAAAGTTAGAAGCTATAATATAGGGGAGAAATGTGTGAAATGGATAGAAGCCTTCCTGAAAGATCGGAGACAGAGGGTACTGGTGAATGGAATAGGCTCGGGGTGGAGAGAAATTACAAGGGGGGTACCTCAGGGATCTGTGTTGGGACCACTGCTGTTTGTTATATTTATCAACGACTTGCCTGAAGTTATAACTAATGGAAGTGAGGTATACCTGTATGCGGATGACACTAAACTGTATAGAAGAGTGAGGAGTAAGGAAGATATGGGTTTGCTTCAAGGAGATGTGGAGGGCATGAAGGGATGGTCTGAGCATTGGTTAATGCCTTTTCATCCAAAAAAATGCAAGTACATGCGGATTGGGACCAGCAAGATAGACAAGGTAGGATACAATATGTATGAAGCGATGGAGGAAGTGAATGCAGAAAAGGATATAGGAGTAGTGATAGACAATAAGTTAAATTTCTCAGAACATTTAGCGGAAAAGATAAACAAAGCCAATAGAATTGTAGGGCTGATAAGGAGGACATTTGTGTCACTTGACGAAGAAATCTTCAGGAATCTCTATACAGCGCTGGTTAGGCCGCACCTGGAATATGCGAACCAGGTGTGGGCTCCATATATGGTAAAGGATATAGAAGCAGTGGAGAAAGTGCAGAGGAGAGCTAGCAAGCTGGTACCAACGTTGAAGAACGTGGGCTATGAGCAGAGGTTGAGGACATAGGGGCTTCCGACACTGGCATATAGGAGAAAGAGAGGGGATATGATAGAGACTTTTAAGATAGTGTCAGGAAAGTACGATGAGGATGTGTGTGAAGGTATCTTCTTGATGCGGGAGGGAACAAGAACGAGAGGACACTCTAAGAAAATTTACAAAGAAAGAAATAGGCTTGAGAAGGCAAAGAACTCATTTTGTGATAGAGTGGTAAATGAGTGGAACGCACTGCCCCAGTATGTAGTCGATTCCGAATCAATAAGGGAGTTTGAAAGTAATCTTGATAAAGCATGGGGAAGACAAGATTTGAAGTTTGATTATAAAACAAAAATACAGAATAGTAAAAATGTTGCGTCTGCTACCGCCGCCACCAACACCGTGAACGACCACAGCAGTGCAAGTACTGGTACTGAGCTGGATACACAGGCATAGTTTGCCTTTTTCCAGAGGATCTACTGTAAGAAACTGTAAGAAATTAGGGCGGTGGGGCATGTTGACTCGTGTTCGACTAGATCCTCCTGTCGTGGAAACCCGTAGAGACACTGCCAGCAGAAGAACCTCGCTGAGCGAGTGAGGTCATTTAGGTATTGATTAAAGTCAGTAATGAGAGCGACGTGGTGGTTCTTCAAAAGTAGAAGATGAACGGGGTCCCCGATGCTAGCCCCCTTCCGGAGTAAGGCGAGGCAGACTCGTCCGGTGGTGATTTTTTCGAGACCGTCGACGCGAATGCTAATATCGTTGAGTCGCTCGAGTTTCTTGAAGTCTCCCCACGCCGCGGGGTTGGGCACATCACCCATTTGCACGAGACCGACTGGAATATTACGCGCAGTTCTCTGAAGGCGTTCTTTGGGAAGGGTAGGCCTCTCTTCAGATGCAAGTGTCTGTTGAGAGCCGTCATCACGCTGTCATTGTTCCGGGTTTTAGGGTTATAGACGCGGGCGCGTCCTCTGACTCCTTTGGGGTAGTCCTCGTAGTCACCTAGAGAGCTAGTCATTTCAATGAGTGCGAAGAAGATGCCGAATTTTAGGATCACATCCATTACGTAGCCACTGCCCTCTTCTTCCGATATGCTCTCCTCGTACCGAGAAAGAAGGTGTTCAATGAGCTCCTCAATAAAGTCTTCTACTTCGTCGTGTGATAAGATTCGGCTTTGGGTACGCATATGGTGATCTCGGGTGGTTGGAGTGTGTTGGAGTGTCGGTTTCAGGGTCCTGTCGGGCCAGACGTATTATGAAATCAGCGTACACCTTGAGAGCTGGGAAGTGTCCTGGCCCATCGCCGTATCTCTGGAAGAGCTCGAGGATTTGATTTCTTAGAGCTTCACGCATGTTGACGAGGAAACCCGCTGCATCATCGTGAATGCCCCGAGGAATGTGAAAGTCGATGTAGTGCATAGCGGCGTCAAAGGTGCTGCTTACTTGCGAGGCTGGAGGAGTGGAGTCGTTGGAAGAGGGCGGGGATCTGAAATATAAAAAGACGTGAATAGTATTTCAAGGGAGGGAATTACGATCGACTAAGTAGCATGCATTTATTGGAAATAGCCATGTTTTAGTTTATACTGTGTCTGAAAACTAGGTATCTGTTTGTATTTATTTAGACTAGAGAAACCAGTATTTTATCGATTTATATTATTACAGTATGGTGGTGACATTATTTGCTAAATATAACACAAGGTTTTCCTAATAACTATATTCTCGTATTTTTGTACAGTGAGGATACATATAGGCCTATGTTCAGTTATTAAAGATTATTTAAAAATATTTATATTTATGATTCATTAGCTTCACTCAAATTAAGTATAATCCTATATAAATCGATATGTGCATCTTCACATACTATTTGAATACAGTATAGTATTAATAGTTATAGTAATAATTATTTGATATAGTAAATTTAATTTAATCTTATTAGTAATATAAATAATGTGATTGATTTTATGGTTGGTATTAATATGTTATTACCCTGTACTATATTTATGGAAAATACTTACAATAATCGATACTAGAAGCAAAGTACTTGGTATTGGTACTCGATACCACCGATATTGAAATTAAAAATACTTGGTATCGTATCGAAATGAAAGTACTTGTATCGCCCATCACTAGTTGTCAGTACCTGTTCTGTAGACCACTAGTCCCGGCTTGAGGCGATGACCAGGGGTTGCGGGTGCGCGAGGGAGGTGAACCGTTATGGATTCCGTTAGGTCCTGGTTGAGGTGAAGGGCTACGAGGAGGAGGAGGAGGGGGGGGGTCTCGTCATTACTCGTATGATCTGTAATGGAGGGTGAATGGGTTTTATAAGGAATTTAAATGGTTAAGTTTGTCTTTAGTTTCAATACATTTACTTACTATACGATAAAATACGACTATATAATAAAAGTATTATTATTATTATTATTATTATTATTATAACACGTGGAAAATAAATGCCTGCATTTGCCTTTTCTTTCAATCAATTTTCTTACTGAGTGATTATAAAACTTAACCCCGATGAGCTTTACTGTAAAAAAAGAACTATACTCGAAATTCCGCGAATACATGCTAAACACACGTTTCTTAGAAGAGAATATTTTACTTACGTGATTTCCTTGCACGTTTTTTTTATGGTTTCCTGGGTAATGGAGAGGTTCCCTGGAGACTACTAGCCCCAGCCTGAGGTGATGACTGGGGGGCACGCGAGGGTGGTGAATTACCCCTAGACCCCGGTCGTAGTGTAGGGATGGAGGGAGGACGCGTGCCGTCATTAACCCCGTTACTCGTACGGTCTGGAATAGAGTAGGCTATACGATAATTATATGAGTTGACTCGGCATTATTTTTATTATAATATGCGGAAAATAAATGACTACGCCCGCCATTTCTTTCAAACAATGTTCTTACTGTGTGATTATAAAGCATTTGTGTTCTTTCATTTCATAAATTTTATTTTAGTAAGCATTGTTTCCACATAGCGATTAGTAAGCATTGTTTCCACATAGCGATTTTGATATATTGCCTTTGCAAGTATTACATTTTAATTAAAATATGGGGAATTATTACACTTGAGAACTATTATTTTTCTTTTATAGTGTTAAGCCCGATGAGCTTTACTGTAATAAAGAAACGCTATAATATAATAGGTGGAAAATAAGCAACTACCCCGACGAGCTTTACTGTAAACAAACATTCACTATGATGGAAATTCCGCGAATACATGCTAAACACATTTCTTAGAAAATAATATTTGACTTACGTTTTTTAGGTGAGGATTTCCTTGGACGTTTTTTGGCTGATCTCCGGGAAGGAAATATTTGAGAGGGTTCCCTCTCAGGGGTTATTTGAAACGATGAATCGCTGTCAGACTCACTACTACTACTACTACTACTATTACTACTGTAGTTATTAGGAGTAGGGCCTTGAGACATCCGGACATCTTTACGTCCAGCACCAATACCTCTTTTGGGAGGGGTACTGGGAGCCTTCTTGTTGAACTTAGGACGCATTTTGAATGGGTCAGAGGTGAGCAGTGGGCTGTTTATATACGCGGCGAGCAGAATTAATATATATATATATATATATATATATATATATATATATTCCCGAGAGAGGTAAAGATAGTCGTTGATTAATGATACGGGTTTAAGAGACAAACACCGCAGTTGCGTGGATGGAAGAAAAACAATAGTGAAGGGACGATATAGATAGTTGATTGATTTATTTATTTATGGGAAGCAGGTGACCAGAGAGACCGCTGAGGGGTAGCTGTCAGATTGATAGTAGATTGTTTTATGGGCGCGAGCGACCCACAAGTATTTTGGGTATGGAGACGGGTGAAAGCAGGTGGGTTGGTATCTTTAAATCGGAAACTCTATGAATAGTGGGAAAAAATATGGTGAAAGAAAGAAAGGGTCGCTGTCAGACTGATATGGGTAGAGATATGGAGGCAGGTGTTCCAAAAAATATTTTTGGTGTGTTAGGTCCGGTGTGTTTGTATGTGTGGTGCGTATGTGCGGCTACCCTTTACCTATAAAGGCATTTTTTATCTTGTGGCTTAATCACGAGTGAGGCCCGCAAGACGAGAACCGAGTGTGTGTGTGTGTGTGTGTGCGTGCGTGTGTGTGTGCGTGTTTATGCAACTGCCTTATTTCCCATATTATTCGGAGAAGGCAAGGATATTTTTATCTTGTTGATTAATCACGAATGAGGTCCGAAGCGAGTGTGTGTGTGTGTGTGTGTGTGTGTGTGGGTGGGTGAGTTTGCATGTGTGTTTGTGTGTTACCAACAGAGTGTTTTCTTTACTCAAAAAGGCCTAGACCAAATGGACTGTACATTTCCACATCTATTTCCTGGGTGACTCTTCCCAATTGGAGAAATAATAGCTGGATTACTCTGTTCAAGAGTTTTGGCCTAGTTATTTGGAACAGGGTGTTAGGTTAGGCTAGGTTAGGTTAGAGATATTAGGATTAGTATCTAGGTTAGGTTAGGTTAGGTTAGGTTAGGTTAGGATATTACAAAGGGTTTAGAGAAAACGGCAGATTTGTATATTTCAACAAAATCGCTGGCTCGGTCTTTGCCAAATATTTGCCTTCCGAGTAGTTGTATTTGCATTAAGTCACGCTGTCTCAGTAATAAGAAGTGAGAACAGTTGAGGCTAATATTCCTCGCGTGTTTACCACCCATGTACAGGTTTTGGGTTATGAAGATGCATGAAATGTTATTATGCCGACCGAGGGTAAAAGCTTCAACGACTACTTTATTCTTTACAGCTTCGATACATAGATCGTCGAGGATGAATAAGGTTCCTCTTTGATCGTATATATCCTCATCGCTTATAGGGTTCACTATTTCTGGAGATACGGTTACCTTGGGCCCTATTTGTTTATCACGCTGTAGGGGGTGAGAGGGAAGACCGCATATAACAATCTTTTTAAATTTATTATGATACTTGGATATAAGTTTCTTGACGAGTTCAGATTTGCCGGAATTGCTGTATCCCGCTACTATTATGCGAGCGGGATGTTTGAATATGTCAAGAGCGTCGGAGGTAAATGCTTCCATCATGTTGGTTTCTATTTAATTAATGCCTTTACGAGGTTTGAACGCATATATATATATATATATATATATATATATATATATATATATATAATATGGGTCTCTACGAATAGTGGGGATAATAACGAATGAGACAGAAGGGTTAGGTTAGGTTAGGCCTGGGTTAGGTTAGGTTAGGCTAGGTTAGGATATTACATCATGTGGAAAAATGGCGTGTGTGTGTGTGTGTGTGTGTGATATTACACCATATGGAGAAATGGTGTATTAGGATTAGTAGTTAGGCTAGGTGAGGTGAGGTTAGGATATTAGGATTAGTAGTTAGGTTAGGTTAGGCTAGGTGAGGTTAGGATATTAGGATTAGTAGTTAGGTTAGGCTAGGTGAGGTGAGGTTAGGCTAGGCGAGGTTAGGTTAGGTTAGGTGAGGTTAGGTTAGGTTAGGTTAGGTTAGGATATTGGCGGATTTGGTAATGGCGGATTTGGCATTGGCGGATTTGGCATTGGCGGATTTGGCAATGGCGGTTTTGTCATTGGCGGATTCGGCAAAAATTTCATCTACTTACACTACCACAGCCAGGGCACACAGTACTCGCACACGTTGGGCGCTACATATGACAATATTGCTATCATTATTTGTTTGTATCATATTAGAAGTCTCTCTCTCTCTCTCTCTCTCTCTCTCAATATAATAGATTTACGCGCGACAAACTTTGTAGATTAGCACACACACACACACACACACACACCAGAATGGTAAGCGTCACTACTTTATAGAGCCACATTGTATACATAACTTAAAATGAACACAATAAGTTGCATAGATTGTTATTTTATAAGCTATTATACACTTGTTAGTGATTGTGTTAATAAGAGCCCCGGCCTCCTTAACACTATACTGGGTGTTGGTGTCAGCGACATTGGCTGTAATTCTTATCCTTAGCCTTTCTATAACCCAGAAAGTGCTCGAGAAAAGGGTAGTCAATTTCTACATCTATTTCCTGATCTACTCATATATTTGTTTTGTTCTTTTTAATATGTTATGCGGTCAGGATTAGCTCCAAGTTCGCTGACACAGGGTATAGATTGTATGAGTTATCCTAAACGTTTATATGCATCAACTGTATTAAATGTTACTCAATAAAATGTAATTTTATACAGCTAAATGACTAAGAGCCTTAATTTGTCCGAACGTTTATAGCATCTGAGGTGAAGCCAGTCATCTTGGGGGCTAATAAGTGATTGAGGTTTCCGAATATTTGTGTGCGAACTGTTGTATGGATTCTTCCCCTGTCGCCTCTTGTTTTGCCTCCTTTCATGTGTTTCTTGTTGATACTCCCTACCCCTTATGGGAATAAGGGCTGGCTACTGACTAAATTAAAAACGTCATTTTTTTTTCTTTGTTCTATATTCCAACTACTCCCTCTCGGGCATAGGCTGATAGCCTTTACACTCTACCGCTGAACACGGTGAGGCCCGTGAGGTCTTGTTCCAGTCTAGGGAGTGAGACATGCGAAGCACCTATTCACGGCTCGAACCCAACTCCATCTCTGAAGCTGCTTCGCCTCTGTGCTTCACAGTCTCACTCCCTAGGCTCGGACCCTCACTCTCAGAACGCCACCTATTGAGCAATTAACTCACTAGGCATTGCCCCCCTGTAGCATATTTTGAATATGGGAATATTCATACAGTGCTATTTAATCAGGGAACAATGAGTGTATTTTGTTTTGGCATTTCGGTGTGCTGTGGTAATGCACTGTACAATACAAATACAGTACAAATTCCATCCCAATAATATCTTCCCATTGGCATATTGGGATTCGAACCCGGGTCCATTGGATTACCAGTCCAGGGGCAAGACCACTCTGCCACACCTCCCCTAGAGTAGTATGCTGCTGTCACATTTGTTAAGCTCTTAATCATCAATCTTGTAATGGAATTTAACCGTGTTGGCTGCGAGTGTCTCGCTATCTATTAACCTTTCTTTTCCCAAGCATACGAATCGATAAACAGACAAAAAATACCTTCAAAGATATTGACATGTCAGTAAAGTTTTCGATAAATATCCACATGAAAGATTGCTGATTAAAGAAGCAGCTCTTGGAATAGGGCTAATTATATTACGTGAATTAGACCATGGCTAAATAGTAGAAAACCAAAAATTTAGATTAACAGTAGCTTATACAATCAGGTTGGGTGGAGTGAAGGTTGGGATCTTACACGATGGTCAGTTTTAGTTCCTCAATTGTTAATTTTTTTACATTAACGACCTTGATTTAGGCCTAACTAAAAAGATTGCTAATTTTTCAAATGACACTAAATATAGGTTGAATTAGTGATCCTGATAATGATTAATGCTCTCCAAAAATAATTTGATACACTACCCGAATGGTGCAATACCTTGTCAGTTGATATTTAATTTAGATAAATACATGCAGTTTAGTGAACATTGGGAAATCGAGAGATATTTCAGGATATAAATTTAACAATATAAATGTTTCGTCAATAATTACGCACCATATATCTCCCGTATGAGGGATTCAATAGCTCAATGCATTCTTGTGATGTCCGATTCCATTACCCATCTCCTTACTCAAGGCCAGGGTAGCCAGTAACCACCAGCTATATCTCAGAAGAAAACAAATATATAATGTGTTCACCAATCTGAGTGGTAACAGGGGCAAGACTCGATATCAGTGGTATTTAGATGGCTAAATAACATGGAATTAAGTAACGCAATTATTACAAAAGGTTTGGAAGTCATCGTTAGTCGTGATATGAAACCAAAAAAGCAATGCAACATTGTTTGAAATCAGAGTTATTAACAGATATCTACAGTAGAAGCGTGAATAACAACAAATGTAATTTTAAAATTTCACCCGTCTTTAGTAAGGCTTCACATGGATTATGTTTTAAATTTTGCTGTCCAGTGTCCATAGATTGATTGGAAGTTACGGTACAAAGAAGAATGGCAAAACAATCCAGAATAATAGAACATTAGAACATCAATAATATTCTAACACCTGACGACTAAGGCCAAATGACACGGAATTATAGCCAGAATGGGTTAGAACATTTAACAGAAGTAAACGATTATTGAGGTAGTGAATATCATGAAATACATGATATGGTCAGTATAAAAGAAAGGGGACTTGGGAAAGCATTAGGCTTGCATAAATGAGAAGTGTAGAGTAAGAGAGGATATGATACAGATGGTTAAGTTGTAAGTGGGATCCACAAAGACGATGTGGAAAACGGACTGCTGCTCCGTGATAAGCATGCAACAGTTTGGTAGATATGTAAAATAGGCTACCGATTGCTACAGTAGGATCAATAACGACAGAAAGCTTAGAAACATAATTAGATAGGCACATGGCTGTGATGTGCTGATTGTCAATGGGATCCGCCGTGAATGGGCCAGTCCATGGTATAAAGACTAATATTAGTCTTTATACCATGGGCCAGTCAGCCCATGGAGTCAGTCCTCTGAAAAAATCCCTCTTTTATGATTTTTTTTTATGTTAATGTTTATGGAGGCCTAGTGGAATGAGGACGTGTATTTGGCAGTTTATTCAGACCAGCATTATACTATTATATTCAGAGTAGAAAAGGAGACTATTTTATTCAAAGTAGAAAGGGAATATGAAAGTCAGAGGGTAAATATGACATAGTATGTGTCCCTATAATTCCTACAAAACCACCCTTAAGTTGTATAAACCCTCTAATGAAAAGCCCGATTAAACTGACAAAATTAGTCAATCCTAATGGGATTAATGATTATATATTTATTGATTCTCATGATAAACTGGTCTCTCTATTCACCAATGATAGTTTAGGTAAGGTATTATGTATTATATTCGCAAACAAGTTATATGCATTCACTAAGGGGGGAAGGAAGTAATAGGGGAAGATCTATCCTATATTGCACAGATAGTGGCGGGCGAAGTGGCTAGGATGAGTTACTAAACCGAACGTGGTTAGTTTCTAGGTAAACAACCGATGGTATAGACAGGAGTGGTTGGTGTGCATATTCTATCAAGTCATGCTAGCTTAATAGTATTTGGACAATATAAGTAAGGAGTTAACTAGTAAGTTAGGGGTATTAGTGGATGAGTAAAGAAATTAAGATGTTTTAAAATGCTCGGTTAATATGAAATCAGCGAAGAGTGATATGATGGAAAGTATTACTCTGTATGATGACTATTCTATATATGTTATGCACAATATCAACTAGGACTAACTCGCATGCCGTGTGTTCCTAGGCCTCCAACAGCGCAGTCTTCGACCCATGCGTGGTTGAGCTGAAAGTGTTCTTGTCTGAGAAAAAAATTCTTGCTTGGGAGAGAGGTATCCTGACCAGGATTCGAACCCACTCACTCCAGGTATGTTTGGGAGAGTTAGGCACCATAACCACTCGGCCATGAGCGGATATAAAGGAAGCAACCTTTATTCCTATTTGTAGAACCCCCGCCAACTCGGCTAAGTGATACAATTTTAATCGCCCTGGTACTATTATGGAACCTCTCTGACAGTATCAAAACACTCGTGCCCAATAGTCAATGCCCTGGTCAACAAATAGTCAAGCGAAATCAAGTCTGGTTTGTTTGTGCCTCTTGGTTAGCTTTGGTTGACAGCTGGTGATCTATGTTTATATCCCATCTCCTTTAATCTCTTGTGCATAGTTTATGTAAAAGTTTGAAATTGCAAATGTTGCTTAGCTACCTCGGCGTTGGAGAATGGATGGTTATCCATATAGCCCACTGTTTAATTTATTGGTCCTGTTATGACGTAGTTTTCCGCTTAGCTCCACTTCTATGTTGGTCTGTCATTTGTCCTTCTTCCCACCTTTTTTGCCACCGGTAAACGTTCCGACACCCCACTCTCGCTCATCCCAACCATACAGCGTTCAGCAACCTTGCTGAATGGATGACTATGTGTGATGTGGGTAAGAGAGTATTGAGGATTTTGTGATCACCTCAGTTTCCAATAATTACAGCTTCACGTTTTTTTTTTTTTTTTTTTTACAGAACAAAGTTAGACCTGGTAATATATTGCGTGAAGTGTTAATGCATGGTTGGAGTAGCTGTAGATATGCATGTAATCTGTAATCAGCCAATTGCCGATATCTGAATTTTGAGTGTTTGGTTGACCTGTACGGTACCCGTCCAGCTAGTAATAGACCACAACACTAAAAATTACGTCGTAAGTGGCCTCTTATTCCAGAGGCCTATTTATACAGCTAGGTCAAGAGAGGCTCATTGTGTAAGAAGAATTGACAAAATGTTTCTTTCCCGCTTGTGAATGGAACCCGTGTCCTTTTGGCTGTGAACCAAGTGTGCTAACCAATATGCTACGGACCACTGTGTGTGTGTGTGTGTGTGTGTGTGATTCTGTAAATTAGAACTTAAATTATATACCCGATAAACTAGATAATGCTTAGTTATACTCCCATATTTTTCCATAGTAAACAGAATTTCATCGAAGTTAGATTCTCAAATCAAGATACGGTAACGATAATGTTCTATATTCTAATAGTATCTCATAGAAACAGTAAGAACTTTAGCTGTATATTAATACACGTTCTTATCATTAATAATATTACCTGATGCAGATGTTGCAAATAGAACAACTCTATAACCCAGCACTGCAAGATGATGCAGATTATTACATACCTGTATTATCTAAAGAGTGTTAATTAGATAAAAGAACAATTATTTACATCTCATTGTTTTATCCGAGAAATCAGCGTAGAATGTGGGTTTATAACACTGAACTTTGCCTTCCGTTTCTGTGTGTGTGTGTGTGTGTGTGTGTTAATATACAAATAGTGTAGCGTGAAAATCGATTGATATTAACCTCAGAGAGAGAGAGAGAGAGAGAGAGAGAGAGAGAGAGAGAGCCTTCTAATATGATACAAACAAATAATGATAGTAATATTGTCATATGTAGCGCCCAACGTGTGCGAGTACTGTGTGCCCTGGCTGTGGCAGTGTAGGTGGTGGGGGCTGCCTAGACACCACGGGTCTCTGCTAGACAGGACCACACGGGCTTGGGACGGGAGTGCAAACTAGACAGGTGCCGCATACCTAATTTTGTCGCAAAACTTAGTTGGGCTACTGTACAAAGAACTGTACATCCTAAAATTGAAAACTGTCTCAAGGGAAGATATTTGTGTATTAATTGATTTTAGAATATATTTTTAGTTTCCACCCTAGACCTCCATCAAGCTCAAGAGAATAAGATAATTAGTTTGTACATTTTTCGGTAGAAAAATGCCCCGGCCGTAGGTCAGTATCTCTTTAATTGCAGGTTTCCTATCGCTCGCCAAAGAAAAAAATTATACCTAAATGGCACGAATGGTCATATTTTTGACACATAAATGGGGCAAAGGGTCTTAAAATCGCCAAACTAATGGGGCGAACGTTTTAAAATTTCAAAAGTAATTGAGGTAAACATGAGGTAAAGATTGAGCCCTCATCAAGTGTGATAGAGCGAGGTGTTAACCCCTTCTGTACCGGCAACGTCTTATTTAATATTCTTCTAGGTATATTTAGACAGTTGTGTGCAGTTTAAGAAGGATCTGTGGTAGTATAATGGGTTAAGTGAGAGAGTTTGAAGAGTGTTAATTGCTGGAAGCCCTTTATAAACTGAATAATATCATTTAATAGTAACCAGAATAAAGTTTAAAGGACGACACCGGTACAGAAGGGGTTAAAGGGAGGGAGAAGTTGCAGTTTATTAGTAGGGAGTTCCAGATGACTGATAAGTGTTGTACTATTGCTTGGTGTAGGCCTCGGGTGTTTGTTGTTAAGGGGACAGTGGCTGCTTTCTTGGCTTATTAATTCATTGATTCCTTTATTATTTAGTTTCATCGCTAGACATACCTCAAATTTAGAAAAAAAACATCACCTAGAAACTCCCCCCTCCCCCCTCAAAACATCACCTAGCCCCCCCCCCCCCCTCAAACATCACCTAGAAACTCCCCCCTCCCCCCTCAAGATAATTGGTTTTGTTCATTTTTCGGTAGACAAATGTACAGGCTCGCTATCAATTGCCAGGAACAAATCGACACCTAAATGACATGATAGGTCTTAAGGTCGATTTAGGTCGGTTTTTTGCCCATTTTAACGATTTCACCGGAAAACAGCCGCAATTAGTGTTTTTGAGCTATCTCGGTGAATTTGGCCCGTAATGAGCTAATAAATTGACAACGGAATAGGACGAACGGTCTTAAAATCGCCCAACTAATGGGCTTAATTTCCTTAAAGTCTGAAAAATAATGGGGCTAAACCTGAGGAAGAAGGGGAACCATAAAAAACGATCCATCCCCCTTAACCCCGAATGGTAACTAACTATCTGTGTTATGCGTACGGTACACTTGGCCATTCAGACACGCGGTGGTCCAATTAGTACACGGACTGTAGTTTAACGGTAGCTCACGGTAAATTGAAGCCCATTGTACCTGACTTGTTTGTATATTTACTTAAGGGGAGATGGGCCGTTTTTTTGGTCTATTAATTTATTTATTTCTTAGTTTCTTATAGTTAGTTTCCTCGCTAGACCTCCATAAAGGCTAGAAACACACCCCCTAGACCCCCCTTCAAGATGAATTTGTACATTTTCCGGTTCCTCTTAAAATGTCAGGCTCGCTATCGCTCGCCAGATAAAGATCGACACCTAAATGGCACGAAAAATCTTAAAATTGAGAATTAAATGGGGCGAAAGGTCTTAAAATCGCCAAACTAATGGACCGAACGTCTTATAATCTCTAAACAAATTGGAATTAACACGAGGGAGAAAGGGGACCAGGAAAACGACACATCGCCCCTTAACAGAAAAACATGTAGCTGATATGTTTCTGCATACTATAAATACCAAGTGTCATAAATAACATTATATTTAGCTACAAAAGCTATATATTAACTAAGAAAGAAAGATGAAAACCTGTCATATTATCGCCATTTGTAAACAAACAGACTATAGACCAATGTATAATTACCAGATAATGTACCGTATATAAACGATCCTACATTGTGATACTTACATTTATTCGTCGAGCAGCACTAATGTCTTGTTGGTATTTTAGTAAATGATTTGTTGTACTGATTGGGACTTCACGTACAAAGTAGGTAATTACCCTATACCTTTAACCAAGGATGAAGGTAAATAAATACGGTGTTTTTTTTATTTTATACATTATATATATTTATTTAAGGGCAAAGGGGAAAGACGAGTGTGTGGTAACCACCGAGGAATATGTTCTTTAAGCGTAGTAGGGAAGGTTTACAGCAGGGTAGTGATTGCGAGAGTGAGAGTGAGAACGGAGAAATGGATAGGCGACGAGCAGGGAGGTTTTAGGAAGGGAAGAAGATGTGTAGATCAGATGTATACCCTGAATTGTGTTGTGGAGAAATATCTGGAGAAGCAACATAAGGTGCATGTTGCCTTTATGGACTTGAAAAAGTCCTATGACAGAATGGATAGAGAAGGTATGTGGAAAGTACTTAGAATATAGGGAGTAGAGGGCTAGTTGCTGAAAGCAGTGAAGAGCATGTATGAGAGTGCAAAGGCGGCAGTACATGTGGAGAATGAGCAGAGCGAGCTCTTTGACCTGAATGTTGGGTTGAAAAAGGGGTGTGTGATGTTCCCGTGGTTGTTTACTGTATATATGGATGGAGTCATGAAAGAATTACTAGGAAGAGCAGTGGATGTTGGTGTATCGCTGAAAAGGGAGGGAAATGAGTGGAGGCTGCCTATACTGCTGTTTGTGGATGATACAGTTCTGATGAGCGATAATGAATGGGAATGCAGGGTCTGGTAAATGAGTTTGGAACAGTGTGCGAAAAACAGAATTTGAAGGTAAATGCGGGGAAGAGCAAGGTTGTAGTCTTCGAACGGTGTGAAGTCACAGAGTGTGAGGTGAAATTGAACGGTCAGGCTATGGAGATTGTCAGCTCCTCTAAGTATCTGGGCAGTGTGTTGAGTAAAGATGGGACTATGGATGAAGAAGTGCGGGAGAGGGTGCAACGGGAAGAGGGTTGTAGGAACGTTGAAAGCAGTAACAAGAAATAGGGTGGTCAGTATGGAAGTGAAGAAGTCCTTGCATGACAGTGTGGTAATCCCAACACTAACTTACGGAAGCGAAGCATGGACGTTCGTTAAGAGACTCAGACCAAGAGTGAGAGCGGATGAAATGAGTTACTTGAGAAGTGCGTGCAGAGTTACATGGAGGGATAAACAGACGAATGAGTAAGTAAGAAGGAGTTGTGGTGTGGAGGTAGATGTGCTGGAAAGTGTGAAAAGGAACAACTTGAGATGGTTCGGCCATATGGAACGTATGGAAAGCGAGAGAATGACTAAGAGGGTGTACGAGAGCGAAATGGAAGGACAGAGAGGGAGAGGTGGAAGGATGGAGTGAGGAAGTATATGGATGAAGGCGGTGCTGGTTGGGAGGAGGAGCGTTGACTGACTGGGGACAGAGGTGCATGGGGGTGGTTCGTTCGTGGCCACCCCTTCGGGGATCATGGCGTCAGGCAATAGATACATAGATAGATATTTATTTGTTCAACTCGGGTCCGGCATCTTCTGAAATACATTTATATACTATTTCTGTCACCTACAATATAACAATCCCTCTTTATTTCTAGTTGGTAATACCATTTGCTAAATAGTGTCAACTTTACTGCCAGAACAAAATTGAAAATCTAAAGTTGAGGATAAAAAATCTGGTGTGAACCCTCGGTAAAGCCAGAGTCACACGGTCACTGTTATTGGAGAATATCCTCGGAGTGACGGCATCATAGTATTTAAAAATACTATAATAAAGTGCACAATCTATAATACTGTTTCCTATTATGGCAATATATTTAATATTGTAGTTTATAGTCTTGAATAATCGCATATAACACAAGCACAGCTAACGCAAATATCTCAAAACATTAAGGAAACTTTCAGGGATTCCAGACTCTAATACTATTATTGATAAAACTTGATAACGTGCGAAACCCTCATAGGTGGCATCACACAGGCAGGAGAGAGAGAGAGAGTGTGTGTGGGTTTTTTTTTTGGAGGGTTGGTGGGTGGGGGGGGGGGGGGGGGGAGGGATCTCACCATGTAATTGCATGATCTGGCTCTTTATATTATATACAAAACATGTATATTGTCAAAACCTTGCTAATAATATGTTTGATAAATTTCAGATCAATATCTTGAAATCTGTGTAAATATGTTGTCGTTTTCTGTGTCTAATAATTGTTTTTTTCTTTTATTTCTATATTCCAACTACTCCCTCTCGGACATAGGCTGATAGCCTTTACACTCTACCGCTGAACACAGTGAGGCCCGTGAGGTCTTGCTCCAGTCTAGGGAGTGAGACATGCGAAGCTTCACGGCTCGAAGAAACTCCATCTCTGAAGCTGCTTCGCCTCTGCACTTCACCGTCTCATCCCCCAGGCTCGGACCCTCACTCTCAGAACGCCACCTATTGAGCAATTAACTCACTAGACATTGCCCCCTTGTAGCATATTTTTGAATGTGGGGATATTCATACAATGCTATTTAATCAGGGAATAATGAGGGTATTTTTTTGGCATTTCGGTGTGCTGTGGTAATGCACTGATACTAAGTACAACACAAATTCCACCTCAATAATATCTTCCCATTGACATATTGGGATTCGAACTCGGGTCCATTGGATTACCAGTCCAGTGGCACGACCAATCCGCCACATCTCCCCTTACATATATGTAATCCCCTTATCAAATATGGTTTAATCCTAATTATATACCGGTAGGTTGGCTGTATATCTTATGGACACTTCATACCCAGAAAACTGTTACTGGGGCCAGGCCAGTATATACATCATATATATAGCCCATATGTACGGTCCGTCTGACACCTAATATTAATAATTACGGCCGTACATCACGATTTATCTCCCAATTTGCAGAGCAGGATATACAACTTTGAGCCATAGGCTTCATATCCGCCCACACACACACACAATATATATATATATATATATATATATATACAGTATATACTGTATAGTAATATTGTTTTTCCCACAAATGTTCACGGATAATCATGCAGTTTCAAAATCGAAATTACATAATTATTAAATACCTCTGGTACCAAAGAACCTATCTAAGATGTCGAAGATACATTCTGAATTTTATGGTATCCCTCATAATTTTACGCAACTTGTTATCAACGTTTATCGCGTTCATGTAACATATTTAAATCACACTAAAACATGTAACATGAAAGGCCTGTTGGAGAATTATTGCCACCTTGCTATTTTTTTTTTTTTTTTTTTTTTTTCTATATTCCAACTTACTTCCTCTCGGGCATAGGCTGAGAGCCTTAACATTCACCGATTTACAATGAACAGTGAAGCCCGTGAGGTCTTGTTCCAGTCTAGGGAGTGAGACATGTGAAGCACGTAGAGTACAACGAGCACCTGTCATCTTGCCTTCACATGAGGCACGGTGCTCACTCATGGCCCGAAACGACCCCATCTCTGAAGCCACCTCGTTCCCGTGCCTCACTGTCTCACCCCCTACACTCGGACTCTCACACTTACACACACACAACGCCACCTGTTGAGCAGATAACTCACCAGGCATTGCACCCCTATAGCATATTTTGAATATGGGAATATTCATACAGTGCTATTTAATCAGGGAACAATGAGGGTATTTTATTGACGTTTCGGTGGGCTTGTGGTAATGCACTGATACCAGGTACAGCACAAATTACATCCCAATAATATCTTCCCATTGATACATCGGGATTTGAACCCGGGACCTTTGGATTACCAGGCCAGTGGCAAGACCACTCCACCACACCTCCCCTAGTGGTGTTATAGTGTTGATAAATGGTACATCATTGATCCTTCCTCACCATTCAAAGGTCACCAAAGGTCACCAAAGGTGTACAGTTGTTCAATGAAATTTCTGGGTGTTTTATTCTTTGTAGCATCATCGTTAAACCATTGTAGGTCAAAAGGTTTCTCTCAAGTTATTCCACTTATTCCGGTCATATATTAGCTATAACCAAAGGACAAGTCACGGGTTGAAGTTTTTGTTGTTGTCGTTCCTTAAGCTGCTTTGCCAAACAGCCCCGAGTCCCTAAGGAAGGCCATGGCCACGTCGGGCTTTCCCACAGAGCTCTCAAGGAGTGTAGATTGTGTCGTTGGCGTAAGTAATTGTGTGAAATGCAGTCTTCTAGGATGTGTCCAATGGTATGGGGTGCTGTGTTACATCCCGGTCAGGTGTCATCGACAGAGACATCCAGTCTCTTCTGATACCTCAGAAGAGCTGGATGGTGCCCACATCTCAGCCTTGCCAGGTGGACTCGGTCCTCGCGGAGAAGGAAGAAATCAGAAGGATGATGGACTTCGAGAGGTCATGCCTGCAGCTGCGTGTTGTCTATGAGTGATTGGATGGAACGGCGAGATATATGAGTATGGATGTGCTTCTGGAAGCTGGTTTGGGGTGGGCAAGGAAGGAGAGAATACATTATTTGTGTGTGCTGGGTGTTGTTTTGATATTTCTTGGTGTCTGTGGGTGTGTTGCCATGTAGTGTAGTGTGTGGTGTTGGTTTGTGGAGGCTGCAGGCAGGAATTGAGTGCCTCTCATGTCCTATTATGGTCTTTGACTTTGAGGACTTTGGGTTTTCTATGTATGTGATCTGTAGGTGTAATAGATGTGCAGCCTGTAATATTTGTTGGGCTTTATTTTGAATAGTCTGTAAGGTCTTGTGCTGTGCTTCAGCTAGGTTAGACGCCCAGGCAGGGCTTGCATATTCCATCACTGATCTTATGTATTGTTTTGTAAACTGTGGTGGTGGTTTCTTTGTTGTGTCCAAATTTGGTGTGGGCAAGTGACCTGAGGGCGTTAAGTCTGGGTGCCAGTTTATTAGTTTATGTTTATGGTATGTTGTTTGAATGTCATTAGAGTATTTTATGATACTCCTAGGATTTTGGATGAGTGTGTGTGTTTTAGGGGTGTGTTTTTTATGGTGAGTTGTTGGGTGTATTTGTGTTCAGCTTTCCAGCTTGTGAGGAGGGTTGCGGTGGATTTGGCTGGGGCTAAATTGAGTCTGTTTCTAGTGCACCAGTAATGTAGTGTGTTGAGATAGGGTTGAAGGAGAAGTGTTGCTGTGTCTGGGTTTTGGTGTGTACATGTGAGTGGTATGTCTTCTGCATAAGAGGCTATATTTATTTGGGGTGTAGTTATATCATGCATGTACAGATTGAAGAGTCCGGGCGACAGGAAGGATCCTTGCAGGACTCCGTTTGGGAAGTTTCTGATGCTAGATGACTGACCATTAAAAGATAAGTGTGCACATTTGCCTGCTAGGAAGTTGGCCAGCCACCTGTTTGTGTTGTTGTGCATGTTTGTGTCATAGATTTTGCTTGTTAGGTTATGGCGGGGGATGGCATCGAAGGCTTTACTAATGTCGAGTGTGGCAAGTAGTGATCTGTGTGGTGGGCTGGCTGAGTTGATGTCGTCAAAAGCTCTTTGTGTAAGGTCTGCAAGAAGAGTGTTTGTGGAGTGCAGTGGCCTGAACCCATGTTGTGTTGGAGCTAGGGGTAGAGCGTGTGTGGTCAGTTGTAGTACAAGGCGTTCTATGACTTTGGAGTGGGTGCAGAGGAGTGTGATAGGGCGGTATGAGGAGGGTAGCGTGGGGTCTTTGTTGGGTTTGGGGAATGTATTGATGACACCATGCTTCCAGATGTCTGGTATTGTGCTGTGTGAATAACTAGTTTGATATGTTGGTGAGTGCTTGTATGCCTTGTGGTCCTAGGTGTCTGAGTGTGTATGTTGCTTATGTTGTCTAGGCCACAGGTGGGCAAGTGCTTGAGATTGTTGATGATGTGCTTTGTCTGGTTGTTGATGAAGGGTGCATAGTCAGGGTCTGTGGTGAATTGTCTCTTACGTCGGATGACACATCGGTTTTCTTTATGGGGTATTAGATGGCTGACATGAGAGAAGTGATTAATGAGAGTGTTTGATTGTTGTTTATATGAAGGAGTAGAGTCTGTTGTTGTAATTGCAGCAGATTGTATTTGTGTGGGGCACTAAACCCTAACAGGCCAATTAGAACCGTTCTGTGTCTATCTGTTTATCAGAGGTAGAGAGAGAACAAGATCACATAAGAGGATATTGATGAAATGTGAACGACTGGTAAGAAAATATTGATTTCTGTAGTAAAGAAAGATTCGTATTAAGACGAAATGAAAGAGAATGGGATCCCAGTTGAATGGAGATAAACACGTAAGGAATTCCGGAATGAGAGGATACTAAAATGGAAATAGAGGTAAGAGATGATTGAAAGAGATAAAACATTGGATTAGAGAATTAAACTAAAGTTTAGCATGATAGAAATAGACGATTAGGGTTTAGCGACACTTTAAAATACTCAAATATTATTGAAAGAAAGAATGGAGAAAATTATGAAAAGAAAAGTGCCAGACAAACGTATGAGGATAAGGATCTGATGACGTGAGCGACAATGGAAGTAGGTTTGTGTGGATATGTGTGAGGTGGGAGGCACATTAGGTAGGGATAACAGGGAATAGGTAATTCTTGAACATTCGATGACAATAAGTAAACATTTAAATTAACCCCGAGAAGACTAGATTCTGGAGCCACAGTATTATATTAGATGAATAGGGATTGAAATAACATAATGACAAAATTAATATATGATAAGGCAAATTCACCGTAATTACGACAGGTTGTGCAACATGAGAAGAAAACTAAATAATGTCCAGAAACTGAAAAGCCTGAAAACCATGACATTAAAACAATTATATTTTTACTGGCATACTCCTTATAGTAAGGACCATAACAGACGAGAAGGGCCACAACTAATGTGATTGTATAATCACAAACACATAAAATTATAGAACAAGGGGAGAGACAAAACAAGAAATATTAATGATAAAATATTAAGCAGAACACAACAACAGGTGAATCTGAAGAATAGAGAGAAAACATATTCCAATAAAACTAAAATGTGATAAACTAATGAACAGGAATAATATGAAGATGCGAGATAAACCAGAAGGAACAACTTAACTGGGTAATCAAAAGTTATGAAAAAGGCAGCTGGAACTGAGAATGTGGAACCAAACAAGATTACCATTTATATAATGATATACAGTATATATATATATATATATATATATATATATATATATATTGTGTGTGTGTGTATGCTCCGACAGAGGATAAACTTGTAAGAGAGAAAGAGGACTTCTGGGTGAATGTGAAGGCGTGCCTGGATAAGTTTGACAAGAACGAAAGAATATTTCTGATTGGGGGTATGAATGGTAAGGTGGGTGATAGGAAAGTTGATAGAGTGGTGGGAGGGTGGGGCTGGGTACCGTCAGAGGTGAATGGGAATGGTGGTGCACTTAATTTTTTTTTTATTTATTTTTTTAGTTCTATGTGATTGAGGGAGGCAAAAGGCATAACTGCCTATAGCGAGTGCCTCCCCCATAGTTGAAAGAGTGACAGGGCCAAAATCAAGGGACGTTCGAGCCAAAATGCCTGGACACACGGAGTTTGAAGCAATTTAAGTCATAGGAAGAGGGAAAGACTGATTCTGGGAGAGAGTTCCAGAGCTCAGATGTTGAGTAGAAGAAAGTTTGAGAGTAATGTTTCACTCTTGGGTTGGAGAGTTGCACAGAGTAGGGGTGGGATTAAGTTGCAAGACGGGTACCACGTGCCCTACGTAAAGGAGGTGGTATGCACTGGGATAGCTCTGAGGAACACTGATTATTATAGTAGCGATAGAATAGCGAGAGAGATGCAACATTGCGGCGGAGAGAGAGAGATTGCAGAGAGTTGGTGAGTGGACGGGAGTTAATGATACGAAAGGCCTTCCTTTCAACTTTGTCTAGGAGAGCGGTGTGAGAGGAACCTCCCCACACATGTGAACAATACTCAATACAAGGGCGCACTATGCCCCTGTACAGAGCAAGAAGCTGTGCAGGGGAAAAGAACCCCCTAAGGCGGTTGAGCACACCCAGCTTCTGGGAGGCTGCCTTAGCAAGACTGGTAATATGGTCCTTCCAAATTAGAGCAGAAGAAAAAGAGACACCAAGAATATTGAGAGAAGATGAAGGGTTGATTTTTGTATTGTTGAAGAATAAGGGATAGTCCGCTGGGAGATCCTGACGGGTAGATAGATGGAGAAATTGGGTTTTGGAAGCATTAAAGTTAACAAGGTTTTCTCTGCCCCAATTGGAAATAGTATTTAGATCAGAATTTAAGAGTTCTATGGCTTCATTACGTTTGTCGTTGAGGGATTGCTGGCTGGGGCGTTCTGAAAAACTAATGGAGTAGTGTAAGGTTGAGTCGTCTGCGTATGAATGGATGGGAATTAAGGTACAGTTAAGGAGATCATTTATAAAAATTAGAAAGAGAATAGGAGATAGGACAGAGCCCTGAGGAACACCGGAGTTTATAGGGTGAGGAAGTGAACAATGGCCGTCCACAACCGCAGCTATGGAACGGCCGGAAAGGAAATTAGAGACAAAGGCACAGATGGAGGGATAGAAACCGAAGGAGGGTAGTTTAGAAATTAAAGATTTATGCCAGACTCTATCGAAGGCTTTCGATATGTCTAGTGCAATAGAAAAAGTCTCACCGAAGTCCCGAAAGGAGGATGACCAAGAGTTAGTAAGATATGAAAGAAGATCACCAGTAGAGCGACCCTTAAGGAAGCCATACTGGCGATCTGAGAGCAGATTATGAGAAGAGAAATGCTTAAGAAATTTGGAAGCAAGAATAGTTTCAAAAACTTTAGAAAGACAAGAGATAAGAGCAATTGGACGATAGTTGGAGGGTTGAGAGCGGTCACCCTTCTTTGGGACAGGTTGAATGTGAGCAAACTTCCAGCATGAAGGGAAGACGTTAGAGGATAGACAGAGACGAAAGAGTTTGCCTAGGCAGGGAGTCAGCACGGAAGCACAGTTTTTGAGAACAACAGGAGGAACACCGTCCGGACCGTACGCCTTATTAGTGTTAAGCCCAGAGAGGGTAGAAAGTACATCTTTAGAAGAGATTAGGATATTAGGCATAAGTAAGAGAGAGGAGGGCGGAGAGGGAGGAATAGCACCGGAATCATCCAAGGTGGAGTTTCTAGCAAAAGTTTGAGCGAAGAGTTTAGCTTTGTCAGAGGAAGAAGTGATGGTTGTGCCATCAGAGTGGGAAAGGGGAGGGAAAGACGAGGAAGAGAAATTGTTGGAGAGGTTTTTGGCTAGATGCCAGAAAGCTTGGGAAGAGCTAGAGTTGGATAGTTCAGTGCATTTATTATTGATGAAAGAGTGTTTGGCAAGTCGAAGAACAGATTTGGCTTGATTCCGGGCAGAAACATATGAAGAATGAGAGTCTTGAGTTTTAAGGCGTCGGTACCGTTTGAATGCTTCCTCCTTATTGCGGACAGCAGTAGAACAGGCGTGAGTAAACCAAGATTTTTTAGCATTAGTCTGAGAGAAAGAGAATGGAATGTATGCTTCCATGCCCGATAGGATTACCTCGGTAATGCGTTCAGCACTCTCCGAGGGTCCTCGGCCATGGAAGCAGAAATCATTCCATGGGAAATCAAAGAAGTACTGCCGAAGAGCCTCCCAGTCGGCAGCGCCACAGTGCCACAAGCGCCGCCGGCTAGGAGGATCGGGTGGCTGTACTGGAGAGATAGGACAGGTGACAGAGATAAGTTTATGGCCGGAGGAGCCCAAAGGAGAGAAAAGATCGACAGTATAAGAAGAAGGGTTAGAAGTTAGAAACAGGTCAAGAATGTTGGGCCGATCTCCGATGCGATCCGGGATACGGGTGGGTTGCTGAACTAACTGCTCTAGGTCATTTAGGATAGAAAAGACGTAGGCTTGTTCACCAGGTGGATCAGTAGTGTGAGAGGAGAGCCATTGGCGGTGGTGAACGTTGAAATCTCCTAAGATGGAGATTTCTGAGAAAGGAGAAATCGATAGAATGTGTTCCACTGTAGAGTTTAGATAGTCAAAGAATTTAGGAAAGTTGGTAGAGTTAGGGGAAAGATAGACAGCACAGAAATATTTAGTAAGAGAATGACAGGAAAGTTTGAGCCATAAAGTTGAGAATTCAGAGGAGTCGAAATCGGGAACACGAGAGCAAGTGAGTTTGTTGTGCACATATGCACAACATCCGCCTTTGGCTTTGAAACTAGGATAGAGAAAGTAGGAGGATACAGAGAAGGGGTTGCTGGATGTTGCTACAGACACCTGGGTTTTGGTGAGGAAGAGAAGATCAGGTTTGTAGGAGGAGAGATGGTGCTCAACAGAGTGAAAGTTAGAGGAAAGTCCGCGAATGTTGCAGAAATTAATAGAAAGAGTAACAGGCCGAGGTCCAGGTAATTGTGTGGGGTCGTCAGGGGATGGTCGGTCGGGTGAGGGGGCATTTATGGTCCCCCCCCCTGGGGACTCCGAGGCTGGGCTAAAATTCATCATTTTGTGTTTTTTTAATTTTGGTGTGGAGGAATGAAGTGTGGTGTGCATGTTTAGTGTAGTGAAGTGGATAGGAGGAGGAGGTGTTTGTGAGAGCTAGCTGGATTGCTCTCATGAACGTATGTGTGGGGAGGAGGTTGTGGATAGCCAACACCTTCTTCTTGTACACAGGTACACATGGAAAGTGGTGTGGACGATGAAGGATAAGACAGTGGTGGAACGAAAGTCACTGATTGATTATATATGTGTGGATGAAAGAATTAAGAAATCTGTGATGGATGCTAGGGTGTATAGGGGTATTGGAGGGAGTCTGTCTGATCATTATGTAGTAGTAGCTGAGGTTAGGATACAACAGAAGTGGGTGAGGAGAGCTGGAGGGAGATAATAATAATAATAATAATAATATTTATTCAGTTAGCAATTTACAGAGTTGGTACCACATAGTATGTTACAAATATGACATGTACCAGCCTTGCATAATTCCAACTAAGGATAGCCCAATAAGGCCGTTAGGCGTATTTCCATTGGGGTCCTTGTGGGAATAGGTTAGCTGGGGAAAAAGGGGAGGATAAAGAAATAGATACTTTAGAGAAAGTATTTCTAGGGGGTTATTTTAAGATACCTTACATCCTATAGCAAATATCAGTAATCCGTAATCAGTAATCATTTCAGTTTGGTTTGTCTATCTCTTATGTCGCATTTAGTAGTAGACATAAGCTTGGTGCTCCCTTCTCGCAGCTGTCCGGTTCAGGTGTTCCTTCAGGCTACGTCTGAAGGAATACAGTGTTCTCTTTTCACGGACTGACTGGGGTAGGTCGTTCCAGTCTTTGATGGCGATGAAGAAGAATGTTTGCTTACCCTGTGTGACGCCTCCCGGCGTTAGCAGAATGGTTGCGTGGGGCATTGCAACTCGCTAGCGTTCGCCAGGATGGGGGGATAGGTAACAGTTGTCCTAGAATGATCTGCTTTATTTCATTAGGGTTGTGTTGCCACAGACAGTCTAGAAATGGTCTTTGTTTTGGTCTGTGACCGCGCCTTGTATTTTATATTCGCTATAATATAAATGTTGCTTGTGTGGGAGGCGAGCGAGAGAGGGTGAGGGAGTACACCTGGCAGCGGGGTGAGCTATGACGCGGCTCGCTTGGGCGCTGACGGCGTTGGCGGCCGGGTGGTCAACTAGTCCCTTCCCGTCGCGGCCTCATGTTTTTTACCAGCTCAGAGCTTGCCAGACACGCGTATCGTCTACATCCTTTGCAATTCTGTCCCCCATACTCGCCACTTTGCATACTATTTCTCTCTCTCGACTTCTCCTTTCTCATTCTCTAATCTTTATTAAACTCAACATCCCTTCTGGTTTCAGCATAGACGTTCACCGTCGGCCAGTCGTATTGTACGCGAAGCTCTCAGATATTTCCATGTATTAGATTAAGGAGGTATTAGGCTTTATTGAGGTTTGGAGAGACGGACTTTTCCGTATGTGTCCTCTCTCGGGAAGGTTGTAGACCGGTATATGTCTCCCTGGCAAGGTGTTGAGTGATTCTGCTTGGTTATCTAAAGCTAGACTGGGGGTAAGGTTACTGTGTCGTTGTCTCCGATGTGTGCAGTGTTAACTAAGCCCTGCACGACATCGACAGGTACTGTGGGAGCCTAAATTGTCTTCGGGTGGGTTTACTTTGCGAGTACAGCTCTGTGGTGTGAGAGGGCCATAGCCTATCCCTCACAACATAGTGCTGCCTCTTTGTGTTGACTTCTGAGGGATCGCCAGGATAGAACTAGGTACTAGAGACCTAGATTTATCAAGAGAGCATCCCCGACATATAACGTAATCGTCATTATACCACCTTCGGACAACGTTAGGCTACGAGCCGCATGCTCACCCATTGTTGCCCTGCCTTGATACCCCAGCTAGACTTTATTAACTGAGCAGACACTGGTTAGAGATAAGCCCCCATTATTATATGTATGCAACATTATTATTCACTGCACTTTTGAGCCGAGGTTGTTGTTGAGTTGCACAACCCTAGTAGGCTGTTGCGTTGTGTCACGAAGCATTTCTTTAGTTGTCGAGCATTACTACCTTTGCGCAGTCTTTATTATTCGCCTGCCTATTATTACTATATGTCCTAGTATTTATTGTGACCCGTATTCTGCATTATAATTGTTCAAGATTCTTTACGAACATCTTCCCAGCATCAGACTTATTTCAGAAGTTTCCAGTTGATGTTGCAGGACTAGCATTGCACTTTCTTTAATACAGGAGTGCCAGTTATTTGAGTATCTACCGTAACGTTAATTAATCACGTTAACTATCTTTTCTTTGTGTAACCTAATCGAGTAATCTTTTACTGTTTGAGAATAGGCTGTTTCATCGAGCGTCAGCCTAGTGTGTGTGCACCAGTTACCGAGTCATAGGATACCTCGTTGTCCAGGCACGACTCAGGGCGGTAATGGTGTTTTGTTTTCCAGTGTTTAAGGCAGGGGTTGGATCTAGTGTTACCGTTGTTGCATTTTGCCATTATCTAGTCCAATGTTGAAGAGCCCTGTGTCTTTGAGAACCTGGATCGTAACAAATGGCGACCTAGCTCAGGATCTTGTGAACTAAGAGATAATTGCAGGATTGTTGTGGTCATTTGTTTTATTGAGGAATATAGTGGGCACGTTAATTTTTTTTTGGCAAAGTAGTATAGTACTTGAGAGTCTTCAGACATTTTTGGCAAGTGAATAGTGCTACATAAGAGTTTGGGGTACTTCTTTTCTGAATATTGTGGTGAGAAATTTTTGAGAGCATCATGTCTTATACCGGATCAGAGGAGAATGAAGACACAGTACGTAATGTCGAAACTGAGGAACAGCAGCATGATGAAAGGGTTAATCGGGTGAACTGTGAGGAGGATGCTAGGATATTTTTGCAATGGCCTGTTACTGCCGAGCGGTTGGAGGGTATGGATCGGTACGGTCTTCAATGCCTGGCCACAGCTATCGGTCATGCGGTTACTAGCAGCATGATCAGGGATAACTTGATAACGTGTGTACTGGGCAGGGTGACTGGTGAGCGAGATGGGTTGAGTGCTCAGAGCCCTTCGGCCATGCTTCCCCTACACTCGACTCCCAGCCATCCCAGTAGTTTGCCGACCCCGGGTACGCTTCCGCAGTTGGGTGGTGACTGGCAGGGTGGGTTGCCCCTGGGGGGACCACCGGTAATTTCAAACATTGTAGCACCTTCACCTCCTCAGGGGTTAACTCCAGAATTATTGCTTCAGCTCGAATTAGCTAAGCTTCAGCAGCAACAAAGGGCATGTGAGCTTCAGCAGCAATTAGAATTAGCCAGGATAGAAGAGAGAAAAATTATCAGTCAAGCAAAAATCCAAGCTGAGTCGACTAGGTACTGTGCCGACATGGACGTAGAGAAGTCGCGAGTAGAGACAACGGGACAGCGACTTGGGGCTGGTAACCGTGTTCATGAGCAGTCTCTCTCGCACTTATTGAAACTGGTTCCGGTGTTTGATGAGAGTGGTGTAACAGAATTTTTCACACGCTTTGAGAAGAAGTGCCAGGAACACCAGTGGCCAGAGAATAAATGGGCAGCACTTGTATCCTCTAGATTAATAGGCAAGGGTCTTAAAGCCTACGATGCGTTGCCTATAGAGTCTTGTATTATCTATGAGGAACTCAAGGAGGCTGTCCTGAGAGCATACGAACTACAACCAGAGACGTACAGGTTGAAGTTCCGGGGTGTTACCAAGGGTCGGGAGAGCACCTTTTTGGAGCATGCCCGGGAGCTGTCCGATGCTTTTGGGAATTGGCTGAGGTCGGAGAAAGCTACTATGTTTGACGACATTAAACAGTTGGTGCTTTTAGAGCAGTTTTTCAAATGCACGGGCGGCGACTTGACGTTAAACCTTAAAGAAAAGCAACCAAAAACTCTACAGGAGGCAGCTGAGATGGCTGACCTCCGGCTATCACTAATTCGTGGGTGCGGGTCTGCCCAGCGTAGTGAGGCAGGTAACAAGGGGCGTGACGCCCCACCCCCCCGAGTTAGTGATATACCTTATGCAAACAAGTACAAGAGCCATGATACCAAGACTGACCACAAGACTAGCACCGTCCCATTTAAGAAGGGGCCTGGCCCTTCCCAGTACCAAGGGAAGCCCAAAGGGGAGTTGGAGTGTTATCATTGTCATAAAAAGGGGCACTTTGCAAGAGTCTGTCCTAGCAAACCACCTACAGCAGCTGTGTCTTTGGCCTGCAACATTGGTGTGTCTCTGAAGTCATCTGAGTTTGCTCGGGGCAGTTCGTCAGAGGCTGAGGCACAGCCAATGCAGAAGCACCTGGGAGGCTCGAACCCTGCTCAGGATGTTTTTTGCGACCATAGAGGGCGGGGTTGCGTGATGTGGGCGGGGCGCAAGCATGGAGTAGAGGTCTTGCGTGATACAGGTGCTTCCCAGACTCTGATGAAAAACTTGACTGGCTACCCTATAAACGCGGCTCGGGTGGTGGTGGTACAGGGTATTAATGCAACTCGGTCATACCCGCTGGTACGGTTGGAGTTGGAGGTGGATGGTGTGGCACGTGAATTGGATGTCGGGATTGTGGAGAAACTGCCAGTGGAGGGCGTCTACCTTCTTCTCGGTAACGACTTTGCAATGCCCGCTTCTGAGGTTCTACCCTTAGTCGTTGCCGAGAGGCCGGCCGACGTGAGTAGGGAAGAGGAAGAGTGGGTCGAGCGGTGCCAGACACAACCCTTGGCATGTGTTGTCACCCGAGCTCGGGCAGCTAAAGCGTCACAGCCTAGTCCTCCGTCTTCAGACCAGCAGAGGAACGATCAACAGGAGGAGGCTAAAGCTGGAGTTGGTCTTAAGAGTTTTGACTCGGCGGCTCTCCTGGGTGATTCAGTATTAGCACCATTACTTAATTCTGGAGTAGCCCCTGGGCCTGTCATCGAGAGTGACGAGGCTGGGCATGACGAGTCTCCACGACAGCAACGTTATGTACATCGAGAGAGACAGAGGGAGCAGCCCAGTATCGGGGAAGGTCATGCATTGCTCCGGGAGCAGTTAGATCGCTTGGCACCCTCAGATATACGTCGGTTGCAACTAGAGGACCCTGAGCGCCAAACGAGCTGTAGAGCTCGACGAGGACGGTGATGCACAGCCAGGAGATTTTTTTTATTTAGAAGGCATCCTCTATAGGCGTTTTCAAGACCCTAAACGTAGTTGGCAAGAGGGGTCCGGAGTAGTGGACCAGTTGGTGGTGCCACGGGAGTGCAGGGATAGCCTACTGAGGTTGGCGCATGACATACCACTGGCAGGACATCTAGGGGTGAGAAAAACGGTGGCGGCTTTAGAATTTTTTTTTTGGTGGCCGGGGTTGAAGGGGCAGGTGGTAACCTAGATAGCAAGGTGTCATACGTGCCAGAGGGATGGAAAACCTAACCAAACAATTCCAAGAGCCCCGTTGCACCCCATTCCTGTCAGCGGACCGCCCTTCAGTAAGGTCATCATTGATATGGTCGGACCCCTAACCCCTACTAGTGCCGGTAATAAATTTCTATTAACTATCATGGATGTGGCCACTCGTTATCCTGATGCATATCCAATGAGAAATGGCACGGCGAAAACTGTTGTCCGGAACCTGCTCTTGTATTGCTCGTGGTATGGTTACCCGCAAGAGGTGCAATCGGACCAAGGTTCTAAGTTTACCTCTAATCTGTTCAAACAAACTATGATTCAGCATGGCATCAGCACTGTTGTCTCTTCTGCGTATCACCCGGAGAGTCAAGGGGTGTTGGAGAGGTGGCACGCCATGCTGAAAAGCATGCTTCGATGTTATTGCGCAGAGAACGGAAAGGATTGGGACCTTGGTCTGCCGTATGTTTTGTTCGCGGCAAGAGAAGTACCTGGAGAGAGTCTCGGTTTCAGTCCGAATGAGCTTGTTTTCGGGCATCAGGTGAGGGGTCCTCTCCACATGGTGAAGGAGATGTGGGAGGGCACTGGGCATGTTGTTCTGTGAGAGGGGTTGCAGCCTCTTGTTCCTGAGCGAAGGGAAGAGTTGTTTGCTAGGCTATGGCAGTCCGTCCGCATGTTTGTTGCTTCTCCAGGCCTGATGTATGGGGTAGAATCCGACATGGAGGTTGGAGACAGTGCAAGGCTCGAGTTGGTTCCCTGCCGTGTGAATCCTGCTCGACAGCCTGTTGTGAAGGCGGAGCTGGACGGCGTGTGGAGAGGGGGTCTGAGGGATGAGGAATGTCGTGAGTGGTCGTTGCCAGTGGCTTTGCAACCTGAGTTTGGTGGCAGAGTCCGTGTGTGTGTTGATTGCAAGAGTGTGGAAGCATTATCCCTGACAGACGCCTATCCATTACCCAGAGTTGACGACACCATAGACCGCTTCGGGGCTGCCTCGCTCATCACGAAGGTAAAACTTGTGAAGGGTTATTGGCAGGCCCCGTTGCCGGAAAGAGCGAAGAGAAGTGCCAGTCTTGCGATGAACTGGACAGTTTATCAGTGTCAGGTGTTATTGTGCTGCCGGAACACAAGTTGGATGTGTGGCATGCTAAGGGCACTGATAATGTTTTGGCTTTGTTTGCAGGAGAACCCTCGCTGCTTAGTCAGTGTCTGTCGTGGGTGGAGGATCCTGGGTAGGCTACCACAGTATGTTGGTATAGCCTCCTGTCTTGGCTCGCGGTGTATTTTTGCGCTGGTGCTTGTTGGCTCGCGTGTGTAGCATCAGCGTAGGGTCGCAGGGCAGGAGTTGTTGGCTTTGATTAGAAGAAAATTAGGCTACATCTATAGTAGCCACCAAAAACAACATTAAAATAAAATATGAAAAATTAAATAAAAACTCTTCCTTTTTAGTAATTAATTTTAAGATAATATTGTAGCTGAGTACTGAGTGCAGATGATTTTCCCTCAGTAGGCTGTGCTTCTTAAAGCTCACTCTGGGAGCACTATGTTATGAATTAATGTATTATATTTGGGAAGGGTGATAAGATTTTTTTATATATAAAATGTTGTTGTATTTTTTTTTGAGGAGACTGAGCTTGCATTCCATGAGTGGCAGAGTGGTTAGGAGTGGCAGATTCTAGCGACATTCTGCCTGTTCAGATATGGGCTCATGGTTGAGTGTCCCATATCTTGGGGGGGGTGTGACGCCTCCCGGCGTTAGCAGAATGGTTGCGTGGGGCATTGCAGCTCGTTAGCGCTTGCCAGGATGGGGGGATAGGCTACATTTGTCCTAGAATGATCTGCTTTATTTCATTAGGGTCGTGTTGCCACAGACAGTCTAGAAATGGTCTTTGTTTTGGTCTGTGACCGCGCCTTGTATTTTATATTCGCTATAATATAAATGTTGCTTGTGTGGGAGGCGAGCGAGAGAGGGTGAGGGAGTACACCTGGCAGCGGGGGTGAGCTATGACGCGGCTCGCTTGGGCGCTGACGGCGTTGGCGGACGGGTGGTCAACTAGTCCCTTCCCGTCGCGGCCTCATGTTTTTTACCAGCTCAGAGCTTGCCTGACACGCGTATCGTCTACATCCTTTGCAATTCTGTCCCCCATACTCGCCACTTTGCATACTATTTCTCTCTCTCGACTTCTCCTTTCTCATTCTCTAATCTTTATTAAACTCAACATCCCTTCTGGTTTCAGCATAGACGTTCACCGTCGGCCAGTCGTATTGTACGCGAAGCTCTCAGATATTTCCATGTATTAGATTAAGGAGGTATTAGGCTTTATTGAGGTTTGGAGAGACGGACTTTTCCGTATGTGTCCTCTCTCGGGAAGGTTGTAGACCGGTATATGTCTCCCTGGCAAGGTGTTGAGTGATTCTGCTTGGTTATCTAAAGCTAGACTGGGGGTAAGGTTACTGTGTCGTTGTCTCCGATGTGTGCAGTGTTAGCTAAGCCCTGCACGACATCGACAGGTACTGTGGGAGCCTAAGTTGTCTTCGGGTGGGTTTACTTTGCGAGCACAGCGCTGTGGTGTGAGAGGGCCATAGCCTATCCCTCACAACATAGTGCTGCCTCTTTGTGTTGACTTCTGAGGGATCGCCAGGATAGAACTAGGTACTAGAGACCTAGATTTATCAAGAGAGCATCCCCGTCATATAACGTAATCGTCATTATACCACCTTCGGACAACGTTAGGCTACGAGCCGCATGCTCACCCATTGTTGCCCTGCCTTGATACCCCAGCTAGACTTTATTAACTGAGCAGACACTGGTTAGAGATAAGCCCCCATTATTATATGTATGCAACATTATTATTCACTGCACTTTTGAGCCGAGGTTGTTGTTGAGTTGCACAACCCTAGTAGGCTGTTGCGTTGTGTCACGAAGCATTTCTTTAGTTGTCGAGCATTACTACCTTTGCGCAGTCTTTATTATTCGCCTGCCTATTATTACTATATGTCCTAGTATTTATTGTGACCCGTATTCTGCATTATAATTGTTCAAGATTCTTTACGAACATCTTCCCAGCATCAGACTTATTTCAGAAGTTTCCAGTTGATGTTGCAGGACTAGCATTGCACTTTCTTTAATACAGGAGTGCCAGTTATTTGAGTATCTACCGTAACGTTAATTAATCACGTTAACTATCTTTTCTTTGTGTAACCTAATCGAGTAATCTTTTACTGTTTGAGAATAGGCTGTTTCATCGAGCGTCAGCCTAGTGTGTGTGCACCAGTTACCGAGTCATAGGATACCTCGTTGTCCATGCACGACTCAGGGCGGTAATGGTGTTTTGTTTTCCAGTGTTTAAGGCAGGGGTTGGATCTAGTGTTACCGTTGTTGCATATTTGCCATTATCTAGTCCAATGTTGAAGAGCCCTGTGTCTTTGAGAACCTGGATCGTAACACCTGTCCTTGGATTCTCGGGACCTTAAAATTAAACATCCTGTTTCTTGTATTATGTCCACTCCTCTCATTTGCTTTAACAAAATAATTCTTTAGATACTCTGGAGCTCTGTCATAGAAAATTTTGAAGGCATTAGTGAGCCTGATTTGTTTGGCCCTGTCAGAGACATTGAGCATACCTAGTGACTGAAGTTGTTCCTGACCAACATGTGATCTGGGTCCTAGGTTCAGCATGAACCTAACCATTTTATTTTGAGTGACCTGAAGTTTGTGCTGTGCTGATTTAGATGATGCAGAGTACCAGGATGACGCAGAATAGTCAAAATGACATTGACCAAGCGCTTGGCAGAGGGTCTTTTTGGTCGCCGCGGGCAAGCATCCCACCTGTCTATACAGGTATTTTATACGTGCTCTACACTTACTCAGGATAGATTCCAAAATTGTTTCACCTGACAAACTCGCGTCCAGTTTTAGTCCGAGATATTTAACTTGTGACACTGTTGTTATAGGAATATCATTACAGTTGGCGAGAGGAAGGTGGAATAGTGAGGAGGGTGGAGAGGCTACAGGAGGAGGAAATCAGGGAAGAGTACAGGAGAGCAGTAGAAAGACAACTAGGTGGGTTCGACCTGGAAGATATGGAGGAAGTGGAGGAGATAATCAAGGTGTTTAAGGAAGAGGTCTGTGCAGCATGTGAGGAGGTGTGCGAAGTGAGGAGAAGAGTGAGGGGAGTGAAAGGTACAGCATGGTGGACAGAAGAGGTAAAAATAGCTGTGGAAGAAAAGAAGAAAGCGTATAGAGAGTGGTTGGGTAGTAGAGGGAATGAAGATTTGGAGAGGCAGAAACTAGCGAGGTACGTGGAGAGAAAGAGAGTGGTGAAGAGAGTAGTGAAGGAAAGTAAGAGAAGAGTAGATGAGGAATTTGGAAGGAATCTGAGTGTAAAATGGAGGGAGTGTAAGAAACTGTTCTCGAAAGAAGTCAAGAAAGTTAGGGAAGGTAGCAAGGGAAACAGTAAGAGTGTGAAAGATAAGAATGGGAGAATGCTAGCCGAGAAGCAAGAGAGAGTTGAAAGATGGAGGGAGTACTTCAACGAGTTGCTAAATGTAAGGAATGAAGAGCCAGCAAACATAGTTGGATGGGGTATGGGAGGGAGAAGAGGAGAAGTAGTGGAGGAGGAGGTGGGGATCAGGAGGTCAGAAGTGTGGGAAGCCATGAAAAGAGTGAAGTTGGGGAAAGCACCACGAACAGATGGAGTGTGTGGGGAAAAGTTGAGGTATGGTGGTGAGATAGTGATCGAATGGGTATGGAAAATGTTCAAACTAGCATGGGAAAAGGGGAATGCACCCGATGACTGGAAGACTGGCATTATAGTTCCCCTATATAAGGGCAAAGGGGAAAGAGGAGTGTGTGGTAACCACCGAGGAATATGTCTTTTAAGCGTATTAGGGAAGGTGTACAGTAGTGTAGTTATTGAGAGAGTGAGAGTGAGAACGGAGAAATGGATAGGCGACGAGCAGGGAGGTTTTAGGAAGGGAAGAGGATGTGTAGATCAGATATTTACCCTGAATTGTGTTGTGGAGAAATATCTGGAGAAGAAACAAAAGGTGTATGTTGCCTTTATGGACTTGGAGAAAGCCTATGACAGAGTGGATAGAGAAGGCATTTTGGAAAGTACTGAGAAGATGTCAAGTTGCTGAAAGCAGTGAAGAGCATGTATGAGGGTGCAAAGGCGGCAGTATGTGTGGAGAATGAGCAGAGCGAGTTCTTTGACCTGAGTGTTGAGTTGAAACAGGGGTGTGTGATGTCCCCGTGGTTGTTTACTGTATAAATGGATGGAGTCATGAAAGAAATACTAGGAAGAGCAGTGGATGTTGGTGTATCGCTGAAAAGGGAGGGAAATGAGTGGAAGATGCCTATACTGCTGTTTGCGGATGATACAATTCTGATGTGCGATAATGAATGGGAGTTGCAGGGTCTGGTTAATGAGTTTGGAACAGTGTGCGAAAAACGGAATTTGAAGGTAAATGCGGGGAAGAGCAAGGTTATGGTCTTCGAAAGGGGTGAAGTCACAGAGTGTGAGGTGAAGTTGAACGGCCAGGCTATGGAGATTGTCAGCTCTTTTAAGTATCTGGGCAGTGTGTTGAGTAAAGATGGGACTATGGATGAAGAAGTGCGGGAGAGGGTGCAACAGGGGAAGAGGGTTGTAGGAACATTGAAAGCAGTAACAAGAAATAGAGTGGTCAGTATGGAAGTGAAGAAGTCTTTGCATGACAGTGTGGTAATCCCCGGTAAGTGGTAAGGTCCCGGGTTCAAATCCCGATGTATCAATGGGAAGATATTATTGGGATGGAATTTGTGCTGTACCTAGTATCAGTGCATTACCACAAAGCCCACCGAAACGCTAATAAAATACCCTCATTGTTCCCTGATTAAATAGCACTGTATGAGTATTCCCATATTCAAAATATGCTATAGGGGTGCAATGCCTGGTGAGTTATCTGCTCAACAGGTGGCGTTGTGTGTGTGTGTGTGTGTGTAAGAGTGAGAGTCCGAGTGTAGGGGGTGAGACAGTGAAGCACGGTAACGAGGTGGCTTCAGAGATGGGGTCACTTCGGGCCATGAGTGAGCACCTTGCCTCATGTGAAGGCAAGATGGCAGGTGCTCGTTGTACTCTACGTGCTTCACATGTCTCACTCCCTAGACTGGAACAAGACCTCACAGGCTTCACTGCTCATTGCACAGCTGTAAATGTCCAGGCTCTCAGCCTATGCCCGAGAGGGAGTAAGTTGGAATATAAAAAAAAAAAAAAAAAAAAAAAAAAAAAAAAATCCCGACACTAACTTACGGAAGCGAAGCATGGACGTTCGGGAAGAGACTCAGACCAAGAGTGAGAGCGGTGGAAATGAGTTACTTGAGAAGTGCGTGCGGAGTTACATGGAGGGATAGACAGACGAATGAGGAAGTAAGAAGAAGGTGTGGTGTGGAGGTAGATGTGCTGGAAAGTGTGAAAAGGAACAACTTGAGATGGTTCGGCTATATGGAACGTATGGAAAGCGAGAGATTGACTAAGAGGGTGTACTAGAGCGAGGTGGAAGGACAGAGAGGGAGAGGTGCACCGAGGGAGAGGTGGAAGGATGGAGTGAGGAAGTATATGAATGAAGGCGGAGCTGGTTGGGAAGAGGGGCTTCGACTGACTGGGGACAGAGGTGCATGGGGGCGGTTCGTTCGTGGCCACCCCTTCGGGGATCACTGCGTCAGGCAAGAGATATATATATATATATATATATATATACTCAATATATAAGAAACTGAAACACTGGAACATAAGAAAAGAGAACGAGCCATATATTTAGGAGAAATCTGTATAATCCAGGATATGACCAGCGAATGACGGTAATAACAGGATAAAGGGGGATGTCACAAAAGATGGATGCGTAATTATAACAGAGAGAGAGAGAGAGAGAGAGAGAGAGAGAGAGAGAGAGAGAACGAGTGATAGTAACAGAGAGAGAGTTGAGATTTGTTCGGGCCCAAGTGACTGAGTGTGAGTGTCTGGTTGTAAACATGTCTGTAAGTCTGTGTATATGTGTGTGTGTGTGTGTGTGTGTGTATGTGTATGTGTGTGTGTGTGTGTACCTTACTCTCCATGTCCGTGTATATTAGTTGGGGCTTGATGTACAGTACGAGGCTGTGTGTGTGTGTGTGTGTGTATGTAATTCACTCACTCACTTGTTCGTCAAGGGGTATCCACGCAATGCGAGCTAAGCTCATTATTATCGCGCCTCCTTAACTGGGAATGTATTGCGTGAAATGCATGTTAAGTGTTTATGTATCATTGGAATGGCTGTGGATGTGTGTGTAGTCTGTATTTTAGCCAATTGGCGACATCTGGAAACGAAGGATTAGGGTTAATCTGTACGGTACCATTCTCACTACGGTACCAGTCTCACCCGAAGGCATAGGTTGACCAGTAGCTTAGGTTGACCAGTACGATACCCATCTCACCTTGTAACCGATCACCAACCCCAGATGGGACGTCACAACTTCGTCCACTTATTCCAGGTTCCTATTTATACTGTTAGGTGAACAGAGGCTACACCGTTAAGAGACTTGCCCAAATGTCTCTTCCCCGCCCGGGTCTCGAACTCGGGACCTTCCGGTTGTGAGCCAGCCGAGCTATCCGTTACGCCACGGGAGGGATGTGTGTGTGTGTGTGTGTGTGTGTGTGTGTGTGTGTGTGTGTGTGTGTGTACCTTCCTCTCCATATCCGTGTATATTAGTTGGGGCTTGGTGTACGAGGCTGTGTGTGTGTGTGTGTGTGTGTGTGTGTGTGTGTGTGTGTGTACCTTCCTCTCCATATCCGTGTAAATTAGTTGGGGCTTGGTGTACGAGGGTGTCTGTGTGTGTGTGTGTGTGTGTGTGTGTGTGTGTGTGTGTACCTTCCTCTCCATATCCGTGTAAATTAGTTGGGGCTTGGTGTACGAGGCTGTGTGTGTCTGTGTGTGTGTGTGTGTGTGTGTGTGTGTGTGTGTGTGTGTGTGTGTACCTTCCTCTCCATGTCCGTGTATATTAGTTGGGGCTTTTTAGTGTACGAGGCTGTGTGTGTGTGTGTGTGTATATGTGTATGTGTATATGTGTGTGTGTGTGTGTGCGTTTGTGTGTATGTGTGTGTAAGTCTCCCTCTGCCAGTACATAGCCTCTTCATCACCAAGACTCCTATTGTGCCTCCCCGGGGCCACACACGGTAACTGGGTGTCTTGCGACCCCAGGCTAAATCAATAGGGGATCTCGGGGCATGCGGTGGCCCCCAGAGGTATGATGTGCATCCTTGTCATCTACCAACAACCGCACACACTCACTGCCTTGTGGTTTAGTCTAGTAAGACAAAGGCTAGGGGAGCACACCCTGAGAGAACAGAAGACGTTGGGGTCACGTCCTGGCGGTTTCCGACAAACTGGAATCCCGGCAGTCCCCTGCAGTATTGAGCAGGAGCTGGTCGTCTTGGGTCACCCCCTTGCCATCAGCAACCCCTGTTCAGTACCAAGATAGTGAAGTTGGAACTGCGCACCTCCCTCGGCACTCTAAACTCTTCTATGCGCAGGTTTTCTCTGTAAGGGAACGTCATCATCGGACTACGATGGACTACCATAAGCAAGTAAGCTGAGTGAGTTTGCGTGTATTTTGGGTAAGGAGATATATTATATCTGGTAATACAGAATATTCCTTGTACCCTCTCACATTTTGTGTGGACACATTCTGTTTTGGATTTTGTATATATTTAATTATGATAATCTTTGTATTATAAGGGTTTAACTATATATATGATGTGTGTGCAGGCATTACTGTTCATGATGTAATATGTGTTTGTGACTGTTATTAAAACACACACACACACACAATCACTTACTCACTCACACTGATGCTATCTCTCTCTCTTGTTGTTTGACGAGTCCTGTCTGATTTGTGACAGGTCTCGGATTATGGTTATATGGAGAGAGAGAGAGAGAGAGAGAGAGAGAGAGAGAGAGAGAGAGAGAGAGAGAGAGAGAGAGAGAGAGAGAGAGAGAGAGAGAGAGAGAGAGAGAGAGAGAGAGATAGATGCTTCAAAGAGTTAAGGTCAACTATACATTTGGATACTTCCGCTCATAACACCCCCTGGGAGTATCATGCACATAGTTCACATGTTTCACCAAATGCCTGAACCTTTCCAATATTTGTTCACGTCCATATAAAGGGGGATACATTAACTGTTTAGAGTCACTTCACGTGAAGCTTCGCGGTAGTTGGAATGTAAGGTGTGTTATATTTTTTCTTTTGTATGTACTTATCTGTCTATCTAATGCCGTGATCCCCGAAGAGGTGGCCATGAACGAATCGCCTCCACGCACCTCTGTCCCCAGTCAGTTGACGCCCCTCCTCCCATCCAGCACCACTTTCACGCATATACTTCTTTACTCCATCCTTCCACCTCTCTCCCGGTTTACCTCTCCATCTTTGTCCTTCCACCTCACTCTCGTACACTCTCTTAGTAAATTTTTCGCTTCCCATACGTTCCATATGGCCAAACCATCTCAAGGTATTCTTTTCACACTTTCCATCACATCTACATCTACACCACAACGCTCTCGTACTTCCTCATTCGTCTGTCTATCCCTCCATGTAATTTTGCACACAACCTCTCAAGTAGCTAATTTCCACCCCTCTCACTCTTGCTTTGTGTCTCTCCAACAACGTCTATGCTTCACTCCTGTATGTCAATGTCGGGATTACCACACTGCCATGCAACGACTTCTTAACTTCCATGCTAACCACCCTATTTCTTGTTACTGCTTTCAGCGTTCCTACAACCCTCTTCCCCTGTTGCACCCTCTCCCGCATTTCTTCATCCATACTCCCATCTTTACTCAATACATAGCCCAAATTCTTAAATGAGCTGACATTCTCCATAGCCTGACCGTTCAAGCTCACCTCACACTCTGTGGCTGCACCCCTTTCAAAGACCATAACCTTCCTTTTCCCCTCCTTTACCTTCACATTCCGTTTTTCACACGCTGTTTCAAACATATTTACCAGACCCTGCAACTCCCACTCACTATCGCTCATCAGAACTGTGTATGTGTAAATATGCTTATTCAATGGACTTTCGCTCGAGTATCAGAACATTATGTTAACCTTTACAGCAAAATGGCATTTTTTTTTTTTTTTTTTTTTTTCTATATTCCAACTTACTTCCTCTCGGGCATAGGCTGAGAGCCTTAACATTCACCGCTTTACAATGAACAGTGAAGCCCGTGAGGTCTTGTTCCAGTCTAGGGAGTGAGACATGTGAAGCACGTAGAGTACAACGAGCACCTGCCATCTTGCCTTCACATGAGGCACGGTGCTCACTCATGGCCCGAAACGACCCCATCTCTGAAGCCACCTCGTTCCCGTGCTTCACTGTCTCACCCCTACACTCGGACTCTCACACTTACACACACACAACGCCACCTGTTGAGCAGATAACTCACCAGGCATTGCACCCCTATAGCATATTTTGAATATGGGAATATTCATACAGTGCTATTTAATCAGGGAACAATGAGGGTATTTTATTGACGTTTCGGTGGGCTTGTGGTAATGCACTGATACCAGGTACAGCACAAATTACATCCCAATAATATCTTCCCATTGATACATCGGGATTTGAACCCGGGACCTTTGGATTACCAGGCCAGTGGCAAGACCACTCCACCACACCTCCCCAATTATTATTCGATTTTATTCAACTTAGGATCAAGCAAGGAAAATATCAGGTGTTAGACATTTAGAAAACAACATATTAACATAACAACACGAAAATCAACAAGAGGCCAACTGTCCTACACGAGACAGATCCCTTTTACACATCCGGATCTCCACTGTAACACTAAACTCTACAACCACCACACCTTCACCCGTCTACTACACCACACCTATATAACAGCTACCCTACCACACACACTGTAACACTAAACTCTACAACCAACACACCTATATAACAGCTACCCTACCACACACACTGTAACACTAAACTCTACAACCACCACACCTATATAACAGCTACCCTACCACACACACTGTAACACTAAACTCTACAACCAACACACCTATATAACAGCTACCCTACCACACACACTGTAACACTAAACTCTACAACCACCACACCTATATAACAGCTACCCTACCACACACACTGTAACACTAAACTCTACAACCACTACACCTTCACCCGTCTACTACACCACACCTATATAACAGCTACCCTACCACACACACTGTAACACTAAACTCTACAACCACTACACCTTCACCCGTCTACTACACCACACCTATATAACAGCTACCCTACCACACACACTGTAACACTAAACACTACAACCACCACACCTTACCCGTCTACTACACCACACCTATATAACAGCTACCCTACCACACACACTGTAACACTAAACTCTACAACCACTACACCTTCACCCGTCTACTACACCACACCTATAACAGCTACCCTACCACACACACTGTAACACTAAACACTACAACCACCACACCTTACCCGTCTACTACACCACACCTATATAACAGCTACCCTACCACACACACTGAAACACTAAACTCTACAACCACCACACCTATATAACAGCTACCCTACCACACACACTGTAACACTAAACTCTACAACCACCACACCTATATAACAGCTACCCTACCACACACACTGTAACACTAAACTCTACAACCACCACACCTATATAACAGCTACCCTACCACACACACTGTAACACTAAACTCTACAACCACCACACCTATATAACAGCTACCCTACCACACACACTGTAACACTAAACTCTACAACCACCACACCTATATAACAGCTACCCTACCACACACACTGTAACACTAAACTCTACAACCACCACACCTATATAACAGCTACCCTACCACACACACACTGTAACACTAAACTCTACAACCACCACACCTATATAACAGCTACCCTACCACACACACTGTAACACTAAACTCTACAACCACCACACCTATATAACAGCTACCCTACCACACACACTGTAACACTAAACACTACAACCACCACACCTATATAACAGCTACCCTACCACACACACTGTAACACTAAACTCTACAACCACCACACCTATATAACAGCTACCCTACCACACACACTGTAACACTAAACTCTACAACCACCACACCTATATAACAGCTACCCTACCACACACACTGTAACACTAAACTCTACAACCACCACACCTATATAACAGCTACCCTACCACACACACTGTAACACTAAACTCTACAACCACCACACCTATATAACAGCTACCCTACCACACACACTGTAACACTAAACTCTACAACCACTACACCTTCACCCGTCTACTACACCACACCTATATAACAGCTACCCTACTACACACACTGTAACACTAAACTCTACAACCACCACACCTTCACCCGTCTACTACACCACACCTATATAACAGCTACCCTACTACACACACTGTAACACTAAACTCTACAACCACCACACCTATATAACAGCTACCCTACCACACACACTGTAACACTAAACTCTACAACCACCACACCTATATAACAGCTACCCTACCACACACACTGTAACACTAAACTCTACAACCACCACACCTATATAACAGCTACCCTACCACACACACTGTAACACTAAACACTACAACCACCACACCTATATAACAGCTACCCTACCACACACACTGTAACACTAAACTCTACAACCACCACACCTATATAACAGCTACCCTACCACACACACTGTAACACTAAACACTACAACCAACACACCTATATAACAGCTACCCTACCACACACACTGTAACACTAAACTCTACAACCACCACACCTTACCCGTCTACAACCACCACACCTATATAACAGCTACCCTACCACACACACTGTAACACTAAACACTACAACCACCACACCTTACCCGTCTACTACACCACACCTATATAACAGCTACCCTACCACACACACTGTAACACTAAACTCTACAACCACCACACCTATATAACAGCTACCCTACCACACACACTGTAACACTAAACTCTACAACCACCACACCTTACCCGTCTACTACACCACACCTATATAACAGCTACCCTAAGAGTTACTCTGTTTTTCCTATATATTTCACCTGGGTCACACTGGTGTTAAAATAAAACAGAGTCCTATGAGTGGTTCTATTTTCCTAAGTCTTTCACCTGTGTTGCACTGGTGTAAGATATAACCAGAGTTGTACAAGTCGCTCTATTTTCCTAAGTATTACACCTGGGTCGCATTGGTGTATGAGTTAAAGAGATTTTAAGTAAAACTCCTAATATAGAACTTTGAAGGGCTGGAGTGATGAGCACAGTCTGGGTAGAGATGAGAGTCGTCGTGTCCGGTCGTCTAGTTTCCGTCGAACCGCTTACATGGTCCTGCCGTGTGGATGGTGTGGATTGGGATACAGATGGACTAGTTGGTTTTGGGTCTTGAATGGTAGCTCCTTTATGTCATGACATAGGGTACATACCATCAGACTAATGCGAGCTTGAACGAGGACATGTCCTGAGTTACTAGTGCTTGTCTATCCTGACCTTTATACTAGTCGGTGGTGAAGTTCTGTTTCGGTACTCTTGACTTAGGGTCTTTAACCTCGTAGCTGCGCAGGTGGGGTAGTGGCCACTCCTCCCTGTGCGGAGGTATTTCGACTGTTTCCTTCACTCAAATCGTCATCGTACCATAAATATCATTAATACTTATCCATATGCGCCTATTTTACGTTGATTATAAAGGTATTAACCTGTTACAACAATAAAACAAGTGGAAACAGCGTTTGGATGGTCAAAATCGGCAAATTAGATCGGGAGTTACATAACCAAAGGCTGAGCCAGCCTGCCAGCCTGCCACCCCTCACGACGTATGGAGAGACACTGTTGTGTAATTGTCTCTCTTTCTCTCTTCCATTCGCTGTGTAGCACATACAAGCACACCCCTCGTATGACTCGCTATTGATAGGACGAAAATATATCGACGAAAAAAGGTAATAACAGGGAGAATAGGTGATAATTGAATGGGGGGGGGGGAGGGGGGAAGGAGGGGATGTGGTGGAGTGATATTTGCCATGGCCAAGGGGCAATAAAAAAAAACACAAACAAACAAAATAAACAAAAAATTATACTGGGCTGGTTTAAATGTTTTTTTTTTAGACCTGGTATTATATAAGGAGTTCCGCAGCGCAGCGGTAAAACTCTTATTAGTGTTTTAGCACTTGCCGGGTTAATAGTGTCGCTAGTGTCATGCCACAGTGACAAGGTATCGGGCTAACACGAGGAGATAGTAATATCATGAACTTACTAATTTCACTCGATCTGCCACTGACCGTTTTAAGTGTTCAAAGAACCCAAGTTTGGTGTTTAAATCTTTTTACTGCATAGGCCTATGTCTTTGACCATGGTGTTAGACAGATGCAGTATTGACTTCTACTGTATATGTAGAGTGCCGTTATTGAGATGGTATCTTACAAAGTCCGAACTATTGGAACTTATAACCTTCTTCTGACCTCCGCACACTTGACCTCGGACATATCAGCCAAAGTCGTCACTACCCCGACGAAAACCAAGGTAAAGCAAGCAATTCTAGGTCTTGATTTACTTACATGTAAGCTATCAGGTCCTAAAATTAAACCTCCTATTCAAGTAAAGATTGAAACCATGGTGTATATCTTTCAAGGTTTGAGGAGTTCTTTTCCCTATTAACCCACTGAGCCCCAGCGACGCAGCGTTTGCGTCAGCAATGTATGCAACGCTAAACCCCAGCGACGCAACAGTTGCGTCAGTGTTACTCCGGTCCCAATTACTTCGGTCCTACGGCACCTAGAGGGCTCAGATTTGTATGGGAACTGTGTAAGTATCCCACGAGCCACGCAAGAATCTTGATCTCTTATTTGTCTAAGTAACTTTGCATCATCAGCAAACAGGTTAACATAACTTTCCGAGCTGATGTTACCTGGCATATCATTAATATACAGCAGGAATATGTTCGGTGCTAAAACAGCGCCCTGCGGTACCCCGCTCGTAACCTCTTTCCAACTTGAAAATTGCCCTCTGACTACTGTTCTCATCTTTCTTCCAACAAGAAAATACTTCATCCACTTAAGAAGTGATCCTCCAATTCAGCCTTTCATTTCCAGCTTCCATAATAGCCGTTGATGTGGAACACGATCAAAGGCCTTTTTAAAATCTAAATAGATGCAATCCACCCAGCCCTCTCTCTCTTGCACTATTTAATTAACTCTATCATAGAAACTTAATAAATTAGTCACACATGACCTACCTGATCTAAAACCAAATTGCTTACTTGATAATAAACTATTTTTTTCTAAGTGTTCTACCCATCTCTTTCTAATCAACTTCTCCAAGACCTTGCACACTACACTCGTGAGGGACACTGGTCGGTAATTTAGAGGATCATCTCTATTTCCTTTCTTGAACAACGGGACGATGTTTGCTGTCTTCCATATGGAGGGTAATTTTCCTTCTCTTAACGATTGTTCAAATATGATGTTGAGTGGGTGGCTTAATTCCTCCGCGCATTCCTTCAAAACCCAGCATGAAACTTCATCTGGTCCCATCGCCTTCCTTTGATCTAAATTAATCAGCAACTCTCTAACTTCTTCTTTCTTGATAACTATATCATCCATTCCAGTTTCCTTTACTCGAGTATCTTTATCTTCTACGAATCCATTTTCTTTAACAAAAACTGACTGAAACTTTGCATTTAATACTTCACTTATTGCTTGTCAATGTTCATAAACTTCACCATCCACAACAACTCTCTGTATTTTATCTTTCATTTTTAGTTTCCTTTTAATATAGCTGTAAAAAATATTAGGTTCTTTATCACTTCTGTGTATTATATCTTGTTCATAATTTGAAGCAAATTATTTCTTCGTACTGGGGTATACCCATTTCTTGCCTGCTTGTATTTGTGATATGCTTGTTTTGTGTTATGTCTCCTATATCTATTCCATAACAGATCTCTCTTCTCTTTGGCTAGTCTACATATCTCGTTAAACCATTCTCTGTTTCCCCTTCTCTGATTTATCTTTTGTTTGGGTATATTTCTCGATACTCCCTCGTTATACACCTCGATAAAATAGTTATATTGCTGTTCTACATCACGTTCCTCTAACTCTTGTTGCCAATGTATTTGCCTAAAAAATTGCCTCAGTTGCTCATAATTACCACTTGCAAAATTTAGTCTGTCTTGTTTGTGCTCTTCCCTCTCCTTGGTGATGTCATAATTAACAATAAACCGGAAACTCAATAGAGTATGGTAACTTTTACCGAGTGGAGGCATGTACTCCAAACTCACAATTTCATTATCTGTTCTAGTAAAAATTAGATCTAAAATCGACGGTATGTCCTCTCCTCGCACTCTGGTTGGTTCATTAACGTGCTGATGCATGAACAATTCCATCATTAAGTTAAGTAATCTACTACTCCAGGTATGATTCTCCCCTCTAGTTTCCATGTTTAGCCAGTCAATATCTTTAGAGTTAAAATCACCCACTAACAATACTCTATAATGCCTTCTTTCAGATTGTTGTAGTAACATACACATATGTGTGTGTGTGTGTGTGTGTGTGTGTGTGTGTGTGTGTGTGTGTATATATATGTGTGTATGTGCGTGTGTGTGTATGTGTGTGTGTGTGTGTATATATGTGTATGTGTGTGTGTTTGTGTGCGTGTGTGTGTGTGTATATATATGTGTGTATGTGCGTGTGTGTATGTGTGTGTGTGTGTGTGTATCTATGTGTATGTGTGTGTGTTTGTGTGTGTGTGTGTGTGTGTGTATATATGTGTGTATGTGCGTGTGTCTGTGTGTGTGTGCGTGTGTGTATATATGTGTATGTGTGTGTGTGTTTGTGTGCGTGTGTGTTATGATTATATAATGTTCCAAACACATCCCGTACCGTAACGTAATATAAGTTGCCTAATAGATAACTACAGTATAGACCTCTCAACCACTGTTAATCCTTTCAGTAGCAGTGCTGTCCTTTTAACTTTATTATGGCTACTATAAGTTGAATTTATTCAGTTTTAAAAAGGCCTCCAGTGATTTACAGGCTTCGAACTATTTCACTTAACCCTTTTTACTAGCACGGATTCTTGTTAAACTCCACTTAAACATTTGTTAACAACCGTGGGACCTAACCATTTAACTGCATTAACCCCTTATATACCCATGACGTCTTTTTAATCCTATTTTGGTTACTGTTCGACGGTTCTTTTAAGTTTAAAAAGGGCCTCCAGCAATTAACAGGCTTCGAACCATCTCCCTTAAGGGGGGTGACCTGCTTTTTGTTATTTCTGTCCTTTTTTTTCTGGCTTGTATCCATTCGGCCCCATTCAGCCAACTATTTTAAGACGTTTATCCCCATCTACAGTAGGTGTCGATTTCTTCCTGGCGAGCGATAGGTAGCCAGCATTATATGAAGAAATCCGGCTTCGCAGGAGACATTTTTCTATCGAAAAATGTACAAATTTAGCCTGCTGTCTAACAAACAAAAAATAATATGCTGGCTCGCTACCGCTCACCAGTAAGAAATTGACACCTGGATGGGGATAAACGTCTTAAAACAGTAGGCTGAATGGGGCCAAATGGATACAAGCCAGAGAAAGATAGAAAAGGAGAGAACAAAAACAGGTCACCCCCCTTAACCCTTTTTACTCCCACAGATCCTTCTTAAACTCCACAAAATCATCTAAATATAATTATAATCAAATGGAAAAGATGTCACCCGTACAGAAAGGGTTAACCCGTTCAGTAACGGTGACGTAATTTGCATCATATTCTGACAACTAGTAGACGATTTTATTCAGATTAGGAAGAATCTATGGTAGCTAAAAGGGTTTATTGAGATAGTCTGTGGCCTTTTTATTGTTAGAGGTCCTTCTTAAGCTGAATTTAATCAACTAATAGTTTGTCAGAATATAATGAAACGAACGTGGCCGGTTTTGAAAGGGTTAATGTTGCAATATTTCATCAACGTATTTTATTCACCCCTTCACTACCGGTAACGTCTTTTTTTATAATAGTTTAACTACATTTAGACGATTTTATGAAGCTTAGGAAGGACATCTATGTTTCAAAATGATACAGACTATCTCAGTTAATCCTTTTAGCTACCACATATCCTTCCAAAGCTTCATAATATCGCCTAAATGTAGCTGTAATAAAAGAATAAGGACGTCAACGGTACAGAAGGGGTTAAACACTGCTACGCTTCCACTCGATCAATACAGACATAACTTACAAATAGATGTAGTAGTATCACATTTTAGTTTGGCATTGAAAGCCAGTATTCACATCTCTACCCAATTACCTTAACCCCTTGTGTACCGGTGATGTCTTTTTAACTTTATTTTGGCTACTATTAGACGATTATATTCAATTTAAAAAGGGTCTTCAGCAATTAACAGGCTTCGAGCTATCTCACTTAACCCTTAATACTACCACAGATCCTTCTTAACCCTTAACTAGCGGGGCCCGACTTAAGTCCGTATCGAAAAATTTGGACTATGTGGCAGGGCCCGACTTAAGTCTGTGGGCTAATTCCCGCCCTAATTTAAGTGGAAAGCGAAACCTGGTGGTCAGGCAGTGTACTACAAGGTCCCACCCACATATCCCCACTGTGTGACCATGACTCAATAACCCTCAAGCAGCTGTGATGGAAGGTCAAGATTTGCCCGTGTCCGATTCGGTGGCCGCCACCCCTAGTGCGTCGCGCCACCCTAGTCATCAGGCCCCGCTCACTGCCCAGGATCTAGATATCATCATGAACTCTTCAGAACTTTCTAATAGGCTGTTGAATGACACCATGGAAGGTCTAGGTGATAATGGTGATAGTGAGGAAGACTCGGAAGACGAAGATATGCCGATCATAGGTTTTCACCCCAGGCATAATTTGCGTGCCGCAAATGTTGAGGGTGATGCTGCAGAGGACGTTGAGCAAGATGGAGACGTTCCTGACGAAGAGCTTGGCGAACATACTGGTGTGGGTGTTGGTAAGTACAATTTACATTTTATAATTGCTTGAGAGTTTGATTGCAAGCATTTTATAGCGTATTATTTCAGGCGTTCGGTAGATTTCTCACGATAACCAGGGTGTACGGTACATTTCTCACGATAATACAAGCAACAACGAAGCTTGGCGAAGATTGTGGTCTACAAAATACCTTTTTATAATTGCATGTGACTTTGAAATTGCTTGAGAGTTTGATTGCAAGCATTTTATAGCGTATTATTTTAGGTGTTCGGTAGATTTCTCACGATAACCAGGGTGTACGGTACATTTCTCACGATAATACAAGCAACAACGAAGCTTGGCGAATATTGTGGTCTACAATATACCTTTTTATAATTGCATGTGACTTTGAAATTGCTTGAAAGTTTGATTGCAAGCATTTTATATGCGTATTATTATTTCAGGCGTTCGGTAGATTTCTTATGGTAATACAAACAATGAAAGATTGAATATTTGTGCTTGGCATTATATGATTGTGGGGAACATATGTATATATTATTTTATCATATATATGATATATATGTGAAATAGTTATATTATCACGACACTCTCTCTCTCTCTCTCTCTCTTCCTCTCTGGGTCTACCTATACATTTATAATTGCATGTGACCTTGAAATTGATTTAGAGTTTGATTGCAAGCATACTATTTGCGTATTATTTCAGGCGTTCGGTAGATTTCTTACGGTAATACAAACAACGAAAGATTGAATATTTGTGCTTGGCATTATATGATTGTGGGGAACATATGTACCATATATATTATTTTATCATATATATGACATATATGTGAAATAGTTATATTATCACGACACACACTCTCTCTCTCTCTCTCTTTCTTTCAAATAAATCATGTCTTACAGTTATAAAGTTGGAGTTTGCACATCCCTCATACGAAATACCATTCCCACATTTTTCATAGGCAACAGTGCCAGACCGGCAAAACGCACCAGGTCATTGACCCCCCAGCCAGCCCCCCCATCCAGGGAGCGAGCCGCCGTGTCAGAGCCTCCAGTGATTTCACTCGCCAACATCTCGGGGGTAGAGCAGATGCCAACTACCCCCGCCCATGCACAAGCTGGTCCAGCGACCTCTACACCAGCTTCAGATGCTCATCCCCCCGTGTTGGCAACGCCACCCGAGATGGCGCGGACGAGAGTGACCAGGCGTCGGCTGGATTTGGAGGAAAGCGATGCTGGCCCAAGCTCTCCCGATTTGCCGGAAGCCAGGATATCCCCTCTGCCGGAAAGCGACTCTGATGACGGGCAGGCACAGCCACAGCAGGGACAGCCACAGCCACAGCAGGGACAGCCACAGCAGGGAAAGCTACAGCCTCAGCCACAGCAGGGACAGCCACAGCCACAGCAGGGACAGCCATAGCAGGGACAGCCACAGCGAGGTGCCCGGGGAAGGGCACGAGGAGGTGCCCGAGGAGGTGCACCAGGAGGTGCACCAGGAGGTCCCCCAGGAGGGGCCAGGAGGCCGGTACCACCACCTGTCTCTCAGTGGCAGGACTGCCTGTCTCGGGATATGCCTGGTGATCCACCCCTCTTTGACAAGGCACCGAATGGAATCCAGCCTGCCTTTCCCTGCTCGGAGAATGACACCCCTTACGACTACTTCCGGGCATTTTTTGATGACCAATTGCTCGGGGACATTGTCACAGAGACAAACCGGTATGGTCGCCAGCACTCCGATGAAATGAGGTCGCCCCACATGCGGAGATGGACACCCATTGACATCAGCGAACTCCTCGTGTTTTTGGCCCTCACCATGCTCATGCCCCACATAAAGAAACATAACATGTTAGATTATTGGGCTATGCATGACATCATATCATCGCCAGTGTTCAACTCCTACATGCCAAGGGACCAGTATAGGCAAATTCTGAAGTGCTTGCACTTTGTGGATAACACTGCGCCACACGGAGCCGACAAGATCTGGAAAATACGGCCATTCCTGACCTCCCTCCTCAACAGGTATCGCAGGTTTTTCAAACCTTTCCAGAATGTCGTGATCAATGAGTCCTTGGTCCTCTTCCGTGGACGTCTCTCTTTCCGCCAGTACATTCCGTCGAAGCGTCACCGCTTCGGGATCAAATTCTTTGTACTGTGTGACTGCGAGACAGGATACGTGCTGGATCTTATCATATATACCGCTACTGATGTGGACATTCCGAACGACCCTTTGGGTCTTTCAGGGTCGGTTGTCAAGACATTGATGGAGCCGTATCTAGATGCCAACCGTATCCTGTTCACTGACAACTTCTACACCTCTCCTCTCCTTGCCAGGTATCTCCTTACAAGGAGAATGGGAAGCTGTGGAACTGTTAGGTCAAACCGGAAACACTGGCCCCGGTTTGAGAAGACGCAGACAGGAGACATCTTCCGGAAGAAGAGCAGCAGTGAGAACATACTGGCTATTTGTTGGCATGACACAAAGCCAGTCAATGTCCTCTCCACCTACCACAAGTCCGCATTGCGAGATAGCGGGAAGAGGAGATACCAGCAGGACCGTGTCACGGGCAACAGGACTGTAGTTGTTATCTCCAAACCTGACGCTGTCATGGAGTATAATGTGAACATGCGGTTGGTGGACAAGAGTGATATGCAGATCACTGCTGTTGACTGCCTTAGGAAGACCTGTAAATGGTACAAGAAGGTCGTAGTCCATCTTCTTGATGTCACTGTCCTCAACGCATACAACCTGTGGATGACGCACACAGGAAAGAGGAGCTTTGTAAGGCTGTTCTCCAAGGACATCATCGAGGCCATCCTCCGTAAGCACGGAACCACACGTGCGGCACCAGTTCCGAGGGCGATCGTGGATTTGCCCAGCCGCCTTGAGTGCCGGGACTACCTCGCGACCCACAGGCTTGTGACTGTACCCCCCAACCCTACACAAGTTGCTGCTGGCCGGGTGGCCGGAAAGAAGGTGTGCCACGTCTGCAGTCACACGACAAGTAGGCCCCGACATAGGAGGTAAGTAGCGTCCAAGTGTGGTCGGTGTGATGTGGGACTCTGTCCTATTCCTTGTTACACCGAGTACCACACACTGGAACACTTCTAACCTCCTCCCTTCTTGCCAATCATTCATAACTTCATTCAATCATTCATCATTCATCTATTTCAAAGTACCTCATGAATTCATGTCATTCATAACTTCATTCAATCATTCATTCATCTATTTCAAAGCACCTCATGAATTCATGTACTTCAATCATTCATTCAATCATTCATTCATCTATTTCAAAGTACCTCATTAATTCATGTCATCCAATCATTCATTCAATCATTCATTTATCTATTTCAAAGTACCTCATGAATTCATGTCATTCAATCATTCATTCATCTATTTCAAAGTACCTCATTAATTCATGTCATTCAATCATTCATTCAATCATTCATTCATCTATTTCAAACTACCTCATGAATTCATGTCATTCAATCATTCATATGGTGGAATAGCACACTACCCAAACACAAGTGCATTCATCATCATCAGCAACATCACCCATTACATCCATAAGTTTCGAATCTCATTCATCCATCTGGTTCTTGGTCCACCTCATACATCCATGTCATTCATTCATACATACATGCATACACTCGTTATAGGCAGTTCTGCCTTTTGCCTACCTCAATCACCAAAAAAATTTGGATTACACCTCCTGGGAACACCACAAAAAAAAAATGAGTCGACAACACTACCCCTTTGGGTGATTTATGAAACGTGTTGAAATAATATTTTATATAAACAAACAATATTTCCTGCAAATAAGGAGAGAGAGAGAGAGAGAGAGAGAGAGAGAGAGAGAGAGAGAGAGAGAGAGAGAGAGAGAGAGAGAGAGAGAGAGAGAGAGAAACAAGGAGAATAAGTGCAGATAACGAAGGAATAGTGGGATAAAAGAAAATACGGGTGAGGAAGAGAGAGACAGAGCGCGCGAGAGGGGGAGAGAGAGAGAGAGAGAGAGAGAGAGAGAGAGAGAGAGAGAGAGAGAGAGAGAGAGAGAGAGAGAAACAAGGAGAATAAGTACAGATAACGAAGGAATAGAGGGATAAAAGAAAATACGGGTGAGGAAGAGAGAGACAGAGCGCGCGAGAGGGAGAACAAGAGAGAGAGAGAGAGAGAGAGAGAGAGAAACAAGGAGAATAAGTACAGATAACGAAGGAATAGAGGGATAAAAGAAAATACAAAGGAGTACAAAGGAAATCAAGCAACAACAGGTCTAGTGACCCTTCTAGGCTGCTTGTCCTCCAAAACACTGAGGATCAAGTGTCCAAACAGTGGTTTAGAGTGGGTAAGGGAACATTGGAAAGGGAACTAATGTCCGTGGCAGGATTAGGAAGTTAGTAGGGGACAGATGGGTTAGTAACTGAGGGGGGGGATAAAATAAAGTTTTTCATTTACAAACGCAGTCAGTCGCGGATTTGATGCGAGATATTTGTCAAGGCGAAGTTTAAATGAATCAACGGTGCTGCAGTCTATAACGTCTCGGGGAAGCCCATTCCACAAGTTGACAACTCGATTGAAGAAGAAATTCTTAGATTCGTGTGAGTTAAAAGATTTACCAATAATTTTGCAACCGTTTCCCCGTGTGTAATTAGATTGGTCGATAGTGAAGTACTTACTACAGTTCATATTGTCGATGCCTTTGATGATTTTGAACACTTGAATTAAGTCACCTCTTAATCTGTGCCGGGTTAAAGGAAAAAGATTTAATTCTCTAAGACGCTCTTCGTATGGTTTGTTCTTTAGGCTAGGTATCATTTTGGTAACTCTACATTGAACTCGTTCTAGCTTGTTTATATCTGTTTGGTAATATGGACACCAGGATTGAACGCAGTATTTCAGAAGAGGGCGGACTAAGGAATTGTAAAGGGCTAGGATAACTTCTTTGGATTTATGCTCAAATGACCTGCCTATAATGCCAATTATTTTGTTTGCCTTCTTAACAACTTCTGAACATTGTTGACTCGGTTTTAGGTTACTCGATAATGTTACTCCCAGATCGGTTTCTCTGTTTACATTCTTAAGCTGAGTGCCATTCATCGAATAGTTTGCTTTCTCATTTAGGTATCCGATATGTAGTACTTTACATTTATCCGCATTGAAACTCATTTGCCAAATTTGGGCCCAACATGACAATTTATCTAGATTGTGTTGCATATCGTCAACTTGTTCTTTTGAGAGTACGCTATTTGCAATTTTTGTATCGTCAGCAAATTTTGAGATTGTACAGGTGAGACCCTCATCTATGTCGTTGATGTAAATTAGAAAGATAATTGGTCCTAGTACCGATATAATGGTCCAACAGTTGAAGTAACTACTTTTTTCTTTTTGATATAACTATAGAATTCTTTAGGGTTTGTATTACATTGATTCGCAACATGTAACTATAGATATCATAGCTTTGTGGTATATTCTTGGAATACTATAAGAGAAAAGTAAATTATATAACCAAATAATATAATCAAAATAACAAATAACTTAAAAGTTATAGTTTATTATTACTTATTCATCTAATCCAAACATATAATTATCTCAGTACTTACCGGATACAATGCGTACAATACTCGATACGTAAACGATTCGCCGTGACAGTGATAAACTTAAATTGTATTACTTGGCAGGAAAGAAGTTGGCAATAGAATGGTGGTGCAGTGGGTGGATGATATACAGAATAGGGAAGCTTTTACCGACGGTGGTTAGATTTGTCTGAACGTTTTGGTGCTGCCCAACCAAAAGGGAAGGGGCATGGAAAATAGAAAAAGTAGGTCGAGAGACTGTCCGATACACTAAAAGGACTAAAAAAAAAATGGTTTTACTAGTATCTCCGCCTAAACATTTTATGAAGATTATTTAGTCAACGTTCTGCATGTGTTTGTCTGTCTGTCTGTCTACCTGTCTGTCTGTTCGTAAGTAGCATGTCTCTAAAACATATGGACGGATGAAAGGGGATGTAGTTGCTTTTTTCCCTTCATTTTTGGTCCCATTAGTTTTGACATATGTTTTTCTTCCTTTAATTATTTTGGCAATTTTATGACCTTTCGCCCCATTTCTTTGTCACTAGAAAGATCTTTGCAACACTTATCTTCTGATCTAACTACTATTTCCAATTGGGGCAGAAGAAACCTTGTTGCCCTTAACACTCAAAGAGCAGGTGGTAAGGTTGTTTACACCGAGCCGCTCAGCGGGCATAATCCCGAAATATTCGCTCACTTTCACTCGTCCTAGCGCCATAACTATAGCTCCGAGGCGAACGAAACTTTTATTTTTGGAACGAGCAACTCTTTGTCTCCCCATAGAAGTCTATTCAGTATGTTGGAGCGAATGTGAAGGGAGGGAACAAGTAAAGAAGAGGAGGTACTTTTCTGGTCATTTTCCGCGCGCGTTCGGATGCGTTCGCCATGGCCTGACTTCGGTCTCCCGCGCCTCGACTTTGACTGTCTATGCCATGTTTATTGTATTATTCTCCTTTCTGTATTCTCTCTCTCTCTCTCTCTCTCTTCCTCACCAGTATTGTCTTTATTATTTTCATTTATCCCTCTATTCCTTCGTTATCTGTACTTATTCTCCTTGTTTCTCTCTCTCTCTCTCTCTCTCTCTCTCTTGTTCTCCCTCTCGCGCACTCTCTCTCTCTCTTCCTCACCCGTATTTTCTTTTATCCCTCTATTCCTTCGTTATCTGTACTTATTCTCCTTGTTTCTCTCTCTCTCTCTCTCTTGTTCTCCCTCTTGCGCGCTCTCTCTCTCTCTTCCTCACCCGTATTTTCTCTTATCCCACTATTCCTTCGTTATCTGTACTTATTCTCCTTGTTTCTCTCTCTCTCTCTCTCTTGTCCTCCCTCTCACGCGCTCTCTCTCTCTCTTCCTCACCCGTATTTTCTCTTATCCCTCTATTCCTTCGTTATCTGTACTTATTCTCCTTGTTTCTCTCGCTCTCTCTCTCTCTCTCTTGTTCTCCCTCTCGCGCGCTCTCTCTCTCTCTTCCTCACCCGTATACCCTTTTTGTCATCCATGCTGGTTCAAATGACGTCATGCGCACCAGATCCGAAGAGTTGATGGAGAAATATCGCAAGATGATCCAGCACTACAAAAACCAGTCAAGGAATATCATCATCTCAGGCGTTCTCCCCAAGATCGACGCACCTGACAAATTCTACGACAAGGCCTTCAGCACAAATAGCTGACTAAAATATTTGTGTCTAAAGGAAGAAGTTGAATTCATCAACCTCTGGGATAATTTCTATAACCAGCCTACTATGTTCCGCAAAGATGGCACTCATCTAAACCCTGTGGGTTCAGCACGCATGGGTCGTCTCCTACACGAAGCAGTCCGCAGCCATGGATCAAAAAACGGCATCCGAGAAGAAGCAGCAGTGACATAAATCATCTAACGCCAAGCAAAAAAACAGAGGCAACCGAGGACCACCAGCGATAAGGACCGAAGACAGCGAGGACCGAGGACAGCCATGAACATAAATGTAGATCCGACAAGAACCAAAAATATTATTAAAGAGCGTTCCGTGAGTTCTAAAATAACAAATTTAAAGGTTTTCTATGCAAACGCTCGTAGCATACGCAATAAATTTTCAGATTTAGAGGAACTAGTGTTTACAGAAAATGATGATGTGATTGGCATAACAGAATCTTGGCTCAATACAGAAGATAGAGACTTTTTAGCAGAATATTCACTTCCCGGTTATGTAATGTTTGAGAAAAGCCGAATAAATAGAAATGGAGGTGGCGTTTTACTTTATATCAAATAAAGTCTTAACCCTACCTTCTTGTCAAAACCTCAAATTGTGAACGTCGACACATCTTTTGTGCTAATAAAGAATAATAAAGGTACACAAATAATACTTGCGTTAATATACAGACCTCCAGCTCAATCAGTGCAAACTGACCAAGAAATTTACGAACAAATTGCAGATGTAAGTAACTCACAAGATACCGTAATTTTTGGTGACTTTAAATTTACCTGTGACCAAGTGGGGCGATACTCTTACTTCACACTCCGGACATGACTTGTATACGAACTTGCAAGAGAGTTCGCTTTATCAATTTGTTCGAACGCCAACCCGTGGTAATAACGTTCTTGACATTGTACTTGCAACAAAAGAAGAATTAATAGAGAATTTGAATGTTGGTGATGGATTCAGTAACAGCGACCATCGTACGATAACTTTCACTTTAAAGTTTACTAGTAACGAACCAAATAGTAGCATCGAAAAAGTCCCTAATTTCGAGAAAGCAAACTTTCATAAACTTAGAGCTATGTTTAAAGAAACTGACTGGAGCTTTTTAAATTAACAATAACAACATAAATACATCTTGGAAGTTATTCGAAACCACTTACCTAAAAGCAGTGAAAGACTGCATACCATCGAAAATACAGCGTCCAGGCCATAATAATAAGCCCAAATGGTGGAATAAAGATATTTTAAACTGTCTGCTTGCTAAAAAATTTGCTAATGATAGATTAAAATCCTCACAAAACGACGAAGAGCGGGTGAAATTTGTAGAGCTACGACGCAAAGCCAAAAAGTTAATTAAGCAAAGTAAAAAGACCCTAGAGTTACATATTGCGAATCAAAGTAAAACAAACTCGAAAGAAATCTATAGTTATATCAAAAAGAAAAAAGTAGTTACTTCAACTGTTGGACCATTAGTCAATGAAAATGGAGAATACACCAAAGACGAAGTACAAATGAGTAATGCCCTCAATACCTTATTTGCATCTGTTTTTACAACAGAAGACCTCGGTGATATCCCTACACCATTGCCGATTCAGATTGATAACTCAGATGTTCTAAGCAATATCACCGTTACAGAGAGAGAAGTATTGAATTGTTTAGATAAACTCAAGGTAAATAAAACGCCTGGACCCTGATACAAGCTCGCCTAGAGTTCTGAAGGAAGCTAAGGATGAGCTCTCCAAACCACTGACATTACTAGTCAATAAATCCTTGCAGTCTGGAACTATGCCTGATCAGTGTAAGCTAGGCAACGTAACACCGATATTAAAAAAAGGCAGCAAATCACTACCCAGTAACTATCGTCCAATTAGCTTAACCTCAGTTGTATGTAAAATGCTAGAAACACTCATAAGAGACAGACTCGTAAATCACTTAGCGGAAAATAACATACTTAAAGATACTCAACACGGCTTTCGTAAAAAAAGTTCCTGTTTAACAAACCTCTTAGACTTCTTCCACGATATCCTCAACCTCTACGATGAGAGTAAAGCTGTAGATATTATATACCTTGATTTTCAAAAGGCCTTTGACAAAGTTCCCCACAAACGTTCACTGCTAAAACTAAAAGCACATGGAATACAAGACGATGTGTTGAAAAGGATAGAAAATTGGCTCAGCGACAGAAAGCAAAGAGTAGTCCTAAACGGTAAGGCATCTAAATGGACCGATGTAAGTAGCGGGGTACCCCAGGGATCGGTACTAAGACCAATTATCTTTCTAATTTACATCAACGTCATATATGAGGGTCTCACCTGTACAATCTCAAAATTTGCTGACGATACAAAAATTGCAAATAGCGTACTCTCAAAAGAACAAGTTGACGATATGCAACACAATCTAGATAAGTTGTCATGTTGGGCCCAAATTTGGCAAATGAGTTTCTATGTGGATAAATGTAAAGTAGTACATATAGGATACCAAAATGAGAAAGCAAACTATTCGATGAATGGCACTTAGCTTAAGAATGTAAACAGAGAAACCGATCTGGGAGTAACAATATCGAGTAACCTTAAACCGAGTCAACACTGTTCAGAAGTTGTTAAGAAGGCAAACAAAATAATTGGCTTTATAGGCAGGTCATTTGAGCATAAATCCAAAGACGTTATCCTAACCCTTTACAATTCCTTAGTCCGCCCTCTTCTGGAATACTGCGTTCAATCCTGGTGCCCTTATTACCAAAAAGCTATAGACAAGCTAGAACGAGTTCAACGTAGAGTTACCAAAATAATACCTAGCCTAAAGAACAAACCATACGTGGAGCGAGGAGTATTTTAGATAATTAAATCTATCTCCTTTAACCCAGCGCAGATTAAGAGGCGACTTAATTCAAGTGTTCAAAATCATCAAAGGCATCGACAATATGAACTGTAGTAAGTACTTCACTATCGACCAATCTAATTACCCGTGGGGAAACGGTTGCGAAATTATTGGTAAATCTTTTAACTCGCACGAATCTAAGAATTTCTTTTTCAATCGAATTGTCAACTTATGGAATGGGCTTCCCCGAGACGTTATAGACTGCAGCACCGTTGATTCATTTATACTTCGCCTAGACAAATATCTCGCATCAGACCCGCGACTGACTGCGTTTGTAGATGGATAACTTTATTTTATCCCCCCCTCACTTACTAACCCATCTGTCCCCTACTAACTTCCTAGTCCTGCCACGGACATTAGTTCTGGGGCAGTAGTTCCCTTTGCAATGTTCCCTTACTGACTCTAAGCCCCTGTTTGGACACTTGATCTTCAGTGTTTTGGAGGACAAGCAGCCTAGAAGGGTCACTAGACCTGTTGTGGCTTGATTTCCTTTGTAAAGCTCAAACACGAACTGCAATATCACAGGCATTTGATTATATCTCTATCCGATAACTACTATTATTGAATATTAATTGATTGTGTTTTATCTCAGGTGTGGCATAACACTCACAACTATTGGTAATATTATGATGACATTCTGGTATATATAGAGTTATATTATAATGATTATTGCAGCCTCAGAATTTGGTTTTAGGACGGTAGAAAATTATGCTTATGGATTAATGTCAAGTTGTGAAAATACAATATATTTATATTGGAGTGAGAGACAGTGACTGGATGAAGTCGCTTGGTATTTAGGGAGGCGATGTGAGAAGTCCAGAACGACAGGAAATGTATTATTGTAGAATATTATAAATGTATTATTGTAGAATTAATGTATAGCAGAATGATCATCTAACTTTGGGTGGTTGATGATGTATTGTGTGTTTGGTGTGAGTAGGAATTATTTGGTTTTGTTGGTACGTTTGTGAAAAAGCTGTACCAAACTTCAGAATAAGTTAATTCAATAATTTTAATCAAACAATGTTCCGTAACTCAGCTGTTATGTATAATTGAAGATATTGATATGTAATTAAATAACCTAAAGTTTCCTTCAGCAATAATCACCGTTAAAAATTCCACCAACTGCTCCATCCCAAAAATAAGTATCGTAATCTATCACATGTTGTGTTCTTCGTTATATCTCCCCTGCTTCCATTAACTGTCCCGCCCTCCTCCTCTTACCATTATTAACACATTGTTGCATATTCATTAGTCTCCCTACAACCAAATATAACAATGACTGTCTGAGTGTAGGGGCGGTGAAGTGGGAGGCTTGGTCTGTGTATTGGTAATTTATTAACATGTGTTCTATTGGTACTGTACATTATTTAGTCCTTCATATTATGTATTCTGGTGTACATCTCTCTCTTTCTCTCTCACACACACACACACCGCTACTACCTACAACTATCATATGTTCCATACATTGATACAGCAACAGAGAGGGTGTTGTTGAGGTAATATAATGACACACACATACCACTACCTACAACTATCATCTGTTCCATACATTGATACAGCAACAGAGAGGGTGTTGTTGAGGTAATATAATGACACACACATACCACTACCTACAACTATCATCTGTGCCATACATTGATACAGCAAGATAGAGGGTGTTGTTAAGGTAATATAAGGTAATATAGTGAACATAGTAGACCCAACCTTGACCCCAGTACACCAATAATGTGTATTGGTTATTGTTAAGGTAATATAGTGAACATAGTAGACCCATCCCTGACCCCAGTACACCAATAATGTGTATTGGTTATTGTTAAGGTAATATAGTGAACATAGTAGACCCAACCCTTGACCCCAGTACACCAATAATGTGTATTGGTTATTGTTAAGGTAATATAGTGAACATAGTAGACCCAACCCTTGACCCCAGTACACCAATAATGTGTATTGGTTATTGTTAAGGTAATATAGTGAACATAGTAGACCCAACCCTTGACCCCAGTACACCAATAATGTGTATTGGTTATTGTTAAGGTAATATAGTGAACATAGTAGACCCAACCCTTGACCCCAGTACACCAATAATGTGTATTGGTTATTGGTTAGTTGAGTGGAGGGGCCACGAGGGAACAAGGAAACAACCACATAATATCATTACGGCGACCCTGTTGGAAGGAAACACTCGATATTATTCAGTTTAAAAAGGGCCTCCAGCAATTAACAGGATTCGAACTATCTCACGTCACCAATTGTACTATCACAGATCATTCTTAAACTGCAGAAAATCGATTAATTGTAGCTAAAATAAGATTAAAAAGACATCGCCGGTACAGAAGGTGTTAAAGATATATATTGCAAGAACATACAGTATATACTAAGAAATAATCAGAGACTGTGTGTGATTAATGCCTGTTTATTAGTGTATTTATTAAGGCTTAACAAGTATATAAACGTAATAAAACAATTTATTGAAAATATAAAACTGAAGACTATCAGTCTAATTTATAAAATAAATGTTATTATGTAACCTTCAATATTATGACAGTAACCCATTGAGGATTATAATTCGTGTAAACAGTTTATTTTGGCTATCAATAGACGATATGCATAGCTCAGGAAAGATCTGTGAGAGTCAGAGATATAATATAATTGGTTCCTTTAGGTTGTGTGTCCTCAACTAAAGACAGTGTTAGCATGTTGGCCTTACATTAAGGGCAGGTTTTTAGTTTGCTCCCTAGACCTCCATCAAGCTTAACAAACTAACCCCAAGATAAATGTGTACATTATTCGATAGAAAAATGTCCCGGCAGAAGGCCGATTCCTCCTAAACTACAGGCTCGCTATCGCTTGATGGAGGTCTAGGGAGCAAACTAAGAACCTCCCTTTAACGTCCCTCCCTCTTGATTGTGCACAAAATATCGTTGAGGTATTCAGCGGACTTTTGATATGACTGTGCATTTGGTAAACACACACACACATACACACACACACACACACACAGGGCATCGTTAAGGGGAGATGGTCAGTTTTCCTGTCTCCCTTTCCCCATCATGTTTAGCCCCATAAGTTTTCAGATTTTAAGACGTTCGGTCCATTAGTTTGGTGATTTTAAGATTGTTCACCCCATTTCTTTGACAATATTAAGCTCTTTTATGCAATTTTGCTGTCGATTTTTTCCTGGCGAGGGATAGCAAGCCAGTAATTTATATGGAAAAAAGTACACATATATCTTGAAGGGTAATCCTTGTGGTATTTGATATACAGTATATGTTATTTGTTATTGTTGTTATTATTTTATTTGAGTGTAATGGAGGTCTAGGGAGGAAACTAAAAATATAATAAAAATATGAAAATAATCGACCCCAAATATTCGCCCTCCCCCTTTAGCTCCATGCCCGCTAGCACAGTGCTAATACGCCTACATCAAAGAACTCGGCTCAGGTATTTCATTTATATTATTCTGGTTTGGAGAAAGAATAACTTATATATTCTTTACACGAAGCTGCACCTGTGCATATATGCAAATTCTGCTCTATTTTATCAGGCTATTCATATCAGAGCTTTGTAGAGCTTTCACCAATGGTCAGTGGGTATAACTCACTGTGATGCTTGTACAATAACATGATGAATATAAATAACATAACTATATATGAATATATATAAATACATACATAACATGATCATTAAATATATGATAAATAAATGATAAATAAATAAATAAAACAATAAACACATTTACACCTACACATATAATTATTATGCCGCTGATCCATTAACCCCTTATGTACCGCTGACGATCTGTGTGTTATATTCTGGCATCTATTATTATGCCGCTGATCCATTAACCCCTTATGTACCGCTGACGATCTGTGTGTTATATTCTGGCATCTATTATTATGCCGCTGATCCATTAACCCCTTATGTACCGCTGACGATCTGTTTGTTATATTCTGGCATCTATTATTATGCCGCTGATCCATTAACCCCTTATGTACCGCTGACGATCTGTGTGTTATATTCTGGCATCTATTATTATGCCGCTGATCCATTAACCCCTTATGTACCGCTGACGATCTGTTTGTTATATTCTGGCATCTATTATTATGCCGCTGATCCATTAACCCCTTATGTACCGCTGACGATCTGTTTGTTATATTCTGGCATCTATTATTATGCCGCTGATCCATTAACCCCTTATGTACCGCTGACGATCTGTGTGTTATATTCTGGCATCTATTATTATGCCGCTGATCCATTAACCCCTTATGTACCACTGACGATCTGTTTGTTATATTCTGGCATCTATTATTATGCCGCTGATCCATTAACCCCTTATGTACCGCTGACGATCTGTGTGTTATATTCTGGCATCTATTATTATGCCGCTGATCCATTAACCCCTTATGTACCGCTGACGATCTGTTTGTTATATTCTGGCATCTATTATTATGCCGCTGATCCATTAACCCCTTATGTACCGCTGACGATCTGTGTGTTATATTCTGGCATCTATTATTATGCCGCTGATCCATTAACCCCTTATGTACCGCTGACGATCTGTTTGTTATATTCTGGCATCTATTATTATGCCGCTGATCCATTAACCCCTTATGTACCGCTGACGATCTGTTTGTTATATTCTGGCATCTATTATTATGCCGCTGATCCATTAACCCCTTATGTACCGCTGACGATCTGTGTGTTATATTCTGGCATCTATTATTATGCCGCTGATCCATTAACCCCTTATGTACCACTGACGATCTGTTTGTTATATTCTGGCATCTATTATTATGCCGCTGATCCATTAACCCCTTATGTACCGCTGACGATCTGTGTGTTATATTCTGGCATCTATTATTATGCCGCTGATCCATTAACCCCTTATGTACCGCTGACGATCTGTTGTTATATTCTGGCATCTATTATTATGCCGCTGATCCATTAACCCCTTATGTACCGCTGACGATCTGTGTGTTATATTCTGGCATCTATTATTATGCCGCTGATCCATTAACCCCTTATGTACCGCTGACGATCTGTTTGTTATATTCTGGCATCTATTATTATGCCGCTGATCCATTAACCCCTTATGTACCGCTGACGATCTGTTTGTTATATTCTGGCATCTATTATTATGCCGCTGATCCATTAACCCCTTATGTACCGCTGACGATCTGTGTGTTATATTCTGGCATCTATTATTATGCCGCTGAACCATTAAAACCCCTTATGTACCGCTGACGATCTGTGTGTTATATTCTGGCATCTATTATTATGCCGCTGATCCATTAACCCCTTATGTACCGCTGACGATCTGTGTGTTATATTCTGGCATCTATTATTATGCCGCTGATCCATTAACCCCTTATGTACCGCTGACGATCTGTTTGTTATATTCTGGCATCTATTATTATGCCGCTGATCCATTATCCCCTTATGTACCGCTGATGATCTGTTTGTTATATTCTGGCATCTATTATTATGCCGCTGATCCATTAACCCCTTATGTACCGCTGACGATCTGTTGTTATATTCTGGCATCTATTATTATGCCGCTGATCCATTAACCCCTTATGTACCGCTGACGATCTGTTTGTTATATTCTGGCATCTATTATTATGCCGCTGATCCATTAACCCCTTATGTACCGCTGACGATCTGTTTGTTATATTCTGGCATCTATTATTATGCCGCTGATCCATTAACCCCTTATGTACCGCTGACGATCTGTTTGTTATATTCTGGCATCTATTATTATGCCGCTGATCCATTAACCCCTTATGTACCGCTGACGATCTGTTTGTTATATTCTGGCATCTATTATTATGCCGCTGATCCATTAACCCCTTATGTACCGCTGACGATCTGTGTGTTATATTCTGGCATCTATTATTATGCCGCTGATCCATTAACCCCTTATGTACCGCTGACGATCTGTTTGTTATATTCTGGCATCTATTATTATGCCGCTGATCCATTAACCCCTTATGTACCGCTGACGATCTGTGTGTTATATTCTGGCATCTATATTATGCCGCTGATCCATTAACCCCTTATGTACCGCTGACGATCTGTTTGTTATATTCTGGCATCTATTATTATGCCGCTGATCCATTAACCCCTTATGTACCGCTGACGATCTGTGTGTTATATTCTGGCATCTATTATTATGCCGCTGATCCATTAACCCCTTATGTACCGCTGACGATCTGTTGTTATATTCTGGCATCTATTATTATGCCGCTGATCCATTAACCCCTTATGTACCGCTGACGATCTGTTTGTTATATTCTGGCATCTATTATTATGCCGCTGATCCATTAACCCCTTATGTACCGCTGACGATCTGTGTGTTATATTCTGGCATCTATTATTATGCCGCTGATCCATTAACCCCTTATGTACCGCTGACGATCTGTGTGTTATATTCTGGCATCTATTATTATGCCGCTGATCCATTAACCCCTTATGTACCGCTGACGATCTGTGTGTTATATTCTGGCATCTATTATTATGCCGCTGATCCATTAACCCCTTATGTACCGCTGACGATCTGTTTGTTATATTCTGGCATCTATTATTATGCCGCTGATCCATTATCCCCTTATGTACCGCTGATGATCTGTTTGTTATATTCTGGCATCTATTATTATGCCGCTGATCCATTAACCCCTTATGTACCGCTGACGATCTGTTTGTTATATTATGGCATCTATTATTATGCCGCTGATCCATTAACCCCTTATGTATCGCTGACGATCCGTGTGTTATATTCTGGCATCTATTATTATGCCGCTGATCCATTAACCCCTTATGTACCGCTGACGATCTGTTTGTTATATTCTGGCATCTATTATTATGCCGCTGATCCATTAACCCCTTATGTACCGCTGACGATCTGTTTGTTATATTCTGGCATCTATTATTATGCCGCTGATCCATTAACCCCTTATGTACCGCTGACGATCTGTTTGTTATATTCTGGCATCTATTATTATGCCGCTGATCCATTAACCCCTTATGTACCGCTGACGATCTGTTTGTTATATTCTGGCATCTATTATTATGCCGCTGATCCATTAACCCCTTATGTACCGCTGACGATCTGTGTGTTATATTCTGGCATCTATTATTATGCCGCTGATCCATTAACCCTTATGTACCGCTGACGATCTGTTGTTATATTCTGGCATCTATTATTATGCCGCTGATCCATTAACCCCTTATGTACCGCTGACGATCGTGTGTTATATTCTGGCATCTATTATTATGCCGCTGATCCATTAACCCCTTATGTACCGCTGACGATCTGTGTGTTATATTCTGGCATCTATTATTATGCCGCTGATCCATTAACCCCTTATGTACCGCTGACGATCTGTGTGTTATATTCTGGCATCTATTATTATGCCGCTGAACCATTAAAACCCCTTATGTACCGCTGACGATCTGTGTGTTATATTCTGGCATCTATTATTATGCCGCTGATCCATTAACCCCTTATGTACCGCTGACGATCTGTGTGTTATATTCTGGCATCTATTATTATGCCGCTGATCCATTAACCCCTTATGTACCGCTGACGATCTGTTTGTTATATTCTGGCATCTATTATTATGCCGCTGATCCATTAACCCCTTATGTACCGCTGACGATCTGTGTGTTATATTCTGGCATCTATTATTATGCCGCTGATCCATTAACCCCTTATGTACCGCTGACGATCTGTGTGTTATATTCTGGCATCTATTATTATGCCGCTGATCCATTAACCCCTTATGTACCGCTGACGATCTGTGTGTTATATTCTGGCATCTATTATTATGCCGCTGATCCATTAACCCCTTATGTACCGCTGACGATCTGTGTGTTATATTCTGGCATCTATTATTATGCCGCTGATCCATTAACCCCTTATGTACCGCTGACGATCTGTGTGTTATATTCTGGCATCTATTATTATGCCGCTGATCCATTAACCTTATGTACCGCTGACGATCTGTGTTATATTCTGGCATCTATTATTATGCCGCTGATCCATTAACCCCTTATGTACCGCTGACGATCTGTTTGTTATATTCTGGCATCTATTATTATGCCGCTGATCCATTAACCCCTTATGTACCGCTGACGATCTGTGTGTTATATTCTGGCATCTATTATTATGCCGCTGATCCATTAACCCCTTATGTACCGCTGACGATCTGTTTGTTATATTCTGGCATCTATTATTATGCCGCTGATCCATTAACCCCTTATGTACCGCTGACGATCTGTTTGTTATATTCTGGCATCTATTATTATGCCGCTGATCCATTAACCCCTTATGTACCGCTGACGATCTGTGTGTTATATTCTGGCATTCTATTATTATGCCGCTGATCCATTAACCCCTTATGTACCGCTGACGATCTGTGTGTTATATTCTGGCATCTATTATTATGCCGCTGATCCATTAACCCCTTATGTACCGCTGACGATCTGTTTGTTATATTCTGGCATCTATTATTATGCCGCTGATCCATTAACCCCTTATGTACCGCTGACGATCTGTGTGTTATATTCTGGCATCTATTATTATGCCGCTGATCCATTAACCCCTTATGTACCGCTGACGATCTGTTTGTTATATTCTGGCATCTATTATTATGCCGCTGATCCATTAACCCCTTATGTACCGCTGACGATCTGTTTGTTATATTCTGGCATCTATTATTATGCCGCTGATCCATTAACCCCTTATGTACCGCTGACGATCTGTTTGTTATATATTCTGGCATCTATTATTATGCCGCTGATCCATTAACCCCTTATGTACCGCTGACGATCTGTGTGTTATATTCTGGCATCTATTATTATGCCGCTGATCCATTAACCCCTTATGTACCGCTGACGATCTGTTTGTTATATTCTGGCATCTATTATTATGCCGCTGATCCATTAACCCCTTATGTACCGCTGACGATCTGTTTGTTATATTCTGGCATCTATTATTATGCCGCTGATCCATTAACCCCTTATGTACCGCTGACGATCTGTTTGTTATATTCTGGCATCTATTATTATGCCGCTGATCCATTAACCCCTTATGTACCGCTGACGATCTGTTGTTTATATTCTGGCATCTATTATTATGCCGCTGATCCATTAACCCTTATGTACCGCTGACGATCTGTTTGTTATATTCTGGCATCTATTATTATGCCGCTGATCCATTAACCCCTTATGTACCGCTGACGATCTGTTTGTTATATTCTGGCATCTATTATTATGCCGCTGATCCATTAACCCCTTATGTACCGCTGACGATCTGTTTGTTATATTCTGGCATCTATTATTATGCCGCTGATCCATTAACCCCTTATGTACCGCTGACGATCTGTTTGTTATATTCTGGCATCTATTATTATGCCGCTGATCCATTAACCCCTTATGTACCGCTGACGATCTGTTGTGTTATATTCTGGCATCTATTATTATGCCGCTGATCCATTAACCCCTTATGTACCGCTGACGATCTGTTTGTTATATTCTGGCATCTATTATTATGCCGCTGATCCATTAACCCCTTATGTACCGCTGACGATCTGTTTGTTATATTCTGGCATCTATTATTATGCCGCTGATCCATTAACCCCTTATGTATCGCTGACGATCTGTTTGTTATATTCTGGCATCTATTATTATGCCGCTGATCCATTAAACCCCTTATGTACCGCTGACGATCTGTGTGTATATTCTGGCATCTATTATTATGCCGCTGATCCATTAACCCCTTATGTACCGCTGACGATCTGTTTGTTATATTCTGGCATCTATTATTATGCCGCTGATCCATTAACCCCTTATGTACCGCTGACGATCTGTGTGTTATATTCTGGCATCTATTATTATGCCGCAGATCAATTAACCCCTTATGTACCGCTGACGATCTGTTTGTTATATTCTGGCATCTATTATTATGCCGCTGATCCATTAACCCCTTATGTACCGCTGACGATCTGTTTGTTATATTCTTGCATCTATTATTATGCTGCTGATCCATTAACCCCTTATGTACCACTGACGATCTGTTTTTTATATTCTGGCATCTATTATTATGCCGCTGATCCATTAACCCCTTATGTACCGCTGACGATCTGTTTGTTATATTCTGGCATCTATTATTATGCCGCTGATCCATTAACCCCTTATGTACCGCTGACGATCTGTTTGTTATATTCTGGCATCTATTATTATGCCGCTGATCCATTAACCCCTTATGTACCGCTGACGATCTGTTTGTTATATTCTGGCATCTATTATTATGCCGCTGATCCATTAACCCCTTATGTACCGCTGACAATCTGTTTGTTATATTCTGGCATCTATTATTATGCCGCTGATCCATTAACCCCTTATGTATCGCTGACGATCTGTTTGTTATATTCTGGCATCTATTATTATGCCGCTGATCCATTAACCCCTTATGCACCGCTGACGATCTGTTTGTTATATTCTGGCATCTATTATTATGCCGCTGATCCATTAATCCCTTATGTACCGCTGACGATCTGTTTGTTATATTCTGGCATCAATTATTATGCCGCTGATCCATTATCTCCTTATGGACCGCTGACGATCTGTTTGTTATATTCTGGCATCGATTATTATTGTGACGCACCCCAGTGCTGGGCAACGCAACCTGATTGTACTCCTTGGTACTCCACTGTACCGCCCGTGATCTGGCTACCGTCAGCCGCTATGTATATTGAGTGTGACAACTTATAACTATGTTCTTTGTATCTCTGCAAAGGTCTCGTCATGTGCTAACCAGTGGTGGGTTTTGTTTTAAGCCATGTCGAGACCTTCCATTTAATATGTAGTATCAATAGAGAAGTTGATAGATAGGATAATGGGAATTCAGAGAGAGAGAGTGAGTTGGGCTTCAGAGCAAGAGGGTAGCAACACGCCGCGCTGCCGGCTGGGTGGTTGCCAGACGTATGGACTGGTTGGCAGCCTTGCCCTTATAGCTAGGCGCGATAGGGTTGGTAGTCCATTGTTGCCTGCCTGGGCTGGGCCCATGTTGTCGTACAGCACACTGCCTGGAGGTTGGCTGTGTGTTCCTGGACTAGGTTGCCTAGAACCTTTGAGATTCTAACATCCCTTGCTCTCTCTCCCCACTTCTCACGGTTGCACTCTTTCTCTCTGACGACATTACTCTCATTTCATTCTTCTCTCTATTTAAATGCATAACCTTCCCTTGAGGTCCTAAAGGAGTTTCAGCACTCACCTCTCGTATTACTCTTAGGACAAGCATATATTTACATGTATTAGATTTAAGGGGTTAATGTGAACAGCGATCTTCTTGATGAGGATAGTTGGTGAAAGTTCTACATGTTCACGAGTTATATGCCCTGCTCATCATCCCCTTTGTGACTAGACTGGTGCCATGTGTAAGAGCCCGACCATGCCCAGGAGTTGTCTGTAGAGGGACGAGGACTTAGCCTTGATTTGCATACCGAGCCAGGAGCGAGTGTAGCACCCGAGACTACAGCTCGCTCGTAGTGCCGGTATAGTAGAGTAACGTAATTTATCTGTCCTTGTGTTCTCTACAGTCTTCTCCTGGGTTCTCGCTTTCGGTGCTGGGACTCGTTGTTCCTGTGACTTGGCCTGCTAGCTAGAACACATGGGGATGATGAGTGGGATATATCTTTATTTTACTATGCATTGCAGCTCTCTTTAAGTATATATCTATAACACTTTACAATACACATTACTCACACACAAGACAACACTATTAATACTTTCATGTATCAATTAACTGCACTGTCGTTTTGCTGCTGTGTCCGGAGTTCTGTTGCGTAGGGCGCATACGGACTCGGAGGGGAGACAGAGTGAGAGAAGCGAAGTAGCCTATGCGGTAGTAGGCTACCGGCGCAGTACTGTTGCCTGCACCTTTTAGTTATTCCAAGTATAGATTCATTATTATAATAAGTGACTACTGTTTATGTTCCTCCCATGTGTATTATTAGGTATCTACTGGATCATGAACATCTTGTATGCTACATGCTAGTGCATGTTAGTAGGGGACAGTTAGTGTAGTGCACGCGCTTTCAAGTAGGCGTGTACATTTGTCATTTAGCATTTCACTGTCATACCTTTAGCCTGCTTCCATTCTACATTATTAGAGGCTTAATATTAACGTAGTTTCTTGAGTATTGCATTTCTTTAGTAATAACGTAACCTATAAATGTCTGAGGGAGTTTAGCCTCATAGCCTACCCCTGTTGTACACTTTCGCCGAGTTAAGGTACCTCGTTACCGTAGACGATAACTCTGTAGGGCGTTGGTGCTTTTGTTGTCTGGAGCATATAGTATTTGGGACTGGAATCGAGCGTGTCGTTGTCACTTAAGCCATTTCTGTCCTACGATCAAGAATCCCGAATATGTATTGCCGATCCAGCCGTAACAAAATGGCGACCTTGCCAGGATTCAGTAGTATCCTATCACATGTTTTTGGAGAAACTATTCTATGCTACCTAGTAGAGCTGGCTAGAATTTTCTTGCATATTGGAGGAATTTTTATTGTGTCATTATTGTATTGGTGGACTTGCAGATTGTTTCGTTAGGTGTCTAGAGTAGAGTCATTCAAGCATCTTTAACATTTTGTGAGTCGAGACTGCAATTAGTAATAAGCACTTTTTTTTGTTTATGAACAGCAATTGTATAACCAGCACTATGTCTAATGACTCATCATTTACGGGGGAGGATAACACGGTACAGCCTAGTGACCAGCAAGTACAGCAGATATTTAGGGAGGGGAGTGTTATAAGTGGAGAGAGGGATGCCCGGGCATTTTTGCAGACACCTTTGACCGAACAGCGCCTGCAGGCTATTGATTGTTACGGTCTTCGCTGTTTAGCCACGGTTTTGGGGCGGGACTGTCCTGACAGTTGGCCCAAGAAGAATTTGGTGGCATGTTTGTTGGGTGATGGCGATGGGGCGGTGGGTGGAGTGGGGTCTTGGGGGGTTCCCTCCAAGCCTCCATTCCACTCTACCCCTGAGCTGGGCCCTCAGCCAGCGAGTCTTAGCACGATGCAGCAGGAGGGTTCTCAATGGCAAGCTGGCTTACCCGTAAACACGTCTCGGTGTGGATCCCCCATTTTGTGCTCTCCTCCCCCAGGCCTGTCTCCTGAGATGTTATTTCAGCTAGAACTAGCTAAGTTTAAGCTGCAGGAGACTCAGATACAACAGGCTAGTATAGAACGCATAGAGGTTGCTAGAATCCAAGCCAATCAGGATGCAACCAGGTACCAGGCTGAAATGGATGTCGAGAAGTCTAGAGTAGAGACCACGGGGCGTCATCTCGGTGGTGGGCACCGGGTTACAGACTCACTTTCGCATTTAATTAAGTTAGTACCCGCATTTGATGAGACAGCAGTGGCTGAGTTTTTTGCTCGTTTCGAAAAGAAGTGTCGTGAGTATGACTGGCCGGAGGTTAAATGGGCAGCATTAGTTTCATCACGTCTAGTGGGTAAGGGGTTGAAAGCCTACGATGCACTGTCACTGGACGAGAGTGTCGTGTATGGACTGGTGAAGGAGGCTGTGCTCCGGGCCTACGAACTGCAACCCGAAACTTATAGATTGAAGTTCCGTGGCGTGAATAAGAAGAGCGACGTCAGTTTTATGGAGCACGCACGGGACTTAACAGATGCATGTAATAACTGGTTTCGGTCCGAGCACGCAGAGTCGGCTGAGGAAATTAAGCAACTTTTCTATCTGGAACAGTTTTACAAATGTACTGGAACCGATCTAACGCTGAACATTAAGGAAAAATGTCCCAAGACAGTAGAGGAGGCTGCCAAGATGGCAGACCTCAGATTATCATTGATTCGTGGTTGCGGTGCCGCTCAGAGGGCTGAGTCAGGGCAGAAGGGGCGCTATACCCCACCCACCAGAGTTTTCGATAATAACAAATCTTATGACACACATAACCACACTAAAAGCATTGCACCTAAAAACACCTACAAACACAAGCCTCTCCCGTTTACTAAAGGTCAGGCCCCTTCTTCGCCCGCACAAGGGAAGAAGCCCATTGGGGATGTGAAATGTTACAAATGTCAGAAGCTAGGCCATTATTCACGTGAGTGCCCTAGTAACACTCCCGCTAAGCCGGTGTCATTGGTTCACAGTATCGGTGTGTCTCTGAAGGCTGCAGCAACTGCCCGGGGTAGGTTGTCAGCAGCTGAGGCACACGCGGTAAAGAAGCGTACGGAAGGCTCGACACCTGTCCGGGACACTTTCTGTAGCCATCGGGGACACAGGTTTGTCAGCTGGGGGAGTGAACTACGGAGGGTTGACTTGTTGAGGGATACGGGGGCTTCGCAAACTTTGTTGAGGAACTTCACAGGGAAACCGATAAATGCGGCCAGAGTTGTTGTGGTGCAGGGTATAAATGCTACGAGGTCATACCCACTTGTGAGGTTGGAGTTGAGAGTGGGAGAGGTGTGCAGGGAGCTGGATGTAGGGATCGTTGAGTGTTTGCCAGTTGAGGGCGTCGACCTTCTTCTCGGCAACGACTTTGCGGTGCCCACTTCCGGGACTCCACCCTTAGTCGTTGCCGAGAGGGCGGCCGACGTGGATGGTGAGAATCGGGAATGGGTTGGGAGGTGCCAACAGGATGAGATGGCCTGTGTGGTAACCCGATCTCGCTCTGCGGCTCCTGCACAGCCTAGCACTCAACCTCGGGGACAGTGGAGGAAGGATCAGGAGAAGGTTGCTAAGGGCAGGAAAAGGGACATTGATTCTGCTGCACTTCTCGGTGATTCGGTACTTGGACCTATAATAAACACGGGAGTTGACTCTGGCCCAGAGATGGTGTGTAACAAGGCAGAGTTGGGTAAGACTTCGCGTGAGGCAAGAGCTGTAGCGAGAGCCACTAAGGCAGTAGAGCCTACTAGCCGGGGTAATGTCTTATTACAAAACCATCTTGATGCATTGACGCCCGGGGACATAAGTGAGCAGCAGCTGCAAGACGCTAGCCTAGCTCGTTATAGCAATGGTGCCATAGAGTTGGAGGAAGATGGGGATGCGAAGCCGGGAGATTTCTTTAGGCTCAACAGGATATTGTACCGCAGATTTTTAGACCCCAAATCGAAGTGGGAGGGCGGTGCGAGGGTAGTAGACCAGGTGGTTGTTCCAAATAAGTATAGAGAGTCCTTATTGTGTCTGGCGCATGATGTGCCGGTGGCGGGTCATTTGGGGGTAACAAAAACATTGGCGGCATTGGGCAGGTTTTTCTGGTGGCCTGGGGTCAAGGCTGATGTCTGTGCATGGGTGGCTGGGTGTGCGACCTGCCAGACAACGGGGAAGCCTAACCAGACAATCCCGAAGGCACCTTTGTTTCCCATACCTGTCACCGGGCCTCCGTTCAGCAAAGTTGTAGTAGATTTGGTTGGCCCTTTCCCGCCTACTAGTAGTGGCAATAAATTCCTGTTGACAATCATGGATGTGGCTACGAGATACCCGGACGCATACCCCATGAGAAACGGCTCGGCAAAGGCAGTTGTTAAAAACTTATTATTGTTCTGTTCCCGTTATGGATTTCCACGTGAGGTGCAGTCAGACCAGGGGAGCAATTTTACATCCAAATTGTTCAAGCAAACCCTTCAGTTGCACGGTATATGTTCTGTAGTGTCGTCAGCCTACCATCCCGAGAGTCAGGGAGTCTTGGAGCGGTGGCACTCGACCCTGAAGAGTATGCTACGCTGTTACTGTGCAGAACATGACACTGATTGGGATTTGGGTCTGCCGTATGTTCTGTTCGCTGCACGTGAAGTCCCAGGAGAGAGCCTGGGGTTCAGTCCAAATCAGCTAGTCTTTGGCCATAATGTGAGAGGACCTTTAAGTATGGTGAAAGAGATCTGGGAGGGCGAAGAGAAGCCGGGGTCTGTACTTAAATATGTCCTTGAGAGCCGGGAGAGACTTATAGGTTGCATGGCAGCGGCAGGTAATAACTTGGTTAATGCACAGGCGGTCATGAAGCACCAGTATGACGCCAAGGTGAAGCTTCGGGAGTTTTCGGTGGGTCAGGAGGTAATGTTGCTTTTACCTTTGCCTGGACACCCCCTTTCTGCCAAGTTCATTGGGCCGTATGTGGTGGCTAAGAAACTGTCCGACCTTGATTATCTCGTTGCAACACCTGACCGTAGGAAAAAAAACATCAGTTATGTCATGTTAACCTCATGAAAGAGTATGTGAGACGCCCCTCAGAGCCTCTCACTGTCCCTGTGCTGGCCTGCAGTGGCCAGGGTGGAGAAGGAGGTGGGGACAGTCATGCTGCTGAGGAGGATAGCTGGGACTGTGTCATTTCCGCGGAACAGTGGGCGGGGAATACTGAACAAGAGGCTAGGCAAGCTGTAAGTCACCTGCCTGAGCATCAGGGTGCTGCTGTCCTAGGCCTGTTCAGGTCATACCCCTCTGTTTTCGCCGAACACCCAGGTCTCACTACTCAGGTAACGCACGACGTGGACGTCGGTGATAATGTGCCCTTCAAGTCAGTGCCCTACCGTGTGCCCCCGGTAAAGTTGCCAGCTTTACGGGAGGAGTTAAAGTACATGGTTGAGAGAGAGATGATCACTGAAGGTTATGTGAAGTGGACATCACCCGTCACGTTGCAGCCAAAACCTGACGGCAAGGTGCGGTTCTGCATAGATTTTCGTAGGCTAAATGGCTTGACCACCACCAACCCTTACCCTTTGCCTCGAGTTGACGACAGCGTGGACAAGATAGGGAATGCAAAGTACCTTACTAAAATTGATCTTGTAAAAGGCTACTGGCAAGTACCCCTGTCGGACCGAGCTAAGCAAGTTTGTGGTTTTGTGGTAGATGGCAAGACCTACCAATGTAACGTAATGCCTTATGGGCTTAAGAACGCACCTGCCACGTTTCAAAACCTGATGAACGATATTTGTGACGAAATCCCTAACTGCACGGTCTACCTTGATGACGTGATAGTATATGATGACGATTTTGAAAATCACCTAAGGCACTTAGAGACCCTGTTTAGGAAGTTGCACGATGCTGGGCTGGTGGTGAACCTGAGGAAGTGCGAGTTTGTAAAGGCTACTGTGCAGTATCTTGGCTTTGTGGTCGGGTTAGGCCGGGTGTGCCCCCCCCTGAGCAAGAAACAGGCTATCAATATGTTTCCCAGGCCCACCACTAAGCGCCAGGTCATGCGGTTCCTAGGTATGATAGGCTATTATAGGCGCTTCATCCGGGGATACTCTACTGTCTTAGCACCGTTAACTGATCTACTGTCGAAGTCAGTGAAGTTCTGTTGGGCTGCGGAGTGTCAGAGGGCTTTCGACCTAGTCAAGCACCTGCTGTGTACACATCCGATTTTGAGGGCCCCAGACTTCTCCAGGAGTTTTCAGCTGGCGACTGATGCCAGCGGTGTGGGTGCCGGGGCAGTGTTACTGCAGACTGATTCCGAGGGCTTGGAACACCCAGTGAGCTTCTTTTCTCGCAAGTTTAATTCGGCACAAAGGAATTACTCGACTATAGAGAAGGAGCTTCTGGCTATCGTTTTGTCGCTCAAACATTTCGAAGTTTATGTTCCAGCCTACGGCCGTAGGCTGTAGTGACGATTTATACGGACCATCATCCCTTGAAATTCCTAAATCAGTATCACAATCGGAATATGCGGTTGACCAGGTGGTCCCTAATGCTCCAAGAGTATAATCTCAACATTCAGCATATTGCCGGGAGTGAGAACGTGATAGCAGATTGTCTATCAAGGGTTGATGATCCAAGATAGTCGTGCACGGTGTGTGGGTTGAGCAGGAGTAAAATTAGGCTATCATAACGCCGTCCAAAAAGATTATAAAACAATAAAATAAACGAGAAAACTCTTTCTTTTTTTTAGTTTTGTAACTCTTTATTGTTGTAGCATGATGCATGCAATATTGTGTTTTATGTATAATTCACACTTCAGTTGTTGTGCACCTTTTGCAATTAGTGGCAGCTAAGGGTAGCAGGTCGGTTGGTTGTTGGTTGCCTGTCAGATTTTGATAATGCTTCTAAGGTCGATTATCTAAAATCTTGGGGGGGCTGTGACGCACCCCAGTGCTGGGCAACGCAACCTGATTGTACTCCTTGGTACTCCACTGTACCGCCCGTGATCTGGCTACCGTCAGCCGCTATGTATATTGAGTGTGACAACTTATAACTATGTTCTTTGTATCTCTGCAAAGGTCTCGTCATGTGCTAACCAGTGGTGGGTTTTGTTTTAAGCCATGTCGAGACCTTCCATTTAATATGTAGTATCAATAGAGAAGTTGATAGATAGGATAATGGGAATTCAGAGAGAGAGTGAGTTGGGCTTCAGAGCAAGAGGGTAGCAACACGCCGCGCTGCCGGCCGGGTGGTTGCCAGACGTATGGACTGGTTGGCAGCCTTGCCCTTATAGCTAGGCGCGATAGGGTTGGTAGTCCATTGTTGCCTGCCTGGGCTGGGCCCATGTTGTCGTACAGCACACTGCCTGGAGGTTGGCTGTGTGTTCCTGGACTAGGTTGCCTAGAACCTTTGAGATTCTAACATCCCTTGCTCTCTCTCCCCACTTCTCACGGTTGCACTCTTTCTCTCTGACGACATTACTCTCATTTCATTCTTCTCTCTATTTAAATGCATAACCTTCCCTTGAGGTCCTAAAGGAGTTTCAGCACTCACCTCTCGTATTACTCTTAGGACAAGCATATATTTACATGTATTAGATTTAAGGGGTTAATGTGAACAGCGATCTTCTTGATGAGGATAGTTGGTGAACGTTCTACATGTTCACGAGTTATATGCCCTGCTCATCATCCCATTTGTGACTAGACTGGAGCCATGTGTAAGAGCCCGACCATGCCCAGGAGTTGTCTGTAGAGGGACGAGGACTTAGCCTTGATTTGCATACCGAGCCAGGAGCGAGTGTAGCACCCGAGACTACAGCTCGCTCGTAGTGCCGGTATAGTAGAGTAACGTAATTTATCTGTCCTTGTGTTCTCTACAGTCTTCTCCTGGGTTCTCGCTTTCGGTGCTGGGACTCGTTGTTCCTGTGACTTGGCCTGCTAGCTAGAACACATGGGGATGATGAGTGGGATATATCTTTATTTTACTATGCATTGCAGCTCTCTTTAAGTATATATCTATAACACTTTACAATACACATTACTCACACACAAGACAACACTATTAATACTTTCATGTATCAATTAACTGCACTGTCGTTTTGCTGCTGTGTCCGGAGTTCTGTTGCGTAGGGCGCATACGGACTCGGAGGGGAGACAGAGTGAGAGAAGCGAAGTAGCCTATGCGGTAGTAGGCTACCGGCGCAGTACTGTTGCCTGCAACCTTTTAGTTATTCCAAGTATAGATTCATTATTATAATAAGTGGACTACTGTTTATGTTCCTCCCATGTGTATTATTAGGTATCTACTGGATCATGAACATCTTGTATGCTACATGCTAGTGCATGTTAGTAGGGGACAGTTAGTGTAGTGCACGCGCTTTCAAGTAGGCGTGTACATTTGTCATTTAGCATTTCACTGTCATACCTTTAGCCTGCTTCCATTCTACATTATTAGAGGCTTAATATTAACGTAGTTTCTTGAGTATTGCATTTCTTTAGTAATAACATAACCTATAAATGTCTGAGGGAGTTTAGCCTCATAGCCTACACCTGTTGTACACTTTCGCCGAGTTAAGGTACCTCGTTACCATAGACGATAACTCTGTAGGGCGTTGGTGCTTTTGTTGTCTGGAGCATATAGTATTTGGGACTGGAATCGAGCGTGTCGTTGTCACTTAAGCCATTTCTGTCCTACGATCAAGAATCCCGAATATGTATTGCCGATCCAGCCGTAACATTATGCCGCTGATCCATTAACCCCTTATGTACCGCTGACGATCTGTTTGTTATATTCTGGCATCTATTATTATGCCGCTGATCCATTAACCCCTTATGTACCGCTGACGATCTGTTTGTTATATTTTGGCATCTATTATTATGCCGCTGATCCATTAACCCCTTATGTACCGCTGACGATCTGTTTGTTATATTCTGGCATCTATTATTATGCCGCTGATCCATTAACCCCTTATGTACCGCTAACGATCTGTTTGTTATATTCTGGCATCTATTATTATGCCGCTGATCCATTAACCCCATATGCACCGCTGACGATCTGTTTGTTATATTCTGGCATCTATTATTATGCCGCTGATCCATTAACCCCTTATGTACCGCTGACGATCTGTTTGTTATATTCTGGCATCTATTATTATGCTGCTGATCCATTAACCCCTTATGAATCGCTGACGATCTGTGTGTTATATTCTGGCATCTATTATTATGCCGCTGATCCATTAACCCCTTATGTACCGCTGACGATCTGTTTGTTATATTTTGGCATCTATTATTATGCCGCTGATCCATTAACCCCTTATGTACCGCTGACGATATGTTTGTTATATTCTGGCATCTATTATTATGCCGCTGATCCATTAACCCCTTATGAATCGCTGACGATCTGTGTGTTATATTCTGGCATCTATTATTATGCCGCTGATCCATTAACCCCTTATGTACCGCTGACGATCTGTTTGTTATATTCTGGCATCTATTATTATGCCGCTGATCCATTAACCCCTTATGTACCGCTGACGATCTGTTTGTTATATTCTGGCATCTATTATTATGCCGCTGATCCATTAACCCCTTATGTACCGCTGACGATCTGTTTGTTATATTCTGGCATCTATTATTATGCCGCTGATCCATTAACCCCTTATGTACCGCTGACGATCTGTTTGTTATATTCTGGCATCTATTATTATGCCGCTGATCCAGTAACCCCATATGGACCGCTGACGATCTGTTTGTTCTATTCTGGCATCTATTATTATGCCGCTGATCCATTAACCCCTTATGTACCGCTGACGATCTGTTTGTTATATTCTGGCATCTATTATTATGCTGCTGATCCATTAACCCCTTATGAATCGCTGACGATCTGTGTGTTATATTCTGGCATCTATTATTATGCCGCTGATCCATTAACCCCTTATGTACCGCTGACGATGTGTTTGTTATATTTTGGCATCTATTATTATGCCGCTGATCCATTAACCCCTTATGTACCGCTGACGATATGTTTGTTATATTCTGGCATCTATTATTATGCCGCTGATCCATTAATCCCTTATGAATCGCTGACGATCTGTGTGTTATATTCTGGCATCTATTATTATGCCGCTGATCCATTAACCCCTTATGTACCGCTGACGATCTGTTTGTTATATTCTGGCATCTATTATTATGCCGCTGATCCATTAACCCCTTATGTACCGCTGACGATCTGTGTGTTATATTCTGGCATCTATTATTATGCCGCTGATCCATTAACCCATTATGTACCGCTGACGATCTGTTTGTTATATTCTGGCATCTATTATTATGCCGCTGATCCATTAACCCCTTATGTACCGCTGACAATCTGTTTTTTATATTCTGGCATCTATTATTATGCCGCTGATCCATTAACCCCTTATGTACCGCTGACGATCTGTTTGTTATATTCTGGCATCTATTATTATGCCGCTGATCCATTAACCCCTTATGTACCGCTGACGATCTGTTTGTTATATTCTGGCATCTATTATATGCCGCTGATCCATTAACCCCTTATGTACCGCTGACGATCTGTTTGTTATTCTGGCATCTATTATTATGCCGCTGATCCATTAACCCCTTATGTACCGCTGACAATCTGTTTGTTATATTCTGGCATCTATTATTATGCCGCTGATCCATTAACCCCTTATGTATCGCTGACGATCTGTTTGTTATATTCTGGCATCTATTATTATGCCGCTGATCCATTAACCCCTTATGTACCGCTGACGATCTGTTTGTTATATTCTGGCATCTATTATTATGCCGCTCCATTAACCCCTTATGTACCGCTGACGATCTGTTTGTTATATTCTGGCATCTATTATTATGCCGCTGATCCATTAACCCCTTATGTACCGCTGACGATCTGTTTGTTATATTCTGGCATCTATTATTATGCCGCTGATCCATTAACCCCTTATGTACCGCTGACGATCTGTTTGTTATATTCTGGCATCTATTATTATGCCGCTGATCCATTAACCCCTTATGTACCGCTGACGATCTGTTTGTTATATTCTGGCATCTATTATTATGCCGCTGATCCATTAATCCATTATGTATCGCTGACGATCTGTTTGTTATATTCTGGCATCTATTATTATGCCGCTGATCCATTAACCCCTTATGTACCGCTGACGATCTGTTGTTTATTCTGGCATCTATTATTATGCCGCTGATCCATTAACCCCTTATGTACCGCTGACGATCTGTTTGTTATATTCTGGCATCAATTATTATGCCGCTGATCCATTATCTCCTTATGGACCGCTGACGATCTGTTTGTTATATTCTGGCATCTATTATTATGCCGCTGATCCATTAACCCCTTATGGACCGCTGATGATCTGTTTGTTATATTCTGGCATCTATTATTATGCCGCTGATCCATTAACCCCTTATGGACCGCTGACGATCTGTTTGTTATATTCTGGCATCTATTATTATGCCGCTGATCCATTAACCCCTTATGAATCGCTGACGATCTGTGTGTTATATTCTGGCATCTATTATTATGCCGCTGATCCATTAACCCCTTATGTACCGCTGACGATCTGTTTGTTATATTCTGGCATCTATTATTATGCCGCTGATCCATTAATCCCTTATGTACCGCTGACGATCTGTTTGTTATATTCTGGCATCTATTATTATGCCGCTGATCCATTAACCCCTTATGTACCGCTGACGATCTGTTTGTTATATTCTGGCATCTATTATTATGCCGCTGATCAAGTAACCCCATATGGACCGCTGACGATCTGTTTGTTCTATTCTGGCATCTATTATTATGCCGCTGATCCATTAACCCCTTATGTACCGCTGACGATCTGTTTGTTATATTCTGGCATCTATTATTATGCTGCTGATCCATTTTCCCCTTATGAATCGCTGACGATCTGTGTGTTATATTCTGGCATCTATTATTATGCCGCTGATCCATTAACCCCTTATGTACCGCTGACGATCTGTTTGTTATATTCTGGCATCTATTATTATGCCGCTGATCCATTAACCCCTTATGTATCGCTGACGATCTGTTTGTTATATTCTGGCATCTATTATTATGCCGCTGATCCATTAACCCCTTATGTATCGCTGACGATCTGTTTGTTATATTCTGGCATCTATTATTATGCCGTTGATCCATTAACCCCTTATGTACCGCTGACGATCTGTTTGTTATATTCTGGCATCAATTATTATGCTGCTGATCCATTAACCCCTTATGTACCGCTGACGATCTGTTTGTTATATTCTGGCATCTATTATTATGCCGCTGATCCATTAACCCCTTATGGACCGCTGACGATCTGTGTGTTATATTTTGGTATCTATTAGACGATTTTATTCAGGCGAAAACGCAATTAACCCTTTCTGTACCAGCGTCGTCTTTTTCATTTTATTCTAGCAATATTTAGACGAGTTTTTGCAGCTGAAGAAGGATTATGTGGTAGTATAAAGGGTTGAATAAGATAGTTTGAAGCCTGTTAATTGTTGGAGACCCTTCTTAAGCTGAATATAATCGTCTGTTAGTGACCAGTATAATAATGAAAATGACGGAACTGGTACTGAACGGGTTAACAGGCTTTGGACTCTCTTCACCTAACTAATTTTACTACCTTAGATCCTTCTTAAACTGCACACCATCGTATACATATAACAAGAATAACATAACATCGTCGTCGCCGGTACAGCAGGGGTTAACTAAGAGTGGAGTCAGAATAGTTTACAAAAGTCCTACAATAATTGTGGTGCCATTTCATTAAGAGGACAGTGGCTACGTTTTGTAGTCTATTTATTTATATATTAATTTGTCTTTTAGTTTCCTCGCTAGACCTTCATCAAGCTTTAAAAACACTCCCTAGAACCCCCCTTCAAGATAAATTTGTAAATTTTTCGATAGAAAAATGTCTCAGCCGAAGCTTGGGGTCCTCTTAACCCTTTCACGCATTTATGACGCAGAGGTTACCAGATTAGCAATAAGAAATAGAGTTCTCTCACTCTTATAATTACCTCTCCAAAATTAGTTTTCTGCCCACAGCTAACTCAAAGACAAGTGTAGAGGTTGAAGTAACTAAACTAAAGGTTTCTAAATACCCCTGATGGTAACAAAGGCTTTAAAATATCCCCAATAGGCTCAAAATCGCGTCATATGTCGGAGAGGGTTAAATTACAAGCTCGATATCGCTCGCCAGGAAAAAAATCGACACCTAAATGACGCGAAAAGTCTTAATATTGACAAAGAAATTGGGCGAAAGGTCTAAAATCGCCAAACGAATGGGCCGAACGTCTTCAAATCTGAATACTATTAGGGCTAACCATGAGGAAGAAGGGGGACCAGAAACACGACTCATCTCCCCTTAAAACATAATAAAACAACAATAATTACAGTTTTGTGGCTAAGCCTCTGTATGGAAGATTATTGAAACATTTGTTTAATCCATTTTTTGTGTTTTTTTCTATGTGAATGAGAGAAACAAAAGGCATAACTGCCTGCAGGGAGTGCCTCCCCCACATTTCAAAGAGTGACATGGCCGAAATCAAGGGACGTTCGAGCTAAAATGCCTGGACACACAGAGTTTGAAGCAATTTAAGTCATAGGAAGAGGGAAAGACTAATTCTGGAGAGAGTTCCAGAGGTCAGCAGTTGAATAGAAGAAAGTCTGAGAATAGCGTTTCACTCTTTGGTTGGACAGTTGCACAGAGTAGGGGTGGGATTGTGTTGCAAGGCGGGTTCTACGTACCCTACGCAGAGGTATAATCTTGACTGTATTTCATTCATAAGTGCATGCAATTTACACTATAAAAACATCATGTGAAAATGCCGGTAAAACAAATAAAGCGTTAAAATGTGTAAACAATAAACTAATAATTAAAGAAATGTGAGATGTCTCCTGTCTCTGAAAATACACGTTCCTAAACTCTTAAGGGGAGATGGTCGTTTTTTCTAAACACCCTTCTCCCTCATGCTCAGCCCCTTTAGTTTGGCGATTTTAAGACCTTTCACGTCATTTCTTTGTCAATATTAAGACTTATCGGGTCATTGGGTCATTTAGGTATCGATTTTTCACTAGCAAGCGAAAGCGAGCCTATCATTTAAGAGGAACCGGCCTTCGGACTGGATATGTTTCTATCGAAAACTTTACAAATTCATCTTGAAGGATGGTCTTGGGCGATGTTTTATTTAAGCTTGATGGAGGTCTAGGGAGGAAACTACAAAAAATAAAAAATATAGAAACATATATATATATATATTATATATATATATATTTTCTTTAATACATACGAGGTTGAAAGAAATGGCAACGTTGGTGAACAGGCTTTCTACGTCGAGGGAGGCGATTGTGTGGTTGTTGTTCCCGGGGGGCGTCTCGTAATATTTTCAAGAAATCGTGGGCTGAGTTAAGGTTGTATTGGCAGGGCACGTAGGGGATGAGGAGGTTGTTGAGGGCCTTGGCGATCTGGTAGGTGGCAGTGGGGATCTGGGAGATGATGGGGCGGAGGGGGTTCCCAGGTTTGTGTGTTTTGATGGTTCCGTACGCATAACCAGGGGTGTATTCTCGGACGAGTTTTTTAAGGTGGACCCCTCCTTGTTTGGCGTTGATGGTGGTGTTGGCAGTACGTTTGATTTCGTGTGTTGGGTTGCGGGTGATCCTTTTAAATTTGGTGTTGTCACTTAAGATGACGTCCATTTTCCTAAGATATTCCTCCTTGTCATGAATCACGAGGCAGGAAGCTTTATCCGCACGACGGATGATGATGTTGGGGTTGTCTCTTAATTGTTTGGCAGCTTGGAAGTGTTGTTTGTTGAGGATTTTGCTATGGTGAGTTCCTCTGGTTTTGGCGGCTTCAGCGAGGAGAGTGGGTTGTAGGGCGGGAGTAGTGGTGACCTTGCCATCCTTCTTGAGTCGTAGGATGTCGTCCAGGAGGATTTTCGTTTCTAGGCGTTTCCGGTGGGGGCCAGGTTTGGAGCTGTAGTGGCAGTTGAAGCGCTTGTTGAGGAGGTCTTCTTGGTCCAGGGTCAGAATGGTGTTAGTCAGGTTTATGTATCCTTTTGTTGGTTTGGGAAGTTTTATGTTTCCGCCATAAAAAGGGCAAGCTATTTTATGGTTGTGTTTTCGGCTTGTCTTCTGTGTTGTTCAAGGAGTTGTTCGAGGGCTGTGTTGATTTCGGCTTTGAGGTGGTCTGGAGGGGTTTCGTCTTCCCCTCGTGGATGACATCTTCGTGCAAATCAAGGACCTCCACGAACTACAGGAGCTCCAGCGTCGCTTCATGACCTCCTCCGGACTTAACTTCACCTTTCAAAAATCAAACAATGGACAACTCCCCTTCCTCGACATCCTCGTAGCTCTGAACGACCATGGGTTCAAAACCACCGTCTACACTAAACCAACTAACACAGGACAATGCCTCAACGGCGATAGTGAATGCCCCCGCCGTTATCTTCTATCCTCCATCTCCGCTTATGTAAGGAGAGCCCTCACGCACTGCTATACCTGGGCCGACACCCACCAGGAACTAGAAAGACTATCCCAAGTTTTAGTGAATAATGGATACTCCAACTCCGACACCTCCAGCACCATCAACCACCATCTTGAAAATGGTACACCCAAAGCCCTCCCAACATTGTCCCCCCCCAATGAAATTAAGATCTACCGCAATTTTATGTCCTCTGAACACAAAAATGACGAGGCCGTCTTAAAAGAAATAATCTCCAAGCATGTCCACCAAACCAACCCGGAAAACAAAATCAAATTAATAATTTATTACAAATCCCCCAAGACCTCCAAACTCGTTCTCCGCAACAAACCAGCTTCCACCAAGATAAAGAGCCCGATGACCTACGATCACGTCATTTACCAACATACCTGTAATTATGAGGACTGTGGACCTCATTCCAATATTGGCATGACGCAGACTCGTCTTTCACGTCGGTTAACTCTTCACCTTCAGGCTGGAGTCATCAAAGACCACTATCTCACCCCTAACCACCCCAACCTCACACGCAACAAGTTAGAGAAACACACCACCATACTCGATAAAGAAAGTGACCCAAGGAGATTATCTATACTCGAAGCGTTATATATCCAAGCCTTACATCCTAACATCAACAACCAAACTCTGGACCTTCAGATCCTTCCTTCTGCCAAAAGGCACTATCCTACAGGACCTAACGTCCCCCCTCGCCCCCCGCGCTACCTCCTTCAGCTTCGTCTTCTGCCGGCGCCACACGTACTACGCAACTTAGGCCACGCCCCTCGACACGCAGCCAATCAGCTTCGACCCTGCCAACCGACCACCACCTTCCCGCATCCAGTGCGCCTGCGTGAAGCGGATCTCTCTTTTACACTCCTAGAATACCCCTCCACCAATAGCAGACTTTTGCCCCTTGATTTTCGCCTCCTCTGATCCTCCACCCTCTATATATACCCTTCCTGTTTACCTTTTATATCATTTCCCTCAGGTCCATTCAAGATTTTAGGATTACTCTAAACTTATATACATTGGCCGCGGGCTCTGTGGACCTCGGACCTGGGGCTCATTGGGTGGGCCCCAGGTCCGTGGCCCACATGGGCCTGCGAGCATTTGAACACGAAATCCTTGTAAAAGGGGCAACAGAAAAAAAAAGAAAAAACAAAGAAAGAAAAAACAATAAATAAATAAAGAAAAGGAAGAGGAGGAGAAAGGAATATGAAATGAAGAATTTTTGATAATAATGATGAATGCATGAGTATGATCTGTTCCCAATGAAACCTGTCTTTTTATATGCATTGTCTTATGTCATGAATATATGAACTTGGTGCCTAACAGCAGACGGCGGTCCTGAAGTCCTGGCCCATAATGAATCAACAAGTAATACACAAATATATGCTGCCAACAGGGAGAAATGAAAACAATATTTTAAACAAACTCAATAGATAATAGCAATGTGGTTCAGCCCACAACCTTTCACCTCTCATTCTCTTCATCTTTCCAAACTTTCTCTTGTACTAATATCCTTCCTTCTGAACTTGAAGCGCCCTGGCTTAACCGTAATCCGTAATCCGTTTATATCATTCTATCCTTACTTGATAATGCTGGTTGTCCAGTGAAACGCGTCGTATATCCTGTATCATCATGTACATTAATGTAACCCTGTACCACCATGAATTTTGCTAATCTCATTCATCTACTTCCTGCCACCCAACGAAAACTCATCAGAGACCTGGAAACTTTGAATAATAAAATTTCCAACGCAGAAATTGCCATTTCTTTCAACCTCGTATGTATTAAAGAAAATGTATTACCTGGCTTTAGTATCATATATATATATATATATATATATATATATATATATATATATATATATATATATATATGGTTGGGAGAGAGGTACCCTCACCAGGATTCGAACCCACTCACCCCAGGTATATTTGGGGTGAGTGGGTTCGAATCCTGGTGAGGGTACCTCTCTCCCAACCTGTCCGACACATCATTTGATATATATATATTTATATATATACCGGTATATATATATATATATGAGCAAATAAATACGCTCATCTCCCCTTAACACAATGGAGAACTATTTCGGCTGGAGCGGGGTGACGAGACGTCCAGAATATAGTCTGTGTTAATATGAAGGGAACTGGTGGTCAAAATATACATGTACAAAATTAATATGATCAATGAGAGCCGCATTGCGGTATTGAGCTCCGGCAAACGGAATTATGTTCTACTTAAATATATAATTGTTTAAATTAATGAAAGTTAGTTTTTATTATTTTCAAGTATTTTATATATTGTTGTTTATTTTTTTTATTTGTATTGTATATTTTGTTTTACCAGACGACGTAATTCCCGAGAAAGGGTGGCCATGAATATTAGGCGTTGTCACGAATCATTAGGTCAAGTTGCCCGTGCTTATAATCTACCAATATCATTCTGACAGTGCGGGCTCGATCTGCCGACCCTTTGATCAGCAGGTGACGGTGTACTAACCATGCCACTAATGTCTGAGGGAAGAGGAAGTGGTGTGTAACTTGACATGATAATAATAATCCGGTTATTATTCGGTTGTAGACTGGTTATATCTGGTTTTAATCATGATAATATAGGTTTGTTTCCTCACTAATTAGTTTTAAAAAGGTCCCATGCAATCCTAGCCTACCCTTGTGAGAACGAGCATAGCCTATGTATCATACATTGTGGTTTATTCCGGATTGCCAAGGTTGCGTGTATAGTGAGGGATCTCTCTCTCTCTCTCTCTCTCTCTCTCTCTCTCTCTCTCTCTCTCTCTCTCTCTCTCTCTCTCTCTCTCTCTCTCTCTCTCTCTCTCACACACACCTGGGTAAACCATTACAATATATTATATCAGGCTACACTTGTAATCCAGTTATATATACTACTATGATGCCGTTCATGTACAGTAATATCAAAGAAGGATATAAATCATCTCTGGCCATTGTTCTCCTCTTACACATGGCTCTTCCATTCCTATATTGTGCACTAATACTATTATATACATACACACACACACACACACACACACACACACACACACACACACACACACACACACATACACACACACATAGGCCAGTCAGACGATCATGAAGATAAAGGAAACTAGGTGCTAAAGAAAATAGTAGAGTATAAACTTTGAAGAGCAAAGCCAGTGTCACACGAGCGCTTTTTAGAGCAATTATCGACGAACAATTTTTTCCTCGTAAAGCCGCTGTCACACGAGCGCTTTTTCCGTAAAATTTCCATAAGCAATTTTGTTCTCGTATTATTTCGGGACATTTTCGCACTGGTATCGGCCACTAGACTGAAGGTAGATTATGTTAGGCGGCTGAATTTTGATAAAGTGTAGTGTTTGAAGCTTCCAGAACATAATTGCTCGTAGAAATTGCTCGAAACTGCGCTTGTGTGACATCGGCTTTAAGAGTATGAGGCTCTTTCACATTACCATTAGAAACTAGACTGAAGGTAGATTATGCTAGGTGGCTGATTTCTGATATAATTAATTGAATGTTAGAAGACACCAAACTACAATTGCCCGTAAAAATTAACGGAATAAGAGCTAGTGTGACACCGGCTTTATGCCTTGAAAAGTTTAGAGGTTTCATCAAATTCTAGGTTTATGACCCCCAGTGTTACTCCTTCAATCAACCTTATGGAGGGAGGGGGTCGTATTCTAGGTTTATGACCCCCAGTGTTACTCCTTCAATCAACCTTATGGAGGGAGGGGGTCGTATTCATTGGACTTTTTTAGTTGGTAATATTTCCAACGGTAATGATTTTAACCCTAACAGTACCGGTGACGTGCTTTTAAACTTCATTTGGGTTATTATTTAACGATTTTATTCGGCTTATAAAGGACCTCCAGCCATTGAAAGGCTTCGAACTATGTCACTTAACCCTTTTTACTACCATAAATTCTTCTTAAACTGCACAGAATCGTCTACATATAGCTAGAATATAAAACTACATATAGCTAGAATTGTCTACATATAGCTAGAATCGTCTGCACAGAATCATCTACATATAAAACTGCACAGAATCGTCTACATATAGCTAGAATATAAACTGCACAGAATCGTCTACATATAGCTAGAATATAACTGCACAGAATCGTCTACATACTAGGAATATAAACTGCACAGAATCGTCTACATATAGCTAGAATATATACTGCACAGAATCGTCTACATATAGCTAGAATATAAACTGCACAGAATCGTCTACATATAGCTAGAATATAAACTTCACATAATCGTCTACATATAGCTAGAATATAAACTGCACAGAATCGTCTACATATAGCTAGAATCGTCTACATATAGCTAGAATCGTCTACATATAGCTAGAATCGTCTACATGTAACTAGAATATAACTGCACAGAATCGTCTACATATAGCTAGAATATAACTGCACAGAATCGTCTACATATAGCTAGAATATACTCACAGAATCGTCTACATATAGCTAGAATATAAACTGCACAGATCGTCTACATATAGCTAGAATATAAACTGCACAGAATCGTCTACATATAGCTAGAAATAAAAGCTAGAATCGTCTACATATAGCTAGAATCGTCTACATATAGCTAGAATCGTCTACATATAGCTAGAATATAAACTGCACAGAATCGTCTACATATAGCTAGAATCGTCTACATATAGCTAGAATCGTCTACATATAGCTAGAATCGTCTACATATAGCTAGGATATAAATAGCTAGAATCGTCTACATATAGCTAGAATCGTCTACATATAGCTAGAATCGTCTACATATAGCTAGAATATAAACTGCACAGAATCGTCTACATATAGCTAGAATCGTCTACATATAGCTAGAATCGTCTACATATAGCTAGAATATAATATAACTGCACAGAATCGCTACATATAGCTAGAATCGTCTACATATAGCTAGAATCGTCTACATAGAATATACACTGCACAGAATCGTCACATATAGCTAGAAATCGTCTACATATGCTAGAATCGTCGACATATAGCTAGAATCTAAACTGCACAGAATCGTCTACATGATAGCTAGAATCGTTACATATAGCTAGAATCGTCTACATAACTAAATCGTCTACATTAGCTATAGAACAGATCGTCTACATATAGCTAGAATCGTCTACATATAGCTAGAATCGTCTACATATAGCTAGAATATAAACTGCACAGAATCGTCTACATATAGCTAGAATCGTCTACATATAGCTAGAATATAAACTGCACAGAATCGTCTACATATAGCTAGAATATAAACTGCACAGAATCGTCTACATATAGCTAGAATCGTCATATAGCTAGAATCGTCTACATATAGCTAGAATATAAACTGCACAGAATCGTCTACATATAGCTAGAATATAAACTGCACAGAATCGTCTACATATAGCTAGAATATAAACTTCACATAATCGTCTACATATAGCTAGAATATAAACTGCACAGAATCGTCTACATATAGCTAGAATCGTCTACATATAGCTAGAATCGTCTACATATAGCTAGAATCGTCTACATATAGCTAGAATCGTCTACATATAGCTAGAATATAAACTGCACAGAATCGTCTACATATAGCTAGAATATAAACTGCACAGAATCGTCTACATATAGCTAGAATATAAACTGCACAGAATCGTCTACATATAGCTAGAATCGTCTACATATAGCTAGAATCGTCTACATATAGCTAGAATCTACTACATATAGCTAGAATCGTCTACATATAGCTAGAATCGTTTTAATATAACTAGGATCGTCTACATATAGCTAGAATATAAACTGCACAGAATCGTCTACATATAGCTAGAATCGTCTACATATAGCTAGAATCGTCTACATATAGCTAGAATATAAACTGCACAGAATCGTCTACATATAGCTAGAATATAAACTGCACAGAATCGTCTACATATAGCTAGAATATAAACTGCACAGAATCGTCTACATATAGCTAGAATATAAACTGCACAGAATCGTCTACATATAGCTAGAATATAAACTGCACAGAATCGTGTACATATAGCTAGAATATAATTAGAAATACGTCACCGGAACAAGGGAGATTTCCACTTGATGGGTTTTCTTCTTGACCTCTTTCTCCCTCATGCTCCATTGCTTTTGATATTTTAAGACGTTCGCCCCATTAGTTTGGCGTTTTTAAGAATTTTCGCTCAATTTCTGTCAATTTTAAGACCTTTAGTGCCATTTAGGTGTCGATATTTTCCTGGCAAGCGATAATGAGCTTGTAATTTAAGATGAATCGCCCTATGGCCGGGGCATTGTTATACCGAAAAATGTACATATTTATCTTGAAAGGGGGTCTAGGAGGTGTAATCTTTAGCTTGATGGAGATCTATGGAAAACACTTTTTGGTCGATTTTTACATTTATTTCTTATTTTTCTAGTTGCCTCCCTAGACCTCCATCAAACTTAAACAAACATCCATTAGATCCCCCTGTAGATTAATTTGTAAATTTTCCGGTAGAAAAATATCCCGGCTGAAATATGGTTCATCCCAAATTACAGGCTTACTATCGATCGCTAGGGAAACAAAATCCGACACCTAAATACCACGAAAGGTCTTAATATTGAAAAAAAAAATGGGGCAAAAGGTCTTAAAATCGACAAACTAATGGGGCTAAACAAGAAGGAGCAGAGGGTCTAGAATAATAACCCATATCCCCTTAAAGGAACAAGTGTCGTAATTGTTTTGGCTATAAAGATGTTATTATGATCCAACTTGTGATGCTGAAACTTCGTCCATCTTGGCTAACAGCTTTAACCCATTCAGTACCGGTCACGTCCTCTTCACTATAATCTGGCAACTAATAGACAACATTATTCAGCTCGGGAAGGACGTCTACCAATTCATAGGCAACAAACTATCTCACTTAACTCTTTTAGCTACCATATATCTTTTCTAAGATTCATAAAATCGTCTAAATGTACTTAGACTAACATTAATACTACGTCGCCGGTACAGAAAGGGTTAATTAAAGAGGGCCAAGGATATTGTTACTCACCCCTTGTTTAAGCAATTTCCATTTTAGCGTTACATTCATACCGGAATATTTTAGAGTGTGGTACAATTGTGTTAGGGCATCATATACTGTAGACTGTTGGAGATATGTAGATTATGAACTTTGAAGATTATGATGCATTGTGTCTGTTTATGCTGGCTATCATTAGACGATTATGATGCAATGTGTCTGTTTATGCTGGCTATCATTAGACGATTATGATGCAATGTGTCTGTTTATGCTGGCTATCATTAGACGATTATGATGCAATGTGTCTGTTTATGCTGGCTATCATTAGACGATTATGATGCAATGTGTCTGTTTATGCTGGCTATCATTAGACGATTATGATGCAATGTGTCTGTTTATGCTGGCTATCATTAGACGATTATGATGCAATGTGTCTGTTTATGCTGGCTATCATTAGACGATTATGATGCAATGTGTCTGTTTATGCTGGCTATCATTAGACGATTATGATGCAATGTGTCTGTTTATGCTGGGCTATCATTAGACGATTATGATGCAATGTGTCTGTTTATGCTGGCTATCATTAGACGATTATGATGCAATGTGTCTGTTTATGCTGGCTATCATTAGACGATTATGATGCAATGTGTCTGTTTATGCTGGCTATCATTAGACGATTATGATGCAATGTGTCTGTTTATGCTGGCTATCATTAGACGATTATGATGCAATGTGTCTGTTTATGCTGGCTATCATTAGACGATTATGATGCAATGTGTCTGTTTATGCTGGCTATCATTAGACGATTATGATGCAATGTCTGTTTATGCTGGCTATCATTAGACGATTATGATGCAATGTGTCTGTTTATGCTGGCTATCATTAGACGATTATGATGCAATGTGTCTGTTTATGCTGGCTATCATTAGACGATTATGATGCAATGTGTCTGTTTATGCTGGCTATCATTAGACGATTATGATGCAATGTGTCTGTTTATGCTGGCTATCATTAGACGATTATGATGCAATGTGTCTGTTTATGCTGGCTATCATTAGACGATTATGATGCAATGTGTCTGTTTATGCTGGCTATCATTAGACGATTATGATGCAATGTGTCTGTTTATGCTGGCTATCATTAGACGATTATGATGCAATGTGTCTGTTTATGCTGGCTATCATTAGACGATTATGATGCAATGTGTCTGTTTATGCTGGCTATCATTAGACGATTATGATGCAATGTGTCTGTTTATGCTGGCTATCATTAGACGATTATGATGCAATGTGTCTGTTTATGCTGGCTATCATTAGACGATTATGATGCAATGTGTCTGTTTATGCTGGCTATCATTAGACGATTATGATGCAATGTGTCTGTTTATGCTGGCTATCATTAGACGATTATGATGCAATGTGTCTGTTTATGCTGGCTATCATTAGACGATTATGATGCAATGTGTCTGTTTATGCTGGCTATCATTAGACGATTATGATGCAATGTGTCTGTTTATGCTGGCTATCATTAGACGATTATGATGCAATGTGTCTGTTTATGCTGGCTATCAGACGATTATGATGCAATGTGTCTGTTTATGCTGGCTATCATTAGACGATTATGATGCAATGTGTCTGTTTATGCTGGCTATCATTAGACGATTATGATGCAATGTGTCTGTTTATGCTGGCTATCATTAGACGATTATGATGCAATGTGTCTGTTTATGCTGGCTATCATTAGACGATTATGATGCAATGTGTCTGTTTATGCTGGCTATCATTAGACGATTATGATGAAATGTGTCTGTTTATGCTGGCTATCATTAGACGATTATGATGCAATGTGTCTGTTTATGCTGGCTATCATTAGACGATTATGATGCAATGTGTCTGTTTATGCTGGCTATCATTAGACGATTATGATGCATTGTGTCTGTTTATGCTGGCTATCATTAGACGATGTATACAGTTTAAGAAGGATATCTGGGAATTAACTATATCAATTATCCCTCTGATTTACATGCACCCTTCCTAATATGATTATAACTATCTAATTATAGCCAGAAAACAGAAACGAAATGCGCCGTCAGATCTTTTAAGGGTTAAACAATATGATGTTGGGGCATTGGTCAGTAGTAACGTAACAAATACTGCATTACAGTATTATCATGCACGATGCCAGAATTCCTTTTAGGGAGAACCTATCCCCATATTGCAGAACGTAAAAACTGACCTTTTACCATCTTCAAATATTCTGGCAGCAAATTGAAATTGCCTAAAGCATTTTTGTGATTAGTCGGTGCGCACCATATCTTTTATTTGGCAGTCCCGTTTCTGCGAGGATTATTACGTTATTATCAGCGCAAAAGTGGGTTTGAATGATAATTGTGACTCTTATCTGTATTATCAAATAGCTAAGGTTCAGCCAGTTAACCCTTTCAGTACAATGGAGTTATTTGTACTTTATTTTGGTTAACGCTAGACGATTGTATGCAGCTTAGATAAAACTCTATTGAGCAAACCTACACAAGTTATCCTATTTAACCGTTGATAGTATATGTAAGACGATAGTTCTCTAAAACTTAATCGGTAAGAGTCATGTCAGCTAGATTTGTTATTAACCCGTTCATTACCGGTGCCGTCTTTTATTAACCCGTTCATTACCGGTGCCGTCTTTTGTTATTAACCCGTTCATTACCGGTGCCGTCTTTTATTAACCCGTCATTACCGGTGCCGTCTTTTGTTATTAACCCGTTCATTACCGGTGCTGTCTTTTATTAACCCGTTCATTAACGGTGCCGTCTTTTGTTATTAACCCGTTCATTACCGGTGCCGTCTTTTGTTATTAACCCGTTCATTACCGGTGCTGTCTTTTATTAACCCGTTCATTACCGGTGCCGTCTTTTTAACTATATTCAGTTTAAAAAGTGCCTCCAGCAGTCAACAGGCTTCGAACTATCTCACTTAACCCTTTCTACTAACACAGATCCTTAGTAAAATGCACAACATCGTCTAAATATAGCTATAATAAAATGTAAAAGACGTCGCCGGTACAGAAGGGGTTAAGTATATGCACGGTCGTAGACAGAAATCTCTGGATAATTTTTGGCTGCTCGATTATGATAAACTGACGAACGATATTAAACTGGTTGGGGTACAAAGATCTTCTGTTTATTAGTAGGAGTGGCTAAATGTTATTTATGACCACGACTGTACAGCATCCATAGGCTTATTTAAGGTGGGGGGGGGGGGGGGGGGAGAGGGCCCCCCCCGCCTTCTCCTCCTCTTTACCCCCATCAGTTTTCAGATTTTAAGACGTTCGGCCCACATTAGTTTGGCGATTTTAAATACGCCCCATTTTGTTGTCACTTTAGAGACCTTTCGTGCCAATTAGGTGTCAATTTTTTTCCTGGCGAGCGATAGCGAGTTGTATTTTTGAGAGGAAACGGTCTTCGGCCGGGGCATTTTTCTACTGAAACATGTACACATTTACCTTGCAAGGAGGTCTAGGGGATGTGTGTGTTTTTTTGTCTAGAGAGGAAACTAAAAAACATATATACAGTATATATATACATTATGAACAAATAAGCATAAAAATACACCCATACCCCTTTAATATACACTGTAGATAAACATCATATTCAGATCACTGGAAAAAACTATTGATATGTTTACTTCGAAAAATACCTATTGAACTCGGAATGTTCCTCAAGTCCATAAAATAAAAGTATGGCAGGAGTTTGCCCGGATATTTCCTGACCTGGGTACCCTCATTACAAAACTTTCAAAAGATGAATACATTTGCAGGCGAAAGCGGGATGACGAGAAATCCAGACAAAAACTGTGTAAATATTCTGTGGACAAAACATGTGAGCAGTGAGAGGGCGTACAAGGGTTTGGGCTCAGTGAGACTGAATAGTTTATACTGGTGGCATAATACATGCTTGTCATTATGTAATGTGAGCAGTGAAAGGCGTACAAGGGTTTGGGCTCAGTGAGACTGAATAGTTTATACTGGTGGCATAATACATGCTTGTCATTATGTAATGTGAGCAGTGAAAGGCGTACAAGGGTTTGGGCTCAGTGAGACTGAATAGTTTATACTGGTGGCATAATACATGCTTGTCATTATGTAATGTGAGCAGTGAGAGGCGTACAAGGGTTTGGGCTCAGTGAGACTGAATAGTTTATACTGGTGGCATAATACATGCTTGTCATTATGTAATGTGAGCAGTGAGAGGCGTACAAGGGTTTGGGCTCAGTGAGACTGAATAGTTTATACTGGTGGCATAATACATGCTTGTCATTATGTAATGTGAGCAGTGAGAGGCGTACAAGGGTTTGGGCTCAGTGAGACTGAATAGTTTATACTGGTGGCATAATACATGCTTGTCATTATGTAATGTGAGCAGTGAGAGGCGTACAAGGGTTTGGGCTCAGTGAGACTGAATAGTTTATACTGGTGGCATAATACATGCTTGTCATTATGTAATGTCTTGCTATATTGGTGTCTTAGTACTCTTATTAACCCCTTTCACTACCGGTTACGTCCTTTTCATTATATTCACGCAACTTAACTATTACACGATTGTATTCAGTGTGGGAAGGACGTTTACCAATTAAATACCTACAGCCTCTCTCAATTAATCCCTTTAGCTACCATCCTTCCTAAACTTCATAACATCGAATAAATGTAGGTAGAATAAAATATAAAAAAACGTCGCTGGTACAGATTGAGTTAAAGTATGTCAATATCCAATGTTGCTATCATTGTCATCCAACAAAAACGGCTCACCGCTTCTCCTTTTCTTCTTCAGAGGTGTTCACTTATTTAAATACTGGCTTGGTGGTGTAATGGGTAGATCGTGTAAGGCCTGTATGTGATATCTTGGGTTCGAATGCTTGGAGAATCACATGCTTTCAAAAATTTCATTTTGGTTGTTATTGCTGTAAGGAATGTTAAGTGAATTAATGGGAGATTTCCACTGGAGGCATTATTTTCTGGACCCCATCTATCTTCATGTTAAGATCCATTAATTTTGATATTTTAAGACGTTCGCCCCATCAGTTTTGCGATTTTAAGAACTTTTGCCCCATATCTGACAATTATATGACCTTTTGTGCCATTCAGTTGTCATTTTTTTCCTGACGAGCGATAGCAAGCCTGTAATTTAATAGGAACCGGCCTTCGGTCTGGACATTTTTCTACCAAACAATGTATACATTTATCATAAAAAGGGAGTCTAGGGGTGTAATTTTAAGCTTGATGGAGGTCTAGGGAACAAACTTAAAACATTCCCTTAATAATGTGTTGAAGAGATAATAGTTACCCAGGTGGAGAGAGTGTGGTGAAGCCGAGTGAACAATATCAGAGTCCATATGGTTCATAACCCACAAATATAGTCCAGATGGTTCATAGCACACAAAATAGTCCAGATGGTTCATAACTCACAATATAGTCCAGATGGTTCATAACCCACAATATAGTCCAGATGGTTCATAACACACAATATAGTCCAGATGGTTCATAACCCACAATATACAACACAATATAGTCCAGATGGTTCATAACCCACAATATAGTCCAGATGGTTCATAACCCACAATATAGTCCATATGGTTCATAACCCACAATATAGTCCATATGGTTCATAACCCACAATATAGTCCAGATGGTTCATAACCCACAATATAGTCCAGATGGTTCATAGCACACAATATAGTCCAGATGGTTCATAACCCACAATATAGTCCAGATGGTTCATAACACACCATATAGTCCAGATGGTTCATAGCATACAATATAGTCCAGATGGTTCATAACACACAATATAGTCCAGATGGTTCATAACCCACAATATAGTCCAGATGGTTCATAACCCACAATATAGTCCAGATGGTTCATAACACACAATATAGTCCAGATGGTTCATAACACACAATATAGTCCAGATGGTTCATAGCACACAATATAGTCCAGATGGTTCATAACCCCCAATATAGTCCAGATGGTTCATAACACACAATATAGTCCAGATGGTTCATAACACACAATATAGTCCAGATGGTTCATAACACACAATATAGTCCATATGGTTCATAACACAATATAGTCCATATGGTTCATAACACACAATATAGTCCATATGGTTCATAACACACAATATAGTCCATATGGTTCATAACACACAATATAGTCCAGATGGTTCATAACACACAATATAGTCCAGATGGTTCATAACATACAATATAGTCTAGATGGTTCACAACACACAATATAGTCCAGATGGTTCATAATACACAATATAGTCCAGATGGTTCATAACACACAATATAGTCCATATGGTTCATAACACACAATATAGTCCATATGGTTCATAACACACAATATAGCCCATATGGTTCATAATACACAATATAGTCCATATGGTTCATAACACACAATATAGTCCAGATGGTTCATAGCACACAGTATAGTCCAGATGGTTCATAACACACAATATAGTCCAGATGGTTCATACCACACAATAGAGTCCAGATGGTTCTTAACACACACTATGTCCAGATGGTTCATAATACAAAATATAGTCCAGATGGTTCATAACACACAATATAGTCCAGATGGTTCATAACACACAATATAGTCCAGATGGTTCATAACACACAATATAGTCCAGATGGTTCATAACACACAATATAGTCCAGATGGTTCATAACACACAATATAATCCAGATGGTTAATAACACACAATATAGTACAAATGGTTCATAACACACAATATAGTCCAGATGGTTCATAACACCCAATATAGTCCAGATGGTTCATAACACACAATATAGTCCAGATGGTTCATAACCCACAATATAGTCCAGATGGTTCATAACACACAATATAGTCCAGATGGTTCATAACACACAATATAGTCCAGATGGTTCATAACACACAATATAGTCCAGATGGTTCATAACACACAATATAGTCCAGATGGTTCATAACACACAATATAGTACAAATGGTTCATAACACACAATATAGGGAGGATCCAAGGAGGGAGGTGAGAAGGGTGAAGGGGAGGGAAGAGTGTGATAGACAGATTATGGATAAAGCTGCAAACAAAGTGATTACGCACACACTCTCTCTCTATATATATATACCTGTGTATATATATATATATATATATATATATATATATATATATATATATATATATATATATATATATATATATATATATATATACTGTATATATATATATACAGTATGTATATATATATATATATATATATATAAAGAGTAAGACCAGTGCTGATATATACATATTTATTGATTGTGGGACACGTTTCGGCTTATGCACAAGCCATATACCATAAGCCTAAAAAACAAAGAAACAGCCTACATAAATATCTACAAATCATAATAGATTTCATGAAATAATATATATATATATATATATATATGCTCAGGCCCAATTCCCATTTTGGGGGTAGCCGACTCAAGACAGAGCAAGAACAGGGAAAACACAAAAACAACATAAAACAACAAATAAACACAGATAAAAAGCACAAACTCACACACATACAGGTCACCCAGGAGAAGACCCAGCGACCAGGGTCACCAATGGTCGCTTCAGCACTCCCCCGGCCCCCGACCACCCGGAGAGGTTCCGATCTCGGCAGGCAGACATGCAGCGGAGCCAAAGCCACAAGCCCTCCCACCACACTTCCAGGCGCACCCTTCATATTAATCGTCTCCCCGGGCCAGGCACCTAATGGACTATTATCTAATCCAACTTGCGCCCGACCCCTTACTCCAAATGACCACGTGTTCACTCAACTATTCACAAGCATTCTCCATTCACTCCTGTCCACCACCACTTCCCCTGCCTGATCTATAGTCATTCCTCTATCATCCAAAGCCTTTCTTACACAGTCTCTCCATCTCAATGGGGGTCTTCCTGCCCTTCTATCTCCCCTTGTACCTGACTCACATATTCTCTTTGTAAGCCTTTCATCTCCCATTCGTTCAACATGACCATACCAGCTCAGCACCCTTCTGTCCACTCTGGCTGACAAATGTTCCTGCTGCCCCACTCTCCTACGTATCTCTTCATTCCTCAATCTGTCTCTACGAGTAACTCCACACATACTCCTCAAGCAGCTTATCTCCATCACATCCAGCCCTCTTTCCTCCTTTTTCTTGAGCCCATGTCTCAGCCCCATACATCACTGTTGGCACAACAATTCCTTGATACAGTGCACTTTTTACTTTCACTTTCTCGTCTTCCACATACTTCCCATTGCTCCGAAAACCTTCCTTCCTTCACACACTGATCTCTGTTTTACCTCCACTTCCATACCTCCACTCCTGCTTATCGTTCCTCCTAGATCTTTAAAACACTCTACTTGTTCCAATATTTCCCCATCCAGCCTCACATCTAGATTCACCCTATGCTCTCCCCTATTACACACCATTACTTTACTTTTATTGACGTTCACCTTCAGTTTCCTCCTTCCACAAACCACACCAAACTATATATATATATATATATATATATATTTCTACATAAGTACATGATTAACCTCTTAGGAGGGGGCATAATTGCCCGAAATTACCTTCATGATCTGCTCATTATTATGCATAAGCAAAGGATAAACTGTAATACAATTATATTTCCGTGAAAGTACGGTAATAGAGCTTGCAAATGACACCTGAATCATCCCTGTACAATGTCTCGTTAGTTTGCAACGATCTTGCAAACAAAAGGTAAAATTGCAAAAAATTAGGAATTTTGAGTGAGCTGTTTTCGCTATGTGTGACGCTGCACATGAGTGAGCTCTCTCTCTCTCAGACCTGTGTTTCTGCGCGGCCTGTAGGCTGCGGTTGGCGCCCGCAGCGGGAAAATCGTCTCCGTCATATGATGGGCCCCGCGAGAAAGGCATTAAGTCTGAGATGTCCACTCAAGGTGTGGTTTCTACATCAAATCCTAATGGTAGCGTTCAAGAACTTGTTTTCTTTTAGATCATATTGTATAAGTTGAGTCTTCGACCTTTCAGGAATATTCGTGGGTGCAGCTTCCTCCACGTTTACAGACTTGCATCGTTCGCCCAACAATTTAGATTATACATCCTCTCTACATGCCCAATCCATCCAAAAAAAAAAAACATCTTTGTTAGTGAAGGAGGAAAAAGGCAGAACTGCCTGTAGCGAGTGCCTCCCTCAGAGTTGAAAAAGTGACAGGGCCAAAATCAAGTGACGTTCGAGCAAAAATTCCTGGACACACGGAGTTTGAAGCAATTTAAGTCATAGGAAGAGGGAAAGACTGGTTCTGGGAGAGAGTTCCAGAGCTCAGCTGTTGAATAGAAAAAAGTCTGGGAGTAATGTTTCACTCTTGGGTTGGAGAGTTGCACAGAGTAGGGGTGGGATTGTGTTGCAAGACGGGTACCACGTACCCTACGTAGAGGAGGTGGTATACACTGGACTCTAAGAAACATTGATTATTATAGTAGCGATAGAATAGCGAGAGAGATGCAACATTGCGGCGAAGTGAGAGAAAGATTGCAGAGAGTTGATGAGTGGACGGGAGTTAATGATAGGAAAGGCCTTCCTTTCAACTTTGTCTAGGAGTGCGGTGTGAGATGATCCTAGTCACACATGTAAACAATCTTCAATACAAGGATGCACGCCCTTGTACAGAGCAAGAATCTGTGCAGGGGTAAAGAACTTCTTGAGTCGGTTGACCACACCCAGCTTCTGGGAGGCTGCCTTAGTAAGATTGGTAATATGGACCATATTACATCTGAGTGATTACATATTCCAAGTGAGAGCAGAAGAAAAAGAGACACCAAGAATATTGAGAGAAGATGAAGGAATTTTTTGTATTGTTGAAGTATAAGGGAATGTCCTCTGGGAGTTCCGGACGGGTAGTAAAATGGAGACATTGGATTTATGAAGCATTAAAGGTGACAATATTTTTTCTGCCCCAATTGGAAATAGTAGTTAGATCAGCGGATAAGTGTTCTATGGCTTCATTATGTTTGTTTTTGAGGGATTGCAGGCTGGGGCGTTCTGGAAAGCTAATTGAGTAGTGTAAGGTAGAGTAGTCTGCATATGAATGGATGGGACTGGAGGTACTATTGAGAAGATCATTTATGAAAATTAGAAAGAGAATGGGAGATAGGACAGAGCCCTGAATAATACCGGAGTTGATAGGATGAGGAAGTGAGCGATGGCCATCCACAACTGCAGCCATGGAAGGGCTGGAAATTAAATTAAAGACAAAGACACAGCTGGAGGGATAGAAACCGAAGGTTAGTTTAGAAATTAATGATTTGTGCCAGACTCTATCGAAGGCCTACGATATGTCTAGTGCATTAGAAAAGTATGCATATATGTGCAGTACATGCGTATATTAATAACCTCTAACGAAGTAGGACGGAGGTTAGATTTAGCTCCCGTTTGTTTATATCTCTCTATGTTTATATGTAGCCTAACAAGATATCTCACAAAGCTCTGTACCAATTTTCATAAACTTTGGTGAGTAGATATGATATGCAACAAGGAAACAGTGATTCAATCCGGATTGTATCCAAAACCAGCGTTGGCGGAAGTATGCGCTATAAATAGATAAAGGAAACTTGGTGTAACGGAAGGAAGCCAGGAAATAATATACATATCATAATATTGAAATATATTGAAAGAACATGAAGTTAATCAGCATAAGATCATGAACATAATTATTAGGTATTAATTAAAGTCAAATAAAATTATGCGAACATATATCACAAGTTGCATTACAGTATTCGAAAAATACATTTACCAACAATACGGAAACCATACATATTTTCAACAAATATACAACGAAGTAGAAACAAAAGTCAGAGTAATGAAAGAAGAGGTGAGACTAACTGGATTATATTCCTAGCTGTCCTAGCATAAAGCTGTCCTCACTAACTGAGATATATTCTTACCTACCTTGAAGCAATGTCACACTACCGCTTGTATCAGCATTATTTTATGAGCAAGATTTTTATAGCACTATTTCAAGGCTATATTTTGTATTGATTTCGGAAACTAGACTCAAGATTAATAATTATGTTTGGGAACTGAGAGTTAGAAAATTATGTTTTGAAACTGTTTGATGAGAATTGCTGAAAAATATTACCGATAAAATTGTTGGATTGACGCGGGCTTTTCCTCTGGTTGTCTGGTATTCATCGACACTCGGGCATGAACGCTATAAATTACATTCTTAAGTGGCTAGCACACGGAATATTTTATCATCAACTATTGATCCGCACCTACAGTATATTCTGGAAGCAGTTGGAGACTATTTTACACTGGTATTGGCAACTAGAGTGGAGGCAGATTAGTATAGGTGACATATTTTGTTTTAAGAAGTTTATTTACACATTTGCGGAAGAGGAATTGGAGCCAAAAAGAGCTCCTGTGACACCGCCTTTAGAGACGTGCTTTCACATCAATACTGGTGACTCAAGGAGATTCAAAGCACGAATAAATTATCATAAAAATACCACAAAGATCCACAGTTCCCGATAGTTCATATATTGGCTGACAGGTTCATAGCACCATTATAGTCTAGTGCATAGTTGATCTATATACGTATGTTAGTAATGCACAGTGGACAAAACAGAGAAGATACAGTTAGGGATTTCTATTTCATTCAAGTGTCACTGGTTGTAATTGAGGTATTGTGCTTGTTATGGTGGGTACGATCTTTAATTATTTATGATTGAACATCGTATGCAATGTTATGAGCCCGGTATAATTAATTCGACCTGTAGACAGCTTCGTTTTATATAGGAAGATATTGTTGTTCAAGAGTGTACAGGAACGAGTGAGGTGAGGGAGGCTTCGTGCAGACTACCCCCCTTTCATTCACATTCCATTCTACCCCCTATCGTCCTACACTCGTAACCCTATTCATTCTCCCCCCTTTCTTCCAACCCCCTTGCTCTTCTTCGTTGCCTGACATACGAATGATATTGATTATAACTAGGTAATAATGTATTTGGCTTTTCTAATAATAAGTAATGTTTACAAGATATATCATAGAGTTCTTGGTAAAAGTAATACTTTAATTCAGCAAGTATATAAGGAGTTGAGATTAATACAGTTAGAGAAGTTGGTATCAGAGCCAGGTGCGCTATGGGTATATAAGTCGAAAGTACCGTAACGGCAAGGTAGTGTATTCTCCACCACCATCTTAAGCTGACCTGCCCTGAGTTCGTTTGTAAAAGATTCACCATGAGTTGAATAAGTATCGCCTAGGATTTTTTCTATGTTTATTGATTGCTTTCACTTACTCTCTTGGAGGGTATTGATATAACTATGTATTATTTTTCTTAAGAGTTTCTTTATTATTTCACATCAATGTTTCTCAAATTTTATATTTTCACTAGAAGTAAATTTTGTGTATAATTAATCATTTAAATAAATTATAATTATATTTTACATACTCTTTACATTTTACCTTTATATGCTAATATATTATTCTTTTGATTGTTGGGATAAATGTAAGTCAAAGTAACTAAAGATAACTAATTCTGAACGAGTGATAAGAAAGGAATAACATTGGGGTTTTTAGGCTAAAACAGCCATTTGATATCAACTGATATTTTATGAACTTGCCACATCTTTTCACCTACCAAGGTTTTAGTGACTACAAAGAGAGTTGCTAGTTTTTGTGGAAGTTTAACATACCACTTATTCTTGACTGAAACTGATAGTCATATTTTCCGCATTTTGTGAGGCTAAATAATAAGTCCTCGTTTTGTGGTGTTTAGTGGAATGTTTCTTTATGTTATGGATTCGAAACCCGCTCGTAACGTAACATGGTGCCGTGTGACCAGGATTCCTTTCTTTCCCTCGTTTGGTAGTAATTGAGAACATTAGTGAAACATTAAGTCCCTCGATAGGACATCGCATACTCATTTCATCCATCTCGTTTTGTTCTGTTTATGAGTTGAGAGAGGTGTGTCAGCCTCTACGTTCTTTAATGCCAATTATTCGCGTTTCACACTCATCCTAATTAGTCAAACATTTTCTCGTTCATCCATTGTTCATAGCATTCAATCATGGAATTTAAAATTAGTGAATTTGTCACTGACCCCTCCTTGAGCACCTTGTCTGTGTCGAAGCTCAGAAAAGTAGACTGGATTGCCTTAGCCACAGAGTATGATGCACCTTACAGAACTAGTAATACCAAAGGTGAGATTAGAAGGAGTGTGATTGAGAAATTGGTAACTACTGGTGTTTTGTCTGAGGCAGCATATCAGTTGTGTGCAGAGGAAGGAGGCAGTGAGGCATGGATAAGAGTGAAACTATTAGAGCTAGAGAATGCAAAAGCTGACAGGGAGCAGAGGGAGCATACGGCAATAAGAGAGTTTGAACAAAAACGGCGTGAGATTGAACATGAGCATGAACAAAAACAGTATGAGCTTGAGGAGAAGCAACGTGAGAGAGAGAGCATGATGAGCGCATGTTAAAGTTAAAAGCTGAAGAAAACCGGAATCAAAGGGATTCGGTTGCAAGTAGACCATTTTCTGATAAGGGTCATAGTTTAAAGTTTGTCCCTAGTTTTGATGAGACTGACCCGGAGAATTTCTTCATCCTTTTTGAGAAGGCAGCCAACCAACTCAAATGGCCAAATGATCAGTGGGCATTTCTAGACCAGACTGCTTTCATAGGTAAAGCCAAGCAGGTTTATACCAATCTCGCCATTGATTCCTTGACCTATGAAACTCTTAAAACCTCAGTCTTAGCAGTGTATGATCAGGTTCCTGAAACGCATAGTCAGTCTTTCAGGGATGTGAAGAAAGGTGAAAAACAAACTTATCTAGAATTTGTAAAGGAAAAAGAGCGAAAATTTCTGAGTTGGTTGAGAGCCAGTAAAGTGACAACCTTTGAGCAGTTGTGCCAGCTAGTTATGCTTGAAGAATTTCTCCGCAAAGTCCCGTACCTCTTAAAACTTTACCTCCAAGAGAGAGAGGTGCAATCTGTAGACAGGGCGGCTATTTTGGCTGAAAATTACCGATTAACTCCTGGCGATTCTTATTTCAGGACAGGACAGAGAGGGCCTGGCAACCGACCACCGTCTGGTGCTGGTCCTCGTGATGGTGGTAGTTTCCAATCTACTGGTGGTAGGTCTGGTTATGGTGGTGTCTCCCAACCAGTTTCAAGGGTAGCTTCTGGGGGCAATGGATCTGATAAAAAGGAATTTAACAAAACTTCTCTTTCTTCCATTAAACCTCCTGGACCCTTAGTTTGTGCCTACTGTAAACAACCTGGACATTTTATCAGAGAGTGTCCCAAATTAAAGTTAAAAGAGAAAACCCATAAACCAGAGAGTAGTGCTGTTCTAGCCTCTTCCCTTGTACTTCATCCAAATAGAGTAGCAGTATTCCCTCCTACTCCACCTGTGTTGAGTGCATGTTCTGACTCTGATGGCTCTCCCAACCAGGTTTTCGCTAGTATACCACCTAGCTGTTCTAACCAGTTCCAACCTTTTCTTTCCACAGGATCAGTTTCCTCTACTGACGCTTCCACTGACTATCCCATTCATGTTTTGAGAGACACAGGAGCCTCTCATAGCCTCTTCGTAAGAGGATTGGTGCTCAGTATTGAGGACTGTTTGCTGGGCGAGAGTATACTCATTCAGGGAATCAGTGGGTGTCTTGTTGTTCCTTTGGCTAGTGTGTATCTAAAAACTGATTTGGCTAGTGGTTACTTTACTGTTGGGATTCAAGATTCCCTACCTGTAGAAGGAGTGAACCTTTTGATGGGCAACGATATCGCCGGTGGCAAAGTGATACCAGACCCCATAGTTACCTCCACTCCCTCCTCTGATAACAACACTAAGCAATTAGAAAGTCAGTATCCCAATTTGTTTCCCTCATGTGTAGTGACTAGGAGTGGGGCTGGTCACCACAGTAAGAAGGACAAAGTTGATCCTGATAGTGTTGACCTAGACACTTCCTCCCTATTTCCTGATGTACAGTCAGAGGATATTAGCAAGATTCCCATTGATTCTGAAACTCTCAAAGAGGCTCAGAAGCAGGACCCTGAACTGGCAATATATTTTGATAGGGCTGTGGAAGAGTCAGATATAGGAAACTATCCTCAATGCTTCTATCTAAGTAATGGTACCCTGATGCGCAAGAATAGACCTCCCAATGTGCCAGCTGATGAGCCCTGGCAAGAGGTGCATCAAGTAGTTGTGCCACATAAGTATAGAGTAGACATCATTTCCATTGCTCATGACCTTAGTGGTGGACATTTGGGTGTCAACAAGACTTATGACAAAATTCTCAATGATTTCTTTTGGCCGAGGATGAAACAATCTGTGAAGTCTTACTGTAAAACTTGTCATGGGTGTCAACTTGCTGGGAAACCCAACCAGCCCATCAAGTCTGCACCCTTAAATCCCATCCCTGTAATGGATGAACCGTTCAGTAAAATCATAATTGACTGTGTAGAACCTTTGCCAAGAACCCGTAGTGGGAATGAGTACTTGTTGACTGTCATGTGTTCCACCACTAGGTATCCAGAAGTGTTCCCCTTGAGGCGTATAACATCAAAGAATGTAGTAAAGGCACTTAGTAAATTTTTCACCCAGTATGGAATACCCCGTGTCGTACAGTCTGATTTAGGAAGTAACTTTACCTCTCAGCTCTTCAAGCAAACCATGGAATTCCACTGCCAGTCACCCACAGTCCCAGGGGGCATTAGAAAGGTTCCATCAGACCCTCAAATCAATGCTCACTAAATATTGTGAAGAGAACAATGCCGACTGGGATGAGGGCATCCATTTTGTGTTGTATGCTGTAAGAAGCAGGGTACAAGATTCTCTAGGATTTTCACCATTTTCCCTAGTTTTTGGTCATGAGGTCAGAGGTCCTTTGAAAGTGTTAAAAAATACTTGGATCAATGCTAACTCTAATAAACATCTTTTCATTTATGTGCATCAATTTAAATCTAGACTGAGATCTGCAGTAGAACTAGCTATGAACAATTTAGAGAAGTCTCAAGATAAAATGAAAGTGCAGTATGATAAGACTACAGTTGTCAGAGAATTTCAGCCAGGAGATCTAGTGCTTGCCTTTCTGCCTATACCTAATAAGTCGCTACAAAGCAAGTACCATGGTCCATATGTTGTGCTTAAGAACACATGTAATGTGAATTATGTTTTAAAAACTCCTGATCGTAGGAAGTCGGAAAGACTAGTACATGTTAACCTGCTGAAAGCCTATCACTGCAGAGATCCAGATAAGGTATTAAACTTTGAATCAGTAGCACAGTTTGAAGGTGAACTAGAGGATCTAAAGATCAAGGAGCATAATGACATCCAGTTGCCTCTTGATAACAAATTGCAAAACTCTGACTTCTTGACTAACCCCCATTTAAAATTCCAGCACTTGTTGTCTGACCAAGGTGAAGACTTGGAGTACCTGCTTTCCGAGTTTCCACAGCTGTTTGGTGACGTTCCCCAGCAGTGTCTCCTGGTGGAACATGATGTGGTCCTGACGGAGGGGGCCACTCCCATCAAACAACATCCCTACCGCGCCAATCCAGAGAAGTGTGCGGCACTTCAACAGGAAGTGGACCTCCTACTCGCCCATGGATTGGTGGAACGGAGCGACAGCGAGTGGGCCTCTCCATGCCTACTCGTGGACAAACCTGATGGCACATTTAGGATGTGTACGGATTATCGCCGGGTAAATCAACTCGCCCGCCAGGACTGCTACCCTCTGCCACGGATCGACGACCTGTTGGACCGTTTGGGAGGAATGAAGTACATCTCCAAGATTGACCTGCTGAAGGGTTACTACCAGATAAAACTATCGGAGAGGGCCAAGAGAGTGTCTGCATTTGTCACCCCGGACGGGCTATTCCAATACACCGTCATGCCTTTTGGTTTGGTGAATGTGCCCGCCACCTTCCAGCGACTAATCTACCGGGTGACAGATGGCCTCTCGGCCGTGCAATCCTACCTCGACGATATTGTGGTCTACAACAAATCCTGGCAGGATCATCTTCACCAGCTACAGAGTCTCTTCTCCAACTTGGCCAGGGCGGGACTCACTGTAAACCTTGCCAAGAGTGAGTTCGGCCATGCCAAACTAATCTTTCTGGGTCACGTGGTAGGAGAAGGGGAAGTCAGCCCTATTTCTGCCAAAGTCGAAGCCATTTCAACACTGCCTATTCCCCAGGACCGCAAGGCAGTAATGCGCTTCTTGGGTATGGCTGGGTACTATCGGAGATTTGTACCCAACTTCGCTGACTTCTCCGCCCCCCTAACAGACTTGATTAGTCCCAAGAGAAAATTTGTGTGGACCCCAGAATGCCAAACTTCATTCACAAAGATTCGTTGCCTATTAGTTAATGCACCTATTTTGAAGTCCCCTCAGTTTCATAAACGGTTTATAATTCAGGTGGATGCTAGTGATGTTGGTGTAGGAGCAGTTTTGTTACAGTACAGTGATGCTGAGATTTTGCATCCAGTTTGCTATGCATCCGGTAAACTCAAACCTTATCAGAAACACTACAGCACTATTGAAAAAGAGTGTTTTGCCTTGCTCTTTGCAGTGGATAAGTTTAATGTGTATCTTAGTGGTTCACATTTTCCCGTGAAAGTGTTTACTGATCACAACCCCCTGAAATTCTGGTATAAAATGAAAAACTTGAATCAGCGGTTAAATAGATGGTGCTTGGCATTGCAACCATATAACCTTGAAATTCACCACATAAAGGGAAAGAACAATATTATCGCGGACATGTTGTCCCGGAACTGAATGAGAACAATTTTAGTTGTTAGTGCTATTTTGCCAGCAATAATTTGTAAGTTTGTAAATGTGATTTTGATTTATGGTTTGGTGAATGGTATTAGGTTTAAAATTATTGTATTAGGATTTAGATTTAGTTTCGCTTCTCTTATAAATCTCTTTGTGAGGGAGGTGTTAGGGATTTCTATTTCATTCAAGTGTCACTGGTTGTAATTGAGGTATTGTGCTTGTTATGGTGGGTACGATCTTTAATTATTTATGGTTGAACATCGTATGCAATGTTATGAGCCCGGTATAATTAATTCGACCTGTAGACCGCTTCGTTTCATATAGGAAGATATTGTTGTTCAAGAGTGTACAGGAACGAGTGAGGTGAGGTGAGGGAGGCTTCGTGCAGACTACCCACCTTTCGTTCACATTCCATTCTACCCCCTATCGTCCTACACTCGTAACCCTATTCAATCTCCCCCCTTTCTTCCAACCCCCTTGCTCTTCTTCGTTGCCTGACGTACGAATGATATTGATTATAACTAGGTAATAATGTATTTGGCTTTTCTAATCATAAGTAATGTTTATAAGACATATCATAGAGTTCTTGGTAAAAGTAATACTTTAATTCAGCAAGTATATAAGGAGTTGAGATTAATACAGTTAGAGAAGTTGGTATCAGAGCCAGGTGCGCTAAGGGTATATAAGTCGAAAGTACCGTAACGGCAAGGTAGTGTATTCTCCACCACCATCTTAAGCTGACCTGCCCTGAGTTCGTTTGTAAAAGAATCACCATGAGTTGAATAAGTATCGCCTAGGATTTTTTCTATGTTTATTGATTGCTTTCACTTACTCTCTTGGAGGGTATTGATATAACTATGTATTATTTTTCTTAATAGTTTCTTTATTATTTCACATCAATGTTTCTCAAATTTGATATTTTCACTAGAAGTAACTTTTGTGTATAATTAATCATTTAAATAAATTATAATTATATTTTACATACTCTTTACATTTTACCTTTATATGCTAATATATTATTCTTTTGATTGTTGGGATAAATGTAAGTCAAAGTAACTAAAGATAACTAATTCTGAACGAGTGATAAGAAAGGAATAACATTGGGGTTTTTAGGCTAAAACAGCCATTCGATATCAACTGATATTTTATGAACTTGCCACATCTTTTCACCTACCAAGGTTTTAGTGACTACAAAGAGAGTTGCTAGTTTTTGTGGAAGTTTAACATACCACTTATTCTTGACTGAAACTGATAGTCATATTTTCCGCATTTTGTGAGGCTAAATAATAAGTCCTCATTTTGTAGTTTTTAGTGGAATGTTTCTTTATGTTATGGGTTCGAACCCCGCTCGTAACGTAACAATATATATATATATATATATATATATATATATCTTAGGATGAGCAGAAGGACAATGGATATGGTTAACATCGACATCTTTCTGCTATATTATGGCCAGAAGTTTTCATCATTTTATAATGACATCATCGGTGATATCTAAAATGACATAAAATTACAATTAAAACAAAAATTTATTATGTGAAGTAATACATAAGAGCAAAATCAAACACATAGAAACACACATAAATTGACAGAAAACGGGGAAATTATTATAATTATAATCTCTAGGGAATTTAGTCACATATAAAAGGCAAATACAAAATAAATACATCAAATCAGAGTACACTCGCTACCTAAATTATATTGAGAGGGACAGTAGGACACACATAAGGCACATGGGGCACATACAGTTGGATATAATATGATCCAACTTGTGATGATGGTCCTTGGGTCATCCTGGCCAGAGGAGTGAGGAAGAGGCGAGGATGGGGATACCATCTCTTGCACAATGGCTTATATATAATATATCTTTATCAGTTTCCATCTACGATTGACTGAATATAATTAAATAATGCTTTATGTTATATTGAAAGGGTTGACCTTATCATTTGGTGTTATCCAGCTTACAAGAACACAAGATATAACTTTTGTTTATGTGCCGTATATTTAAAGTAGAATGTAAATCGTCTGGAAGTAGCCAGGTATAATCTATATTTTATTAATTTCACCGCAACACCAAACACCTCCAATGAAATTAATGAAAGCATATAATTATGTGATCCACCGGGATTCGAACCTGGGTTATCACACACAGATTTGTAAACACTCTAACCATTACACCACCAGGACGGTTAAAGGTTTATGCACACGCCTACGACTTATTATCCATTCTCGAATACTGGATATTAATCTAATCATGTTCATATTCCCAACCGCGCTATGGTAGCCTAATGTTTAAGTGAGAGGAAAGAATATTCATGGGGCACAGATCATAATTATAGACCGGCCTCGCTACGAAATATCCCTGAACCTACTACTAAAGTAAGACAGACGTTAAGGTGACACACTACCGCTCATTACAATGCTCATCAACTGAAAATCTCAGTGACAAAGTCTATTAAAGGGATATGGGTCGTTTTTCTGGTCCCCCTTCTTCCTCATGTTTAGCCCCATTAGTATCCAGATTTTAAGACATTCGGCCCATTATTTTGGCGATTTTAAGACCTTTCGCCCCATTTCTTTGTCCATATTAACACCTTATTGGCGGCCTAGGCGGTCTATTTGACCGTACCGCACAGCGCTTTTTTTTATACCCTAAACAGGGTTGTTTACGTGATCATTTTCATGCCTAAATAAGACCCAGAGCATAAAACAAGTATCTATCCCTGAAAGGGCGTAAACAGAGCTTTACAATGACACCCGAACCATCCTTGTACGACCACTGGTTCTCTTGCAACGATCGTGCAACACGAGTGCAAAAACCCTATAATTAGGTAATTTCCTTATAATAATTCCCTGTGTAGCGAGTGAGGGAGGGGGGAGGAAAGTAGAATACAGTTCAGTATGTCCACCGCGGTGGTGGGGAGCGGTCATTAGGTTGCTACGCTAGTCCCACCGCTCAGCTCTCTCTCTCAGCAACATTACGTGCTGAAAATGGCGGTCGACATATGTTGTGCACCGCCACATAGTCCATATTTATTTCACTCGACATAAGTTGCACGCCGCCAGTTAAGGGTTAAGACTTTTCGTGTAATTTAGGCGTTGCTTTTTTCCTGGCGAGCGAAAGCGAGCCTGTAATTTAATTTAAACATATAATATGATTAATTTGATTAAATTTATTTATATAGAAACATTTACAAGTTAGCATTTTTTTTTTTTTTTTTTAAACATTGATGTCTAGAGAGAAACTAAAAGTATATTACTAAAAATATATAAAAAGGATAAATACATGAACAAATGAATACGCGGATCCCTCCTTAAGATTCTTGTTACCAGCCAGCCGACACACACTGCAGATTTTGTTTGTGGTTGGTCAACAAGGAAAGTGCCAAGGAACGGCAACAACTATACTCGATTTTCTTTAACCTGGCAATAAATATATTATATTATCAACTTATTTCTCGATAGTTAATGGGAAAATAGGAAACTGGTATGTGTGTGTATTATTATATTGCTAAGCTCCACATTCAACAAGATAGTTAGCTTTAAGAACTTTGGAGTAGCTGAGTAATTATTAAAATGTGGCCAAGTCAATTTCTCGCCAGCTTTAAAAAAAAACAGAATATATTTATCTCCAAGGGAAGGTTGGTTCATAACTTAGTTAGCCTATATAGTCAAGGGGGAAGATGGTGATGGTGAGAGGAGGGCTGTGGTGAGTGGTGGAGTGTGATGAGAGGAGGAGTGTGGTGAGAGGAGGGGTGTGGTGAGTGGTGGAGTGTGATGAGAGGAGGAGTGCGGTGAGAGGAGGGGTGTGGTGAGTGGTGGAGTGTGATGAGAGGAGGAGTGTGGTGAGAGGAGGAGTGTGGTGAGAGGAGGGGTGTGGTGAGTGGTGGAGTGTGATGAGAGGAGGAGTGTGGTGAGAGGAGGAGTGTGGTGAGAGGAGGGGTGTGGTGAGTGGTGGAGTGTGATGAGAGGAGGAGTGTGGTGAGAGGAGGAGTGCGGTGAGAGGAGGGGTGTGGTGAGTGGTGGAGTGTGATGAGAGGAGGAGTGTGGTGAGAGTACAAAGTACAAAGGAGTACAAAGGAAATCAAGCAACAACAGATCTAGTGACCCTTCTAGGTTGCTTGTCCTCCAAAACACTGAGGATCAAGTCCAAACAGTGGTTTAGAGTGGGTAAGGGAACATTGGAAAGGGAATTACTGCCCTGGAACTAATATCCGTGGCAGGATTAGGAAGTTAGTAGGGGACAGATGGGTTAGTAACTGAGGGGGGGATAAAATAAAGTTATTCATTTACGAACGCAGTCAGTCGCGGGTTTGATGCGAGATATTTGTCTAGGCGGAGTTTAAATGAATCAACGGTGATGCAGTCTATAACGTTTCGGGGAAGCCCATTCCACAAGTTGACAACTCGATTGAAGAAGAAATTCTTAGATTCGTGTGAGTTAAAAGATTTACCAATAATTTTGCAACCGTTTCCCCGCGTGTAATTAGATTGGTCGATAGTGAAGTACTTACTACAGTTCATATTGTCGATGCCTTTGATGATTTTAAACACTTGAATTAAGTCACCTCTTAATCTGCGCTGGGTTAAAGGAAATAGACAGGTTGCCGACCAAGGCTGACGAGTCCCATCCACCCAGATTTTTATAAGGTTGTCTCCCCTAGATGAGTTGCCGACCAAGGCTGACGAGTCCCATCTACCCGATGGTGTGGTGAGAGGAGGAGTGTGGTGAGAGTAGGAGTGTGCTGAGAGGAGGCGTGTGGTGAGAGGAGGAGTGTGGTGACATGAGGAGTGTGGTGAGAGGAAGAGTGTGGTGAGAGGAGGGGTGTGGTGAGAGGAGGAGTGTGGTGAGAGGAGGAGTGTGGTGAGAGGAGGGGTGTGGTTAAAAGAGAGGTGTGGTGAGAGGAGGAGTGTGGTGAGAGGAGGGGTGTGGTGAGGCGAGGGGTGTGGTGAGAGGAGTGTGGTGAGAGGAAGGGTGTGGTGAGAGGAAGGATGTGGTGAGAGGAGGAGTGTTGTGAGAGGAGGGGTGTGGTGAGAGGAGGGGTGTGGTGAGAGGAGGGGTGTGGTGAGAGGAGGGATATGGTGAGAGGAGGGGTGTGGTGAGAGGAGGAGTGTCGTGAGAGGAGGAGTGTGATGAGAGGAGGAGTGTGATGAGAGGAGGAGTGTGGTGAGAGGAGGAGTGTGGTGAGAGGAGGAGTGTGGTGAGAGGAGGAGTGTGATGAAGGGAGGAGTGTGGTGAGAGGATGAGTGTGATGAGAGGAGGAGTGTGTTGAGAGGAGGAGTGTGGTGAGATGAGGAGTGTGATGACAGGAGGGGTTTGGTGAGAGGAGGAGTGTGGTGAGAGTAGGAGTGTGCTGAGAGGAGGTGTGTGGTGAGAGGAGGGGTGTGGTGAGAGGAGGGGTGTGGTGAGAGGAGGAGTGTGGTGAGAGGAGGGGTGTGGTGAGAGTACAAAGTACAAAGGAGTACAAAGGAAATCAAGCAACAACAGATCTAGTGACCCTTCTAGGCTGCTTGTCTTCCAAAATACTGAGGATCAAGTGTCCAAACAGTGATTTAGAATGGGTAAGGGAACATTGGAAAGGGAACTACTGCCCTGGAACTAATGTCCGTGGCAGGATTAGGAAGTTAGTAGGGGACAGATGGGTTAGTAACTGAGGGGGGGATAAAATTAAGTTATTCATTTACAAACGCAGTCAGTCGCGGGTTTGATGCGAGATATTTGTCTAAGCGGAGTTTAAATGAATCAACGGTGCTGCAGTCTATAACGTCTCGGGGAAGCCCATTCCACAAGTTGACAACTCGATTGAAGAAGAAATTCTTAGATTCGTGTGAGTTAAAAGATTTACCAATAATTTTGCAACCGTTTCCCTGCGTGTAATTAGATTGGTCGATAGTGAAGTACTTACTACAGTTCATATTTTCGATGCCTTTGATGATTTTGAACAATTGAATTAAGTCACCTCTTAATCTGCGCTGGGTTAAAGGAAATAGATTTAATTCTCTAAGACGCTCTTCGTATGGTTTGTTCTTTAGGCTAGGTATAATTTTGGTAACTCTACGTTGAACTCGTTCTAGCTAATTTATATCTTTTTGGTAATAAGGGCACGAGGATTGAACGCAGTATTCCAGAAGCGGGCGGACTAAGGAATTGTAAAGGGTTAGGATAACGTCTTTGGATTTATGCTCAAATGACCTGCCTATAAAGCCAATTATTTTGTTTGCCTTCTTAACAACTTCTGAACATTGTTGACTCGGTTTTAGGTTACTCGATATGGTTACTCCCAGATCGGTTTCTCTGTTTACATTCTTAAGCTGAGTGCCATTCATCGAAAAGTTTGCTTTCTCATTTTGGTATCCGATATGTAGTACTTTACATTTATCCGCATTGAAACTCATTTGCCAAATTTGGGCCCAACATGACAATTTATCTAGATTGTGTTGCATATCGTCAACTTGTTCTTTTGAGAGTACGCTATTTGCAATTTTTGTATCGTTAGCAAATTTTGAGATTATACAGGTGAGACCCTCATCTATGTCGTTGATGTAAATTAGAAAGAGAAATGGGTGTGGTGAGAGGAGGGGTGTGGTGAGAGGAGGGGTGTGATGAGAGGAGGGGTGTAGTGAAAGGAGGAGTGTGGTGAGAGGAGGGGTGTGGTGAGAGGAGGGGTGTGGTGAGTGGAGGGGTGTGATGACCTGAGGGGTGGGGTGAGAGGAAGGGTGGGGTGAGAGGAGGAGTGTGGTGAGAGGAGGAGTGTGGTGAGAGGAGGAGTGTGGTGATGGGAGGAGTATGGTGAGAGAAGGGGTATGGTGAGAGGAGGAGTGTGGTGAGAGGAGGGGCGTGGTGAGAGGAGGGGTGTGGTGAGAGGAGGGGTGTGGTGAGAGGAGAGATGTGGTGAGAGGAGGGGTTTGGTGAGAGGAGGGGTGTGGTGAGAGGAGGGGTGTGGTGAGAGGAGGGGTGTGGTGAGAGGAGGAGTGTGGTGAGAGTAGGAGTGTGGTGAGAGGAGGGGTGTGGTGAGAGGAGGGGTGTGGTGAGAGGAGGGGTGTGGTGAGAGGAGGGGTGTGGTGAGAGGAGGGGTGTGGTGAGAGGAAGGGTGTGGTGAGAAGTGGAGTGTGGTGAGAGGAGGGGTGTGGTGAGAGGAGGGGTGTGGTGAGAGTAGGGGTGTGGTGAGAGGTGGAGTGTGGTGGGAGGAGGGGTGTGGTAAGAGGTGGAGAGGGGTGGCTTCAAGTTCGTATCATAATAATAATCGACACCTAAATAGCACGAAAGGGGCATAAAGTATTAAAATCGCCAAACTAATGGGCCGATCGTCATATAATCTAAACACCAATTGGGCTACACACGAGGGAGAAGGGGGCCAGCAAAAACCAGCCCATCTTTTCTTAATGCAATATCATGGAGAAAATACATCTCGAGTAAAATTAACATGATGCAATGTATAATATACATCTCGACTTGTTATAATTTATCAGCTTGATCCTTTAAGGGAATTAAAACATTTATAATCGAGTAGTTTTGCTAACTTTGTGCACAAACTGAGTAATTTGCGGAAATAAACACTATCATTTTTTATCTGAAACTTGATACAAAAAAAAAAAAAAAAAACATCGTACAAAATATTATGCAGCCACACACACACACACACACCCGTGAATATTTATTGTTATTGAGTTCACGGTGCATGCACCCTCAATACCAAACAGAGAAACACTAATACACACACACACACACACACTAACACGCACACACACACACTACACAGATAGCTGTAGAGAGTTACACAGAGTTACACGGATACTCAGACGACACAGGCCTTGTGGTCCCTACTTGGTGGTCCAGTCTTAACACTACTAGACAGGGACAATTAATAGTAGAAGAATAGGACAGCAAAGTAGAAAGCTCTCTCCCCACCCTCCGCTCCCTCCGTGCTAAAAAGCCGTACCGGAATAATAGGATTTAGAGTTAGCTTAGACTAAATTAGGTTAGATACGGTTATGTTATATTATGCAAAGTAAATTAGGTTAGGTTAGGTAAATAGACTGTGAACAGTGTTAGGTTAGTTAGGATAAATAATATAATGAATACATTCGGATGATAAATGAATGTTACAATCAAATGAACCGCATGAAAGCCATATACAGAACTAGTTGCCATGGACACAACTATATTGACGGGAATATTATACTAATTATAACCCTAATGAACCGCATGAAAGCCATCTACAGAACTAGTTGCCATGGACACAACTATATTGACGGGAATATTATACTAATTATAACCCTAATGAACCGCATGAAAGCCATCTACAGAACTAGTTGCCATGGACACAACTATATTGACGGGAATATTATACTAATTATAACCCTAATGAACCGCATGAAAGCCATCTACATAACTAGTTGCCATGGACACAACTATATTGACGGGAATATTATACTAATTATAACCCTAATGAACCGCATGAAAGCCATCTACAGAACTAGTTGCCATGGACACAACTATATTGACGGGAATATTATACTAATTATAACCCTAATGAACCGCATGAAAGCCATCTACAGAACTAGTTGCCATGGACACAACTATATTGACGGGAATATTATACTAATTATAACCCTAATGAACCGCATGAAAGCCATCTACAGAACTAGTTGCCATGGACACAACTATATTGACGGGAATATTATAATTATAACCCTAATGAACCGCATGAAAGTCATCTACAGAACTAGTTGCCATGGACACAACTATATTGACGGGAATATTATACTAATTATAACCCTCATGAACCGCATGAAAGCCATCTACAGAACTAGTTGCCATGGACACAACTATATTGACGGGAATATTATACTAATTATAACCCTAACAGTTTGCTATCCAATTGGGTTATTTGAATTTGGCGGTATTGTAGGCCTATAGTAATTACGAAATAAGCTAATATCTTATTCACTGATGTAGATTATTAATTGTAAGTTAATTATTAGCTTTAATGCATATATCTATACATTAGTTCTGGATGAATAATGAAACAAGCTCACAAGTTCGAAATATTAATGGAACCGGTAGCCATGTTGTATTCCCAGAGCTGAGCTTAGATCAGTCTCACAGTAACAGCCGTAAGCGAGTTGATGAGGCAAAATGCTTTTGATTCTACTAGTTCGAGAAGTGCGGTATGGGTGGAGCCTCCCCACACATGCGAACAATACTCAATACATGGGCGCACTGTGCCCCGATACAGAGCAAGAAGCTGTCTGGGGGGTGAAAAACCCACGGAGCAGTTGAGCACATCCAACTTTTGGGAAGCTGTTTTAGCAAAAGTGGTAATATGATCTTTCCAAGAAAGGTAAGATGAAAAAGATACACCTAAAGTGTTGAAAGATGAAGGGTTGAGTTGTGTATTGTTGAAAAATAGTTGATAGTCTTGTGGAAGATTGTGATGGAGAGATAGAGCGAGAAACTGGGTTTTGGAAGCGTTGAAAGTTACAAGATTTTCTCTGCCACAATCAGCAATCAGAGATAATTGAGAGATCCAAAGAGAGGCATTATATGGCCTCGCCACTTTTGTTTTGGAGTGCTTGCATTCTAGGTTGGTGTGAAAAACTAGTTGAATAGTGTAAGGTAGAGTCATCAGCATATGAGTGAATGGGACTGGAGGTACAGTTGAGGAGATCGTTGATAAATATTAGAAAGATAATTGGAGACAGGACAAACCCTGAGGAACACAGGAGTTGATAGGTTGAGGAAGTGAATGATGGCCGTCCACAACTGCAGTTATGTAGTAGTCTGAAAGGAAATTAGAGACAAAGGCACAGGTAGAGAGATAAAAACCGAAGGAGGATAGTTTGGAAATCAAAGACTTATGCCAGACTCCATCAAAGGCTTTCGATATGTCTAGAGCAATAAAAAAAGTCTCACCGAAGTTCCGAAAGGAGGATGACCAAGAGTTAGTAAGATAAGCAAGGAGATCACCAGTAGAGCGGCCCTTAAGGAAACCGTACTGGCGATCTGAAAGTAGATTATGGGAAGATAAATGCTTAAGAAATGTTGAGGAAAGAATAGTTTCAGAAACCTTAGAGATGCAAGACATGAGAGCAATTGGACAATACTTAGAGGGGTGAGAGCGGTCACCCTTCTTTGGGACAGATTGAATAAGAGCAAACTTCCAGCAAGAAGGAAAGACGTTAGAGGATGGACAGAGACGAAAGAGTTTGCCTAGGCAGGGACACAGCACGGAAGAACAGTTTTTAAGTACAACAGGAGGAAAACCGTCTGGTCCGTATTCCTTCTTAGTATTAAGGCCAGAGAGGGCTGAGAGTACATCCTTAGAAGATATTATGATATTAGGCATAAAAAGGGAGTGGAGAGGGAGGAATAGCACCGGATTATATATATATATATATATATACAGGTATATATAACACAACTTGGTGCAAGAGAGCAGTGGGAAGATATCACAAAGAGGCTGAAGGGAATCAAAATAGAAATCTTGAGCCAACGTAACAAAAGTATTTCTTGATCGTTTAAACTATTTGTGAAGTTTACTACTCTTTAGTTTGTTATAGCCTATATCTTCTTCAATAATTTGCTGAAACAAATTCGCTAATAAGGAGATCAATTATTATGTAATTGAGTATTAACTTTTTTTATTTTGTATCTCGGAACCCTTAATCTCTTGTACTCTACAGTCAAAAGCTTAAATGGCGACTAAACCATTTTAACCTATATCGAACGCAAATGAGACAATACATTTTTTTTTTTTTTTTAAAGAGACAATGAACGGAGGAATGAAAAACACAGATAAAACAAAAAGGTCCATGTGCCTAAAGGCATCCTCCATTCATAAAATTTTTGTAACAACTGGATTTAAACATTTTCAGATTGTAAGTTTGTGGAAAGCAATTCGAGGGAAGTGAATTCCAAAGAGTAGTAGCTCTGGAGACAAATGAATTCTGATAAGCAGAAGTTCTGCATTGTGGAGGAGAAAGTGTAAATTCATGGGCGCTCTCAGCTGCCCTAGTTCTACGCGGAAAGATGTGGAGAGGCGGCACAATTGAAGCAAGTTCCTCGGAATAATTGCTGTGAAAATATCTGTAGAATAATGCAAGGGATGCAACGTTTCTTCGTATGGATAATGTAGGAAGGTCCTGTGTGATTGCAGGGTTATTGATTAATCTAATAGCTTTATTTGAATTTTGTCCAACTGCCTCAATGCAACCACTCCACTTCCACCCCATAGAGGTGAACAGTAATCCATCTGAGAACGCACATGACTTTTATATATCATGGCCAACTGCTCGTCAGTGAAGAATTCTCGAACTCTGTACAGGAGTCCCAGTTTTTTTAGAGGCATTCTTAGCAATGCTTCTAACATAATGTGTCCAGCTCAAGTTAGTAGTTAATGTTACACCGAGAATGTCAATACTAGGGGAAGTGGGAATATTTACATCATTAAAATATATGGGAGTCAGTGAGGTTCTGTCGGTTAGAAAGTTGAATGTATTTGGTTTTCTGTGCATTAAAGGAAACTAGATTCTTTTGTCCCCATCCATTAATTCTAGAAAGGTCCTGGTTCAGAGAAATTGCAGTGTTTATTTTTGAATTTATAAGATCGGGTTGGGAGAAAGAATTGGTAAATGTGAAGGAACTGTGGAGTGTTGAGTCATCTGCGTAGGAATGTATTGGATTATGAGTAGTAGATATGAGATCATTGATATGAATGAGGAACAGAATTGGGGCCAAAACTGATCCCTGGGGAACACCAGCATTTATTGAGTGAAATTGAGAATAAAGGCCATCTACCATTACACATATTTTTCTGTTATGAAGATAAGAAGAAATTAGTGGAACTAATGATGCAAGGCCGTAGTGTGACATCTTCGACAATAAGGATTGATGCCAGACTCTATCAAATGCCTTTGATATATCCAGTGCTATTGTATGTGTTTCACCATGTTGGTCTGTAGCTTGGTTGATTTGATGCATAAGAAGGCAAAGCATGTCTGCAGTTGATCGACATCATCTAAAACCATATTGCCTATCACTGATTAATTTATTATTCTCCAGATGCTTAATTATGTGATTATTTAATATAATTTCAAAGACTTTACCAAGAGTGGAAGTTATAGCTATTGGTCTGTAGTTTGATGGATCTGAAGAGGCACCTTTTTTAGGAACTGGATGGATGTTTGCTTCTTTCCAGGGTACTGGGAAGCATGAGGTATGAGTACACAGGCGGAATTTTTTTGCCAATACAGGAGCGAGCACCAAGGAGCAATTCCTAAGTACTATTGGAGGAATTTCATCTGGACCAGGAGCCTTATCTACTGAGAGATTCTTCAACATAGTTTTGACATGTCTGTGGATCTAAGTGAGGAATTTCAGGCGAATTAAATTAAGAACAAAAGGAGTACAAAGGAAATCAAGCAACAACATATCTAGTGACCCTCTAGGTGCTTGTCCTCCAAAACACTGAGGATCAAGTGTCCAACAGTGGTTTAGAGGTAAGGGAACATTGGAAAGGAACTACTGCCCTGGAACTACTGTCCATGACTAGGAAGTTAGTAGGGGACTATGGGTTAGTAACTGAGGGGAGGATAAAATAAAGTTATTCATTTACAACGCAGTCAGTCGCGTTTGATGCGAATATTTGTCTAGGCGGAATTTAATGAATCAACGTTCTGCAGTCTATAACGTCTCGGGGAAGCCCATTCCACAAGCTGACAACTCGATTGAAGAAGAAATTCTTAGATTCGTGTGAGTTAAAAGATTTACCAATAATTTTGCAACCGTTTCCCCCGTGTAATTAGATTGGTCGATAGTGAAGTACTTACTACAGTTCATATTGTCGATGCCTTTGATGATTTTGAACACTTGAATTAAGTCACCTCTTAATCTGCGCTGGGTTAAAGGAAATAGATTTAATTCTCTAAGACGCTCTTCGTATGGTTTGTTCTTTAGGCTAGTGTTACGACTGGGGTTTAAATATATCAGGGCTCTTATTCATTGGACTAGTAATGGCATAAATGCTACAACGGAAAGCGCTAGCTTCAACCTCTGATGTATATTCCCAGTGAACAAAGAACACAAATACTCTACAGAGTTCTATATGCAATAATAGGCTATCAAACTCTCAATAAATGTGCGTCTACTCTAGGCTTAATGTTATGTGAAAACAGCCTATTACTACCTATAACCGAAGGTGCTTGGTTATGGTATGCAAAGTAAGGTGGTAAGAGAAGTTAAAGCTTACGTTACTTTAATCAATAAATGTCAGGCACTCCTGCATGAAAGAAAGTGCACTAAAGTCCTTCAACACTAACAAGGAATCTTCTTTAAATGTTAGATGCTATAAAGATGCTCGTATCGGAAATGGAACCCAAGAAGGCAGGCAGCGGAACAATGCTCGTGCAGGCTATGCACACAAAAAGGCAGAATATATAATGCCGTCGGAGCCAAGAATATCCTAAACGCAACAACAATAATAATAATCGCCACGACAATGCAGTATTCCTATCAACAAAAAGAGCCTAAGTCGTTTGTGTCTCAATACATCAAACTAGGCTGCGAAATGCTTGTGTAATCATAAATGGGTATGCATAAAAAGAGTAATTGGTTTAATATACTTAATGTCTACTATGATTGATAAAGTCTAGCTAGAGTCAATGATAACGAGATACTGGTGCGCATGGCATGCCGCATAGCCTAGTGCAAATCTCAAGTCTGTGCGTCAAATATTACGTTATAGGGAAGGGTAGCTCTCTTGAGAAACCTTAATACCGAAGTATTAAGCGTTCTCCTGGCGTACCTCAAAGACAAGCAACGAGCTTAGAACAGTGCAGAATGGTATAGGCAAAAAGCCCTCATTCGTGCATGCTCTACTCTCAATGGCACACAGACTAGAATTTACTCAATCAACTCCAGTTCTCAGGTATGTCGTGCAGCTTTATCCTAAAGCCAGCACTCATAGGAAACAATACCTTATAATATCCGACCCCTAGTCTAGCATTATCTAATCCAGCAGAACACTAATAATTAAAGGATGCAGTACTTAAACAATATAAATGCCAACCAATGCTTCGTGATCCACTTATCTTAACAACTAACATACATGGGTTATATCAGACCTTAATGCACAATACAACTGGCCAGCATGAAGCTGATTTTGCAGAGTTAACCAGAGGGGGTATAATATTAATAAAAGGTGGTGAAAGATTGGAAAATGAGAGAGATAGGCAGAGGAAAAGATTCTCAGGTGCGAGCGGGGTACAGGTAGCAAGGGAAAAAGATGGGTGCATTCTAGAAACCAGATCTGAGGGAGAGAGTGGCGAGGAACTGTATATATACTCGCACCAGCTCGAGCCGCGTGGGAAAAAAGCGGTTACAAGTCCTCTAGCCACTAGCAAGAGCTTGCAGCATGGTAAGGAGCTCTCTCCACCAACCCCCGCGAGGCAGCCAGCCGTGACGTCATCGAGCGGGACAAAAACACTGCGCGCTCCCTCTCACTCTGTTCTACTCTCTCTCTCTCTCCCAGATCCCATCATTACTAGTTAACCTCTGAAGTGCGCATGGGGGTAATTGGAAACGTCCCCCTGTGCTGACGTATTTGAGGTGTTTCCGTCACTAAATTATTCATTGTGCCATTAATAGCATTAATACTTATCCATATGCGCCTATTATGGGTTGATTATAAAGGTATTAACCTGAAACAACAATAAAACGAGTGAAAACAGCGTTTGGATGGTCAAAATCGGAGATATAGCCCGCGAGTTGTATAATGTATGGGTGAGGTAAGCTAATTTCCCGCCAATTTCCCCCAAGGCCACTGAGACACGGTCGATCGATACTCTCTCTCTCTCTCTTGCACTCGCTTGCCATCAGTGATGACAACACCCTGCTTGCAACTCGCTAATGTTAGCACGAAAATATACCTCAGAATAAGGGAATAACAGGGAAAATAGGTGATAACTGAAGGAGAGGAGGAAAGTGGGGAAGGAGGGGAGGTAGAGGACTGAGATTTTGCATGGCCCAGGGGCCAAACAAAAATAAAAAAATAAAAAAATAAAAATATATATATTTTTTTTTTCGATGTCAAAAGTTGATTTTTTTTTTCACTCACTCATTAGAGTCTCCCCGCAGTCCGCCGAGGGAACTCTTAAGAGTCTCCCGGCAGTTCCCGGGTTAATGATAAAACATATACTTTACAATTAAATATATAAAGCCTTGACATGGGTGAAAACAAAGAGCCTTTCTGGACTGCCCATGACACAAGCTTTCATATGAAATAAAGCACACTAATACACAAACTATAGCCCCATCCACTGCCCTGGCGATCCTAGCGAGTCACTGTAGGACAAGCCATGCGGTTCTAACGGAGTGGTTAACGTCACACTAGGTATCATTTTGGTAACTCTACGTTGAACTCGTTCTAGCTTGTTTATGTCTTTTTGGTAATAAGGGCACCAGCATTGAACGCAGTATTCCAGAAGAGGGCGGACTAAGGAATTGTAAAGGGTTAGGATAACGTCTTTGGATTTATGCTCAAATGATCTGCCTATAAAGCCAATTATTTTGTTTGCCTTCTTAACAACTTCTGAACATTGTTGACTCGGTTTTAGGTTACTCGATATTGTTACTCCCAGATCGGTTTCTCTGTTTACATTCTTAAGCTGAGTGCCATTCATCGAATAGTTTGCTTTCTCATTTAGGTATCCGATATGTAGTACTTTACATTTATCCGCATTGAAACTCATTTGCCAAATTTGGGCCCAATGTGACAATTTATCTAGATTGTGTTGCATATCGTCAACTTGATCTTTGAGAGTACGCTATTTGCAATTTTTGTATCGTCAGCAAATTTTGAGATTGCACAGGTGAGACCCTCATCTATGTCGTTGATGTAAATTAGAAAGAGAATTGGTCCTAGTACCGATCCCTGGGGTACCCCGCTACTTACATTGGTCCATTTAGATGCCTTACCGTTTATGACTACTCTTTGCTTTCTGTCGCTGAGCCAATTTTCTATCCATTTCAACACACCGTCTTTTATTCCATGCGCTTTTAGTTTTTTCAGTAATCGTTTGTCGGGAACTTTGTCAAAGGCCTTTTGAAAATCAAGGTATATAATATCTACAGCTTTACTCTCATCGTAGAGGTTGAGGATATCGTGGAAGAAGTCTAAGAGGTTTGTTAAACAGGAACGTTTTTTACGAAAGCCGTGTTGAGTATCTTTAAGTATGTTATTTTCCTCTAAGTGATTTACGAGTCTGTCTCTTATGACCGTTTCTAGCATTTTACATACAACTGAGGTTAAGCTAATTGGACGATAGTTACTGGGTAGGGATTTGCTGCCTTTTTTTAATATCGGTGTTACGTTGGCTATCTTCCACTGATCAGGCATAGCTCCAGACTGCAAGGATTTATTGAATAGTAATGTCAGTGGTTTGGAGAGCTCATCCTTAGCTTCCTTTAGAACTCTAGGCGAGATTGTATCAGGTCCAGGCGTTTTATTTACCTTGAGTTTATCTAAACAATTCAATACTTCTCTCTCTGTAACGGTGATATTGCTTAGAACATCTGAATTATCAATCTGAATCGGCGATGGTGTAGGGATATCACTGAGGTCTTCTATTAAAAAACTGATGCAAAGAAGGTATTGAGGGCATTACTCATTTGTACTTCGTCTTTGGTGTATTCTCCATTTTCATCGACTAACGGTCCAACAGTTGAAGTAACTACTTTTTTCTTTCTGATATAACTATAGAATTCTTTCGGGTTTGTTTTACTTTGATTCGCAATATGTAACTCTAGGGTCTTTTTACTTTGCTTAATTAACTTTTTGGCTTTGCGTCGTAGTTCTACAAATTTCACCCGTTCTTCATCATTTTGTGAGGATTTTAATCTATCATTAGCAAATTTTTTAGCAAGCAGGCAGTTTGAAATATCTTTATTCCACCATTTGGGCTTATTATTATGGCCTGGACGCCGTATTTTCGATGGTATGCAGTCTTGCACTGCTTTTAGGTAAGTGGTTTCGAATAACTTCCAAGATGTATTTATGTCGTTATTGTTAATTAAAAAGCTCCAGTCAGTTTCTTTAAACATAGCTCTAAGTTTATGAAAGTTTGCTTTCTAGAAATTAGGGACTTTTTCGATGCTACTATTTGGTTCGTTACTACTAAAGTTTAAAGTGAAAGTTATCGTACGATGGTCGCTGTTACTGAATTCATCACCAACATTCAAATTCTCTATTAATTCTTCTTTTGTTGCAAGTACAATGTCAAGAACGTTATTACCACGGGTCGGTGTTCGAACAAATTGATACAGCGAACTCTCTTGCAAGTTCGTATACAAGTCATGTCCGGAGTGTGAAGTAAGAGTATCGCCCCACTTGGTCACAGGTAAATTAAAGTCGCCAAAAAATACGGTATCTTGTGAGTTACTTACTTCTGCAATTTGTTCATAAATTTTTCGGTCAGTTTGCACTGATTGAGCTGGAGGTCTGTATATTAATGCAAGTATTATTTTTGTACCTTTATTATTCTTTATTAGCACAAAAGATGTGTCGACGTTCACAATTTGAGGTTTTGACAAGAGGGTCGGGTTAAGACTTTCTTTGATATAAAATAAAACGCCACCTCCATTTTTATTTATTCGGCTTTTCTCAAACATTACATAACCGGGAAGTGAATACTCTGCTAAAAAGTCTCTATCTACTGTATTGAGCCAAGATTCTGTTATACCAATCACATCATAATTTTCAGTAAACACTAGTTCCTCTAAATCTGAAAATTTATTGCGTATGCTACGAGCGTTTGCATAGAAAACCTTTAAAGTTGCGGTTTTAGAACTCACAGAACGTTCTTTAATCAAATTTTTGGTTCTGATCGGATCTACATTTACATTCATGGCTGACATCGGTCCTCGGTCGTTATCCCTGGCGGTTTTGAATTTGGGTCGTGTTGGTGGAGCTTTATCCAAATTCGCGGTTCTTGACAGATTAGCATTTAATTCCTTCGCAGGTTGCCGCCCTCGCTGTCTTCGGTCCTCCTTCCTGGTTGTCCTGTGCTGAGTCGATTTCTTCTCCGAAAATCCTTCACCGCATCGTTGAGAAGACGCCCAAAACGTGCTGCTCCCACCTGGTTCAGATGAACTCCATCATCCGAAAACAAATAGTCATCGTAGTAGAAATTGTCCCAGGTGTCGACGACACAGGGACAGGGACATCTTGATTTATTTCATCTAAGGTTGAGTTGGTGGAGAAAATATCCGCAAGAAGGTTAGCTTTACCTCGTGGGTCACTTACAAGATTGCCAGTCGGAGATTTTAATGGTGGAATGGATGAAGCAGTAGTGAAGTTGGATTTAAATGAGTTAAGAGTAGACCAAAATATTTTGTTATAATTTGGATTATTTAGAAGTTTATTTGCCTCCTTGTGGAGAAAGTTTGATTTAGTTAGGTTTAATACAGTTTTGGCATGATTTCTGATGTTTCTAAAGTAATTAAAGGCTTCATGAGTTTTTGATCTTGTGTATGCATTGTAGGCTATTGCTTTTTGTTCAGTTACTCTAGCACAATTATGGTCAAACCATTTAGGTGAATTAGATCTGTTACTGTACTTTTGATGAGGAATAAAAGAAATAATGCTTTATTATAGCCCAGATGTTTCATAACTTGACTTTAAAGGTTCAAAGATTCGAACTGGTGTACACTTATAAATGCTCAAAACTGTACATTACATTTTCTCATACCCTTCCACTTCTCTTCTCTCCCACTCTCCCTTTATTTACCCTCCCACTCGTACTCCCCCCCCCCCCCCCCTTCCTCCCTCACTCTTCCTTTACTCTACCAATAGGATCACGTCAAGCTTCACTTTATGCAGGATACAAATTATTGATTTTATAGAGTTCAGACAATATCTACATTCTTTAACCCTTGTAATCCGGCGACGTCTTTATAATTTTATGGTAGCTATATTTAGACGATTGAATGAAGCTTAGCAAGGATACATGGTAGCAAAAAAGAATTAATTGAATCTGCTGCCTATTAGTTGGTAGACATCTTTCTCAAGTTGAATATAATTGTCTAATAATTGTAAGATTATAATTAAAAGTATGTCATCAGTACAGAAAGGGTGAAAGGGTCAATAGAATAAATTGTGTCCCTTCCATTCTTAGAGGTCCTTCCAAAGCAGCATAAAATCGCCTAATGTTAGCCAGAATTATATTAGAATGCCACTACCGTATTGAAGGGGTTATTACGGTTCCTCCATATGTCTTATAAGTTTGTTTATATCCAAGACGTTCGGCCTTATTATTAATTGAATAGTATACCTCTCTGTATCAGCTCAATGTTTTTTAACTTTGTTCTGTCTACTATTAGATGATGTTATTCAGTTTAAAAGGTCATCCCGCAATTAACAGTCTTCGAACCATCTCACGTAACCCTGTTTGCTACCATAGATAGTTCTTAAACTGCGTACAATCGTATACATATAGGTAGAATACAATACAAAAATACGTGGCTGGTACAAAAGGGGTTACAGTTTTACTCGCTCATTACTGTACATATGTAAAGTTCTGTCTTCTGCCTTCGAATACACTCTTAATTAGGTTCTTGTCTCTCTCTTCTTTAATACTTCTCTCTCTATCTCTCTCCCAACAATGCCGATAATCAAACGCCAATTACGATAGTATAGCAGGTATACCTATCGTTATATCTCCAATGCTGTGCTATGTTGTCTTAATATCAGATCCGTATATGCTTAAATAGGTTACGAGTATACATAAATAGGTACAGTAGGTTTGTTGTACTTGTAACCACGGAATACATGGTTGGCATTTCAGATAATGGCCTAATCAGTATCTTAGAAATGCACCTAAAATATTAGTATGCGTGTAATCTTCCATCTTATTCAATAATGCATTTCATTTGCCATGATTGGGAATGATTTATATGTTGTATGATTTGAACATGGCGGTGAGGATCTTGTTATAAATTACTACCACATTTCAACTCCATACTTCAACATATACAGCGATAAACACAAACAATTATTCATCCTCCTCTTTCACAAAATTGGATACGTAATGTTCTTATTAACAATTGTAACTGGATATTTTAATGTGTAAGGTATATCAATATGTGTGTCCTTTTTCAAATCAGGTATCAGTAAAACTGGTGACAGATTAGTTATGTTCTCAAAGTTCTCATGGCCAGGCATTTAGTGTTTGAATCTTCGTAAACCCTTCAGCACCATAACGCCTTTTTACCTTTGATTCTGGCTAACATTAGATTATTATATCAGTTTAAGATTAACCTGTTAGTAAAAGAATATAATTATTATGTAGATCATATTTACACACTGAATCGTATAGGTAGATTACAAACTACAGGAAATCGTGTAATATCAACAAGTATATGATGAAAATTATACAAAGGGGCTAAATGGAAATAGGTAATTGATCCTTATTGGTAATACCTACAGTATAATTACATGCAATATTCAGTTCTCTACCTCGCTAATTTAGTCAACATTTCAATATGTTGTTGTTGTTGTTATTGTTTGTGTGCATGTGTTTTTCCCCTTTTACAGACTTACTTATGCTACTTTATTATACATCAAAGTGAGTAGTTTTATATTTCAGAAATCAACTCGGTAATATAATTATATTGATTTCACTCCCAACACCAAACACCTCCCAATTAAATTAATGAAAGCACGTGATCGTTCCGGGATTCGAACCTGGGTTACCACACACATATTTTAAACACTCCAACCAATACACCATCAAGACAAAACTTGGAAATGTCATGAATGTTTATTGGATTGAGTGCGGTATGAGAGCTTCTCGTCCAGTGAAACGTGAAATAAGAACTTTTTATACATTACATTTATTGTACATACATGATTCTCTAAATTAATTTTGGTATTTCAACGAACACGGCAACATTTCATAATTGATTTAGCCCCACTTCGTGTTCCTTATCAATCAGAATCTAAATGGTAACCGGTCAATAGGTATTAATAGTATGGCTGCCAAAGAATAGCGCATTATTTCAACATATATGACAATAATTTAAAACAATCTACCTCGACAATGGTTGTGTGGTTTGGGCTTTATTTGTCTCACATCGGTTTGAAGTTAAAAGGTTAACACTCCTAAACGGCCACTGTCTCTTAACTTAACCTGACCAAACCATAACCGAAGCTAACCACACATGATCAAACTAAACCTAGCCTAACTAAACCTAAATGACTTAGATCTAGTAATTTGACCGTGTTGTATGTAGTCGTGTAGGAGTGTAGTCATTATTATTTGTGTCCCTTGTTTGCTGTGCTCTACTATAGTCGTGTAGGAGTGTAGTCATTATTATTTGTGTCCCTTGTTTGCTGTGCTCTACTATAGTCGTGTAGGAGTGTAGTCATTATTATTTGTGTCCCTTGTTTGCTGTGCTCTACTATAGTCGTGTAGGAGTGTAGTCATTATTATTTGTGTCCCTTGTTTGCTGTGCTCTACTATGGTCCCTTGTTTGCTGTGCTCTACTATAGTCCCTTGTTTGCTGTGCTCTACTATAGTCCCTTGTTTGCTGTGCTCTACTATAGTCCCTTGTTTGCTGTGCTCTACTATAGTCCCTTGTTTGCTGTGCTCTACTATGGTCCCTTGTTTGCTGTGCTCTACTATAGTCCCTTGTTTGCTGTGCTCTACTATAGTCCCTTGTTTGCTGTGCTCTACTATAGTCGGTATTATTTCAGGTGACGATTAATTGATCCCTTAGCAAATGATTTCTCGATTGTTCATGGAAAATATGATACTGCTGTCTCTACGTCAAATATGATACTGATATGATACTCTACGTCAAATATGATACTGATATGATACTCTACGTCAAATATGATACTGCGGTCTCTACGTCAAATTACTGCCAAGTTTTGATAATTAGCAAAAGATTTTGCTTCAAAATCTTGGCAATAGCCGAGTAATTAGGATAGCGAGATAGCAATTTACCATCAGCTGGAAAACAAAACTACAGTCGGGTTCCGAAATTTCATGAGTTGTTATGAATATGAGAGAAAATGCTGAGTCTATGTAAACTGATGCCAAGTGTTATAGATACAGAACGACCAAACCTACCACCAGTTAATGAATTAGGTGGAAGGGTAACACAGCAAAGAGCTTGAATTCTTTATTCCTCTTACGTTTCGGGCTATGCAGAACCCATCTTCAAAGAGACTAAATATGGGTTCTGTGTAGCCCGAAACGTAATAGAAATAAATAATTCAATCTCTTTTTTGTGTTTCCCTTTCACCTAATTCATCCACTTGGTCATAATGGATCAGCCACTACCACCAGTTGACTGAGAACCTAAACAAATATAACATTTGCACAAAATATAGTGTTGCCATGGAAACAGGTACTGTGTATTGAAGCAGGTATTGTGTGTGGTTGTTGTGTGAGCCGCCTTTGTCACCACACCAAAGGTCCCACAAGGGCTGAAGTGGGTTTGATGTTTTAGTTATAGTGATGGAGGGATATTGGTGAGGGGGATAGTAAGAGGCTGTGGAAAGGAACCCTCACTTTCTTATAACAGAGAGTTACATAGATACACAGACTGCACAGACCTTGCAGTACCTACTAGGCAGTCCGGACTTACGGGAGGCTGAACCTTTTTCTGAGCCCAGAGATCAAAATTTCTAATTATTGTGTTTATGTTCTATAGTGCTTCTTTCAACATAGGAGAATAGCATAGGAAGGAACAAAAAAACATATCGCATCCATAACCCCCGGGCTGGGGGTTCGACCTCGACCCCCGAATTTTTTTTTTTTTTCTTTCAGCCACACAAATTTTTGTTTTGTGTCTGTAGTCTAAAGGGCTGCTGTAAGCAATAGAAATGATCATATGAGGGCATAAACACCCATACGATGTCCCTAGGGCCCCCTTGGGGGTGCCCCAAAATCATGGTTTTTTGTAGATAATTGTTTCATAAATTCTGAAAATCAATCCCCCTGACGAAAATTTTGTTTAGTTACCCATTACTCTCGATCTTCTATGTGCGCGCTATTAGAGAAAACGGAAGCTAAGGAGGACAAACTGTTTTCTCTGCCCCAAAATTATTTTACAGACATGAAAATCTAAGAATTGGTGTGGTTTGGTACTATTTTTTGGCATATGAGTCTATCTATATGTTTATCTATTGCTCAAATACATTCCCCTTCTACATAGAGTACATAGGGGTACATAGGAAGGCCTGTCCGTTTAAAAAAGTCCCGATTTGCCGAAAATGTCAGATTTTTGCCCCTTTTGGTGTCAAATCAGCTGTAACCCAATGATGATAATGTAATATATTTATTTCAGCACTTTCTATTATTCAATAGGGGTATATTTAAACGGCACGGTGTTGGGGATGCTTGTACTCTATGCCATGCAAAAATTGCGGGAAATTTTAAACATTTTGAGTGACTAGATGGTTTTACAAAAGTGCAATGAAATTTTATGCAATTTTGCGCTCACGCGCGCGCGCACATAGAGATCTGATTTTTTCATCGAGTCTTAATATTACCATATGTAATAAGATGGTATAATGCCAGAATTTCTATCTCTTATACAGGCTGACTTGGGGGTGTAAGGTTCAGCCTCCCCTTTTAATGATAAAATAGAATTTGCTGCAGAGTGGAAGGCAAAGATAGCAAAACAGAAGGCTCTCTCCTCACCCACCAATCCATCTGACCATTGGTCGGCATGACATATTAGTTGGGGATACAAGTCCCCCAGCAGAATCAGACAAATTTCTACTAGGAAATTTATAGTAAAGAATGAAGTTGAGAAATATTATATACTACTGATGCTTAACCTATGTTATTATATACTACTGATGCTTAACCTGTTTGATTTGTTATATTTATTTTTGTTACCTATAGTATTCCAACCTCCTCAAAATGGATGTCTAGACTCCTTTTGAATGTGTCAATTGTCTTACATTGTACCACTTTCTCTGGCAGTTTGTTCCACTCGTTGACCACACTGTAGGTGAAGAAGTGCTTTGTAATATCGAGATTTGCCCTCCTGGTTTGTAATTTCATTCCATTTTTCCGAGTTTATGAACTATCATCGATATTGAGGAGTGAATCTACATCAATTTTGCCAAAACCCTATAATATCTTGAAATACTCGATTAATTGACCTTGCACTCTTTTTATCTTAGGTGGAAACAAGTTTAGTTTTTTTAATCTTTCATTATATGATTTATTTCTTAGTGAAGGTATCAACTTTGTCGTTCTACGCTGCTGCACCGACTCAAGTTTCTCAATATCCTCGTTCAGATAAGGAGACCAACATTGCGCGCCATATACAAGATGGGGCCTCACTATACTTTTAAATAACGGTGCTATAATGTTCTCATTTGTATAAATAACATTTATTCTAATATATCCCAATCCCCCAGACCCCCTTCAAGATAAATGTGTAAATTTTTTGGTAGAAAAATGTTCCGGCCAAATGCCGGTTTCTCCCAAATTGCAGGCTCACTATCGCTCGCCCAGGAAAAATCGACACCTTATTGGGGTGAATCATCATTTAATCGCCAAACTAATGAGATGAAACGTCTTAAAATCTCAAAGCTAATGGAGTAAAACTGGGAGGTTCTAAATTGGCCCACCCTGCACCTAATAGGGTTAACTATAGTCCTACAATTCTTAACAGGCAGTTATGGGCGGTGTTGGCTCTGCCTACGCTGGTGTCGCCTGTCCACTTGACCCCTTCCGTACGACATTTCCAAATTACTCTCGCTACCTCCCCCCCCCCCCCCCGTTCAAGGTCAATGTAGGGAGATCGGCTCTCAGTATATATACTGTATGTGTGTGTAAGACTGTGTAGCCCATATGAATGCATAGATTATTATTGCTATAATAAATTATATATATTACTATTTATCTCTCTCTCACTCACCCTACACACCTCACCCCCCACCGCATACACCACACCACACTTGCCCCCACTTTACTCACACACCCACCAGCCCACACCACTCTCTCTCCAACCCCCCCCCCCACCCCCACCCAGTTTTGTTGCGCTCTCGCTCTTTCTCTCTCATATATATATATATATATATATATATGTATATATATATATATATATATATATATATATATATATTGTCACAATAACCAGGGTCTATAGGGCTTTTATGAGTAGCTAGACTCGACAGGCACCAGATTTATTAAGCATTTTTGTCTCAATAAACATTTGTGTAGAATGAGCCCATAGAGTGTTATCAGTTTCGTCTAACCAGTTGTTAGTTAAGCGGCAACGTGTAGTTTGCTAGATAGTGTGGCTGGCGAGAGAGGTGTTGACAGCTTGTTGCTTTTGCCTCGCGGTAGGTAAGGTTGCTAAGCAACACGAGTTTATTTGATTATGTGATCATTGCAAGTTCAGATGTGTTACAATATAAAGATGTACTTTATTTTATCTGCCACACTGTTTTAGTTAAGTTGTTAACACAGGAATACTTTAGTATAAGTTATTCTTGTGAAGTGTCTTAGTCTCATCATATCGTGTGGTGAGATTGTGCAACCCCTTCGTTTGAGACTGGCCTCCGCGGTGCTCTGCAACATCCAGTCCCCTCATTCTCTCGTTGGCGGCCAGACAGTATAGGTAGTGGTAGCTCTCTCTTGTGACACCCCAGTCGGCCTGTTTATTTTTCCTTGCTTGCATAACAGTAACGTAACATAATTAACAGAGAACCCTAGACATCCATTTCTTCCCATTTATTATTCCTTTCCTCTGATCAGCATTTTACTATATTTCCCTTGTTTTATCATATATTCTGTACCTTCGGTGGCTACTTCGGGATTCGTGATAGGGAAGAGCTGGGAGGTTTGCCGGGGTTCTTACTAATAAGCACTGTTAATCCCATAGACAGTCCACACACACACACATCCATAACTCCTACATATTTTTCCCAGTGTTCGTGCTTAGGACCCGGTAACAACCTTGACGGTTCTGCCCCAGCGCTTGTGTGTTCCCTATCTCGGGTTTCGAACTGGGGCAACGGAGTGTTTAATATTAATTCGGAATCCAGCTTCAGTCTGGACCCCCACCCCCCATAGTTAATTGAGTGTGGGAGGTGGACTCTAAGAGTTAATTGTTTGGGCGGTAACTCACTGGGGGGCCCAGGTAGAAGCAGGATACTGTATATTGGTGTGTTATTGGAGGTGGTCAGGGCTACTTGCTTCCACTAATATCACCCCCAGGTTAGTAGTCATTTAGGACACTGCCTTGTATTGTTAGAACATTATTATCTGCAACATTATTATGTGTAACTCTCTTGGGTTGAGAGTGGATTACCGTTGGCTGGTTTGCGCACGGTTTAGTATTGTCGAGGGCGCGCATTGCCTGTTATGCTCGAAGTACACCTGAACTCTTGTTTCTTTGATGTCTGCTGGTAGCCTATATGTATTCAACTGTTTTGATTATCCAACCCAGCATTGCTAATCCCGGTGTTGGTTTCGAGTTCTCGTAGCTAGTAAGTTACATGAGTATTTCTGTTCTACTTATTATTCAGAATAGGAGCAGGGCAGTGTGCACCTTAAGCCCTGAGAAGAGCCTGGAAGCGTTCATAAAGCTCTTACCTGTTGCGTCGTGGTGTTGTTTGGTAGAGAGACAAGGTGTATTTGCATTAGTCATTATTTTCGTATACCGTCTCTAAGCAACTAAGGTCCAGATTCGTAACCATATATATATGTATATGTATGTATGTATGTATGTATGTACTGGTAATATATTACCATTTTATATTTTTACTTTTTTTAGCTCTCTCTCTCTCTCTCTCTCTCTCTCTCTCTCTCTCTCTCTCTCTCTCCCCCCCCCCCCCCTCGCTCTCGCGCTCTCTCTCTCTCTCTCTCTCTCTCTCTCTCATATATATATATATATATATATATATATATATATATATATATATATATATATACAGTATATATATTGGAGATTTTGAGGGGCTTCCACTGTGGATGGTGGCAAAGTCAGGAATGAACTGTGACGAATGTATTTAGTTTACACATGACAGTACTAATTTCGTGCGCCTGGCAGCACGCCATCCGGTGATGTTTGTTTATAAGTTTAAATGGTCAATCTGTGAATGAGTGTGTAGTCCACCTAATTTGACAACGCCGCACTAACTAGCTGCCAGGTTGTTTACAATGTCTGTTGTATTTACTAATAACAAGCGAATTAATTATGAAAACAATAACACTTTTTTGTACATGCAGAAATAGCCTGAGCATTTCAAACCGACTTAAGATACTTAATAACGAAAATAATATATTTTCGTTGTTAGGAATTATATCATGTGGCACCAATGTAAAGGGATTGACCGCGAGTAAAACTGCCTCTTAAGATCGGTTGGACTATAATGCAATTGTTTTGATTGGCTGGCCTTTCAACTTGAGAGAGAGAGAGAGAAAGAGAGAGAGAGGGGGAAGAGTGGGAGATAGATAGATAGATAGAGAGAGAGAGAATGTACAAAGGAAATAAAGCAACAACAGATCTAGTTACCCCTCTAGGCTGCTTGTCCTCCAAAATACTGCAGATCAATTGTCCAAACAGTGGTTTAGAGTGGGTAAGGGAACATTGGAAAGGGAACTACTGCCCTGGAACTTATGTCCGTGGCAGGATTAGAAAATTAGTAGGGGACAGATGAGTTAGTAACATAACACAGTTATAAGTGATCTTTCGTATATCTGGGAAAAGGAGAGTAATGTCTTAGTAATATTATATACGCAATAATCCTTGATGAATTTGAGGGGGGAATAAAATACCTGATTTTTACCCTGAATTGTGTTGTGGAGAAATATCTGGAGAAGAAACAAAAGGTGTATGTTGCCTTTATGGACTTGGAGAAGGCCTATGACAGAGTGGATAGAGAAGGTTTGTGGAAAGTACTTAGAATATACGGAGTAGAGGGCAAGTTGCTGAAAGCAGTGAAGAGCATGTATGAGGGTGCAAAGGCGGCAGTATGTGTGGAGAGTGAGCAGAGCGAGTTCTTTGACCTGAATGTTGGTTTGAAACAGGGGTGTGTGATGTCCCCGTGGTTGTTTACTGTATATATGGATGGAGTCATGAAAGAAATACTATCAAGAGCAGTGGATGTTGGTTTATCGCTGAAAAGGGAGGGAATTGAGTGGAAGCTACCTATAGTGCTGTTTGCGGATGATACAGTTCTGATGAGTGATAATGAATGGGAGTTGCAGGGTCTGGTAAATGAGTTTGGAACAGTGTGCGAAAAACGGAATTTGAAGGTAAATGCGGGAAAGAGCAAGGTTATGGTCTTCGAAAGGGGTGAAGTCACAGAGTGTGAGGTGAAGCTGAATGGTCAGGCTATGGAGATCGTCAACTGTTTTAAGTATCTGGGCAGTGTGTTGAGTAAAGATGGGACTATGGATGAAGAAGTGCGGGAGAGGGTACAACAGGGGAAGAAGGTTGTAGGAACGCTAAAAGCCGTAACAAGAAATAGGGTGGTTAGTATGGAAGTGAAGAAGTCCTTGCATGACAGTGTGGTAATCCCGACACTGACTTACGGAAGCGAAGCATGGACGTTGGTTGAGAGACTCAGACCAAGAGTGAGAGCAGTGGAAATGAATTACTTAAGGAGTGCGTGCGGAGTTACATGGAGGGATAGACAGACTAATGAGGAAGTAAGAAGGAGGTGTGGTGTGGAGGTAGATGTGCTGGAAAGTGTGAAAAGGAACAACTTGAGATGGTTCGGCGATATGGAACTTATGGAAAGCGAGAGAATGACTAAGAGGGTGTACAACAGCGAGGTGGAGGGACAGAGAGGGAGAGGTAGACCGAATGAGAGGTGGAAGGATGGAGTGAGGAACTACATGAACGAAGGCGGTGCTGGTTGGGGGGAGGGGCGTCGACTGACTGGGGACAGAGGTGCATGGGGGCGGTTCGTTCGTGGCCACTCCTTCGGGGATCACGGCGTCAGGCAATAGATAGATAGATAGATAGAATAAAATAAAGTTATTCATTTACAAACGCAGTCAGCTGCGGGTTTGATGCAAGATATTTGTCTAGGCGAAGTTTAAAATAATCAACAGTGCTGCAGTCTATAACGTCTCGGGGAAGACCATTCCACAAGTTGACAACTCGATTGAAATAGAAATTCTTAGATTCATGGGAGTTAAAAGATTACCAATAATTTTGCATCCGTTTCCCCGTATGTAATTAGATTGGTCGATAGTGAAGTACTTACTACAGGTCATATTGTCGATGCCTTTGATGATTTTGAACACTTGAATTAAGTCGCCTCTTAATCTGCATTGGGTTAAAGGAAATAGTTTTAATTCTCTAAGACGCTCCATGTATGGTTTGTTCTTTTAGGTAGGTATAATTTTTGTAACTCTACGTTGAATTCGTTCTAGCTTGTCTATATCTTTTTGGTAATAAGGGCACCAAGATTGAACGCAGTATTCTAGAAGAGGGCAGACTAATGAATTGTAAAGAGTAAGGATAACTTGTTTGGATTTATGCTCAAATGACCCAGCATTGCTAATCCCGGTATTGGTTTCAAGTTCTCGTAGCTAGTAAGTTGCATGATTATTTCTGTTCTACTTATTATTCAGAATAGGAGCAGGGCAGTGTGCACCTTAAGCCCTGAGAAGAGCCTGGAAGCGTTCATAAAGCTCTTTCCTGTTGCGTCGTGGTGTTGTTTGGTAGAGAGACAAGGTGCATTTGCATTAGTCATTATTTTCGTATACCGTTTCTAAGCAACTGAGGTCCAGAGTCGTAACAGTGGCGACCTTGCCTAGGATAATCAGAATAGCACCAGCAGTATTAACAAGATTTATTTTGATCAGAGGATTTTTTTTTAGAATAGGTGTCTAGCATATATACTTTATTATGTCTGAACAACAAGCAAGAGAGGAGGGGGAGAGTGTCGTGCCGTTACATATCACCAGTGAGGAGGATGCGAGAGTGTTCCTTCGGAGTTCTCCAGAATGGGCACAAATGCAGTTGAGAAGGGTGGAGGAATTGAGGTTGATAGCAACAGAGTTGGGAGTAGAGGGGTCTCTTCTTACCACGAGGGAAGCATGTCAGCTGTATATATGGCAGTATTATTATGATGTTCGAGAGGAGGCTGAGCCTGTGCTGGCAGGAGGCTATATCACACCTGCACGCTCTCCGCCGCGCACACCCAGTCCATTGCCTGATGTGCCCCCTGGTGTGCCCCAACTTACTCAACCCCATTTTTATCCTTTACACTCTACTCCTGCCGCTGGCTGGGCGGCACAGAACCAGGTTACACCTCCCCCCCCCATTTATCCCAGCCGGACTTTCTACGATTCAGCCACGTTACCGTCCCGCTTATGTTCCTACGCCACCCCCTACTTTTGCCCCGGTAGGGCTATCGAGTGATGCTCTAGTACAACTAGAATTGAAGAAATTGGAAATGCAGGAGAAAAGAGAAGAGAGAGAGAGAGGCAGGAGAAAAGAGAAGAGAGAGAGATGCAGGAGAGGTTAGAAACTCAGAGAATGACAATAGAGTTACAAAGAACCAAAGTTGAGGTAGACGGGGGTAGGTACACAAGGGGACAAGTGGGCACGGTTCACAGGGAGGAATCTAGCGAGTTAAAGTTGTCTCGTAGCCTAAAGCTCGTTCCTGCTGTTGACGAGGAAAAAGTCATTGAATGGTTCAAGCGATTTGAAAAGAAAGCACGGGAGTTCGAGTGGCCACGGGAACGCTGGGCGGCATTGGTGGCAAATGTTGTCAAGGGAAAAGTGCTCGAGGCATATGATAGGATGTCAGTGGAGGACTTAGCAGAGTATGATAATTTAAAGCAGGCTATCCTTAAGGCTTATGAACTCAGACCAGAAGCCTATCGCCTTAAATTTCGTAATGCAAGGAAGAAGCCTAATCATACTCATGTTGAGTTTGCTAAGTACCTCCGTGATTGTTTGTCTCGTTGGCTTTTGAGTGAAAATGTAACCAATTTAAATGAGGCAGTTGAGCTTTTCCTGCTAGAACACTTTACCAACAATGTCGACAGAGAGATATGCCAAAAGATCCGTGAGAAGCGCCCCGGCAAGCTGTCTGATGCTGCCGTGTAGGCTGACGATCGAGTGTTGGCAACCAAGGGTTTTACTGATCGTGCCAGATATGCCCCCCCCCCCCCCCCCCACGACTGCACGTGACGAGAAGTACCGAGCAGGTGGAAGCGGAGGGTACAGTAATAGTGGCCCTGGTCCCACACGTAATAATAGCAATGGAGACAGACCAAAATCACCAAATTCAGCCCGACCTGATTCCAGTGTTGTTAGGTGTTATGGTTGTAAACAGACCGGACATATTAAACCAAACTGTCCCCAGGCAAAGTCTTCTGCAGCGCTTGCTAAGCCTGTGTCGTTAGTGGTTGGTATCCAGGGAGGAGGGGATGAATCTTTGTTACCGAGGTTGGAGGCAGACCGAAGGGTGAAGCATGGGGTGCCAACGGCCGTGGCACAGCCTGCCCCCGACAAAGTGTCTCAACTAGGTACCATTGCAGGTCCAGAAGCCTCGCTCGCTTGGTGCCAGGCTTTCGTTCATGAGGGTGAAGTAGAGCTGTGTGGGAAGGTGTATCCAGTGAAGGTTCTTAGTGATTCAGGAGCTAGGCAGTCCATGTGTTTGAACTTGACGGGGAAGCCGATAAAATCTGACGAGTTTGTGTTATGTCGAGGTGTAAACACTGAGGCCTATTATAGCCTCGTTCCTGTTCATCTTAGGTGTCCTGTAGTCACGGCGACGGCGAAGGTAGCGGTCGTGGACACATTACCTGTGGAGGGGATTGATTTTCTTCTTGGAGCAGATATTATGACAGGGAGGAGAGTCTTTCCACCTCCGGTAGTGGTGTCGGAGCAGGTACAGCCGGAGGAGAGGAACAAGGAGGCTAAGAAGCTGCCTCCCGATTTGTTTCCTGTGTGTGCGGTCACAAGATCTATGGCCCAGGTTGCACAGCCAGAGGAATTGTTAGGGGAGGAGATAGATCTGATCGAGGGGATGTACAGTACTGAATCTGCATCACCCATAGATTCGACTGATCTGCAGGGTGCCGAGGGTGTGCAGGACGAGGAGGAAGGCTCAGTGGAAAGCTCCTCACTCGTTTCACTCGTTGCAAGAGGTGATACTGAAGGGAGCGATCGGGTCCCTACGGGAGGACCGGTTGATCCTGTATCATCGAATCAGACCGACTTGGAGGCTATACCTAATCTTACCACCGTGGCACCGGGGGAGATTGGTGAGGCGCCGCAGAGTGATGCTTTATTAACACACTTGTTTTCTAAGGTCGGGGAGAGTAATCCAGGCAGACGTAAGACCCATCAGCTCTGCCATGTTAACAGGGAGTTGTCTGAGGCAGTTTGTGCTACTGTATCCGCTCAGAACGGGTCAGTAGAGAAAGTTGAGTCAGATACGGTCAATTTCTTGCCTATGTTATTGACTGGAGAGTTGGAGTCGGAGGTGCAGGGTGAGCCCGGGCCTGGTGGATGGTGGTTGGATAACCCAGGTCCCGGGGTTAGCGGTTCATGCACTGTGGGAACGCCAGGCGAGGCTCCTGCAGTGCCTCTCAACCCCCCTCTGCACTCTCCCCAATTCTCCGGTCCCAGGGACCAGGATGCCGTGTCTCGTTGCCCTGTCCTGGTTGTAGAAGGCATGAAGGAGGAGCAGGAGGAGGAGAGGGAGCTTTTCCCAGGTGAGGCTGTGACGGCTGGGACATGGGCCAAGAACGGGTACCTGGCCCTGCGGGAGGAATTGACCCATTTACCTCCGGAAAGGGTTGAGAAGATGTTTACTACCTTGTGAGCTTATCCACACGTGTTCGGGGATGCACCCAGTTTGACATCTTGGGCGGTGCATAACATCGATGTGGGAGAGAACAAGCCTATAAATTACCACCTTGCAAAGTAAATTTACTCTCCAAGACAGATACCTACCCTTTACCGAGAGTTGATGACTCGGTAGACAAGATTGGGGCAGCCACGTGCATCATAAAAGTGGACTTAGTTAAAGGCTATTTGCAAGTCCCACTACCAGAACGTGCCAAGAAAATCGCTAGTTTTGTGGTGGGGAGAGGAGTGTATCAGTGCCAGGTGATGCCTTACGGCTTGAAGAATGCTCCCGCCACCTTTCAGCGGTTAATGGGCATGATTGTGTATGATGTCCCTAATTGTTTAGTCTACATGGATGATGTTGAGCACCCCCTTTTCTACTTTTCGAAAAAGTTTAACCGAGCACACAAGAATTTTTCTGTGATCGAGAGGGAGTTGCTAGCTATTATTTTGAGTTTATACCATATGGGCCCGTGCTCAGAAGCTACTCTGACCATCATCCTCTGCAGTTTCTTAATAGGCTCAGGGACAAGAACCAGAGACTTACTCGCTGGAGTTTGATGTTGCAAGAATATCATCTCGATGTTAGGCACATCCGTGGTGTGGATAATGTCCTGGCAGACTGTTTGTTGTGTCAGTCCTCTGAGGAATGATAGGAGAGCACGAAGCTTTTTAGTTAGTAAGTCATATTTACTCATGTTAAACAAAATCTATAAAATGTAAAAATACAAAAGACTGTCAATGTAAATATTTTGCAGTTGTAAACTAATGATGAAAGTTTTGTTTCAAAGCTTCAAAACTTACCCACCCCCACACCCCCCGTATGAGGGTGTCACAATGACCAGGGTCTATAGGGCTTTTATGAGTAGCTAGACTCGACAGGCACCAGATTTATTAAAGCAGCTGTGCCAAGTCTAGTATTAGAAAGACCTGGTATTGTGAGTTTCACTCCGATACCCTTCCAATTACACATGACTAGTTTTGCTGTGCCTCTAAGCATTTTTGTCTCAATAAACATTTGTGTAGAATGAGCCCATAGAGTGTTATCAGTTTCGTCTAACCAGTTGTTAGTTAAGCGGCAACGTGTAGTTTGCTAGATAGTGTGGCTGGCGAGAGAGGTGTTGACAGCTTGTTGCTTTTGCCTCGCGGTAGGTAAGGTTGCTAAGCAACACGAGTTTATTTGATTATGTGATCATTGCAAGTACAGTTGTGTTACAATATAAAGATGTACTTTATTTTATCTGCCACATTGTTTTAGTTAAGTTGTTAACACAGGAATACTTTAGTATAAGTTATGCTTGTGAAGTGTCTTAGTCTCATCATATCGTGTGGTGAGATTTTGCAACCCCTTCGTTTGAGACTGGCCTCCGCGGTGCTCTGCAACATCCGGTCCCCTCATTCTCTCGTTGGCGGCCAGACAGTATAGGTGGTTAGCCCTCTTGTGGCACCCCAGTCGGCCTGTTTATTTTTCCTTGCTTGCATAAGAGTAACGTAACGTAATTAACAGAGAATCCTAGACATTCATTTCTTCCTTTTTATTATTCCTTTCCTCTGATCAGCATTTTACTATATTTCCCTTGTTTTATCATATATTCTGTACCTTCGGTGGCTACTTCGGGATTCGTGATAGGGAAGAGCTGGGAGGTTTTCCGGGGTCCTTACTAATTAGCACTGTTAACCCCATAGACAGTCCACACACACACACATCCATAACTCCTACATATTTTTCCCAGTGTTCGTGCTTAGGACCCGGTAACAACCTTGACGGCTCTGCCCCAGCGCTTGTGTGTTCCCTATCTCGGGTTTCGAACTGTGGCAACGGAGTGTTTAATATTTACCCCTTCAGACTCATATGACACTGAGGTTGCCAGATTAGCAATAAGAAATAGAGTTCTCTCACTCTTATAATTACCTCTCCAAAATTAGTTTTCTGCCCACAGCTAACACAAAGTCAACTGCAGAGGTTGAAATAACTAAACTAAAGGTTTGTAAAAAACCCTGATGGTAGTAAAGGCTTTAAAGTATCACTAATAGGCTCAAAATTGCGTCATATGTCGGAGAGGGTTAATTAGGAATCCAGCTTCAGTCTGGACCCCCCCATAGTTAAGTGAGTGTGGGAGGTGGACTCTAAGAGTTCATTGTTTGGGCGGTAACTCACTGGGGGGCCCAAGTTTCGGGTGGCTACTCACTGGGGGGCCCAGGTTGAAGCAGGATATATTGGTGTGATATTAGAGGTGGTCAGGGCAACTTGCTTCCACTAATATCACCCCGAGGTTAGTAGTCATTTAGGACACTGCCTTGTATTGTTAGAACATTATTATCTGCAACATTATTATGTGCAACTCTCTTGGGTTGAGAGTGGATAACCGTTGGCTGGTTTGCGCCCGGTTTAGTATTGTCGAGGGCGCGCATAGCCTGTTATGCTCGAAGTACACCTGCACTTTTTTTTTCGTTGATGTCTGCTGTAGCCTATATGTATTTAACTGTTTTGATTATCCAACCCAGCATTGCTAATCCCGGTGTTGGTTTCGAGTTCTTGTAGCTAGTGAGTTACATGATTATTTCTGTTCTACATATTATTCAGAATAGGAGCAGGGCAGTGTGCACCTTTAGCCCTGAGAAGAGCCTGGAAGCGTTCATAAAGCTCTTACCTGTTGCGTCGTGGTGTTGTTTGGTAGAGAGACAAGGTGTATTTGCATTAGTCATTATTTTCGTATACCGTCTCTAAGCAACTAAGGTCCAGATTCGTAACAATATATATATATGTATATGTATGTATGTATGTACTGTATGTACTGGTAATATATTACTATTTTATATTTTTACTTTTTTTAGCTCTAGCTCTCTCTCTCTCTCTCTCTCTCCCCCCCCCCCCCGCTCCCCCCCCCCCCCCCCCCCCTCTCCCCCCCCCCCCCCCCCCCCCCTCACTCTCGCGCGCTCTCTCTCTCTCTCATATATATATATATATATATATATATATATATAAATATATATACTGTATATATATATTATATATACAGTATATATTGGAGGTTTTGAGGGGCTTCCACTGTGGATGGTGGCAAAGTCAGGAATGAACTGTGACATATGTATTTAGTTTACACATGACAGTACTAATTTCGTGCGCCTGGCAGCGCGCCATCCGGTGATGTTTGTTTATAAGTTTAAATGGTTAATCTGTGAATGAGTGTGTATTCCACCTAATTTGACAATGTCGCACTAACTAGCTGCCAGGTTGTTTACAATGTCTTTTGTATTTACTAATAACAAGCGAATTAATTATGAAAACAATACAGATTTTTTGTACATGCAGAAATAGCCTGAGCAATTCAAACCGACTTAAGGTACTTAACCCTTTCGCTGCGGGTGACGTTCTGGAATGTTTTGGCAAGTTACAGCAATTTCTAGACTTTAAAAGCCTGTAAAAAACGTAAAAATTGAGTGTCAGTGGGCGGGAGCGTGAGGGGCCCACCTCCGACCCTCAGAGCACCGAGCGGCTCACTGAGCTAGGCTGTGTCTCGCGCGGGTCTCTCTCTGTCTCTCTCACCAGTGTAGTCAAGCGAGCGAGTGTTACATAATAGCGAGGTTCCCGCGTTTCACTGGGACCACTGCGGGTGAACCAGACCACTTACAGGGTCCGTTCTGGTGTCATTTTGAAGCTATTTTCGCCTAGTTTTCTGCAGAATACACTTCATTTAATGCAGATGCATGAATTATCATTCAGGAGTGCCTGAATATGCCCTAAATGGCCCAAACATAGCCGCAGCCAAAGGGTTAATACCGAAAATAATATATTTTCGTTGTTAGGAATTATATCATGTGGCACCAATGTAAAGGGATTGTCGTGAGTAAAACTGCCTCTTAAGATCGGTTGGACTATAATGCAATTGTTTTGATTGGCTGGCCTTTCAACTTGAGAGAGAGAGAGAGAAAGAGAGAGAGAGGGGGAAGAGTGAGAGATAGATAGATAGATAGAGAGAGAGAGAGAATGTACAAAGGAAATCAAGATAGATAGAGATAATTTACAAAGGAAATCAAGCAACAACAGTTCTAGTGACCCCTCTAGGCTGCTTGTCCTCCAAAACACTGCGGATCAATTGTCCAAACAGTGGTTTAGAGTGGGTAAGGGAACATTGGAAAGGGAACTACTGCCTTGGAACTTATGTCCGTGGCAGGATTAGAAAATTAGTAGGGGACAGATGGGTTAGTAACATAACACAGTTATAAGTGATCTTTCGTATATCTGGGAAAAGGAGAGTAATGTCTTAGTAATATTATATACGCAATAATCCTTGATGAATTTGAGGGGGGAATAAAATAAAGTTATTCATTTACAAACGCAGTCAGCTGCGGGTTTGATGCAAGATATTTGTCTAGGCGAAGTTTAAAAGAATCAACGGTGCTGCAGTCTATAACGTCTCGGGGAAGACCATTCCACAAGTTGACAACTCGTTTGAAATAGAAATTCTTAGATTCATGTGAGTTAAAAGATTACCAATAATTTTGCATCTGTTTCCCCGTATGTAATTAGATTGGTCGATAGTGAAGTACTTACTACAGTTCATATTGTCGATGCCTTTGATGATTTTGAACACTTGAATTAAGTCGCCTCTTAATCTGCGTTGGGTTAAAGGAAATAGTTTTAATCCTCTAAGACGCTCCATGTATGATTTGTTCTTTTAGGTAGGTATAATTTTGGTAACTCTATGTTGAATTCGTTCTAGCTTGTCTATATCTTTTTGGTAATAAGTGCACCAAGATTGAACGCAGTATTCTAGAAGAGGGCGGACTAAGGAATTGTAAAGAGTAAGGATAACTTGTTTGGATTTATGCTAAATGATCTGCCTATAAAGGCAATTTGTTTGTTTGTCTTTTTAACAACTTCAGAACATTGTTGACTCGGCTTTAGGTTACTCGATAGTGTTACTTAAATAACGGAAATAACAAAGTTACACACAAACAGAGGAAAGAAAACTCTCGAGGGACCAGAGACAGAACAAGCGGGAATACAAAAGGAAAGAGGAGATACGGAATCAAAACGAACAATGGAAACGAACAAAACGAACAGAGGAAAGACGAACTCCAGAGACTACATTACAGACCCCAGGAACAACAGCAGAAAAAGCGACATGGAGAAGAAGGAAAATAAAAAGGAAGCAGAGAAGGAGATAAAGACAAGAAATAAACAACAGAAGAACGAAGGCAAGCAAGAAGAACAAGATGGCTACCACCAAAGAGGATGATTTCCAGTCGCAGTTAAAGGAGGAACTAAAATAGAAATGGAAACACCAGAACAAGCAAAGACAACACAACAAAGGATCTTCGCCCTACCACGCATTCCAAAATTGCCCCGCACCAACAAGAAGATGGAAGAAGCAAATAAACATAAAGGCGAGAAGGCAAAGAAAGGCAAGAAGACACCTACGAAATGTAAGACAAGAAGACACCTACGAAAACATCTAACCACAAAGACGGGATGGCAAAGGAAAACCCAAAGACACCTGCGAAGACAGCTAACCGCGGAGGAATACATGTACAAATTCAGCCCCAGTTTTCCAACAAGAATATCCGAGCCAGCATCACTACAAATACCGCGAAGACACCTACGAAGACAACTAATCATAAAGACGAGAAGACGAAGGAAAACAAGAAGACACCTACGAAGACAAACAAGAAGACACCTACGAGGACATCTAACCATGAAGGACTACCACATGTACAAATCCAGCCCCAGTTTTCCAACAAGAATATCCGAGCCAGCATTTATGTAAATACCACAACCACACCCATTATCTCCACCCGCAGAGAAACCCGGGTGGCCACCATTACATCGAGATATCCTACTACACCAGGAAAAACCATTAAAATATCTTCTGACTCCCAACAACAAGCAAAAAGAAAGATAGTGTTCAGCCAGGACGAGAAGGATTCCTATCCACACCACCAGAGAAAACACTTACGCCCCTGTTCCACCCAAAGGTCAAACTACTTGCCTCCCAGCTTCTAGAGGGTCCCCTTAATCCTCTAGATTAACCCCTGACCACAATTGTGACCTTTCGGCCTTCCACACATCAACCCCGGGACATCTCAGCCAATGGCATTACTATGCTGGAGAAAACTGAACAGGGCAAGCAATTCTAGGGATTCAAATAACACTGGCATACTATTGGTTTGTTGTCCTAAAATTACCCTCCCATTCAGTTGGCGATAAAAGGCATGCCCAATATCACACAAGGTCTGAGGAGTTATTTTACCTATTGAGGAATCTTTGTTGTTTGTGTGTCATGATACAGTAGCAACATCAAAGGCATTAATAGGCATGCACCTTTAATAAAGGAAGTCTAAGCTCGAATGGACATGTCCCCAATTGACTTCTCTTATTAAAAAAACGCATTTCTAAAACTACCAAAGGATACTTGGCATGCTAAGGTCCCCCAAGTAGTTCAGGGCTCTGCAAGACACCTTAACCGGCACTCAGCATATAGAAGTCCTTATTACTTTTCTCCACTGACATGTTGGCTGGCAATAGTAATCAAAAGGTTTAAACACCGCCCCGAGTTCTTTGAACCTCTTATAAAGGTCAGTGGTAGTCAAGGAAAATAGTATTGGTCATGATCATACTATCCACTTGCGTTAGCCCGATATCTTGTCACTGTGTCATGACACAGGCATTATATTAAAGACCCCAAGTCAAGAGTACCTAAACAGAACTTCATCATCTCCGAGTAATATAACGATCAGGATAGTCGAGTATCCAAAATATACTCGCGTTAGTCCGATGAGGTGCCCAGTGTCATGATACTATGGAACCTCATTTAAGATCTTATACCCATTACTCCATCTGTAACTAAACAACTGATTCACATGACAGGCCACCCTGGATGGCCCAACGGAGACACAGACGACTGCAACCTGCTACCTCAACTTTTACTCCAAGTGTTAATTATGGAGATATAATAGAAATCTGAATTAAGTCGATACCATTGACGAGCTATCTTAGAGTCAGAGTCCCAACATATTGACTCTGTCAAATTTACAACAAGTGTTCTAAAGTTAGAGTCCCAACCTATTGACTCTGTCGAATTCCTCACAAGTGTTATAAAGTTAGAGTCCCTAAAATATCGATTCTGCCAAAGTCTCACCAGTGTGCAAGGTGCCTTAGAAAGTTAGAGTCCTACAAATTGACTCTGTCTAATTTTCCACCAGTGTATTAAGGAAATTAGATTTCAGTATATTAACTCAGTGTAAAACCTCGTCTCTCATGTGTTAATTGTTCTCATAGGTTAATGTAAATCTATACCCGGGTATTATCCGACTCGTCAGTATTTCGAGAACATATTATTGTTGTGTATTGTACAAGAGGACAGCTAAACTTATTTTGTATACCTGAGCTCCATCTAGATCCTCGATCGTGCTCGAATCCAGTATTTTCATGTTGAATAAACTTATTCCATTTACTACAAGCATATCTATCTATCTTAAATGTATGTAGAGTGTAAGATAATTAAAAACAATCTTTAAAACTATATCCCGGAGTTATATGTATCCTCTATTTTGATTTCAATGCATGAATTGTATGAACTCTGAAATCCCCAGTCTTGGTAGAACTCACTATAACCAATATACAAACCTGGTCAAAATCCTGGTATAACAGTTATTCCCAGATCGGTTTCTCTGTCTACAATCTTAAGCTGAGTGCCATTCATCGAATAGTTTGATTTCTCATTTCGGTATCCGATATGTAGTACTTTACATTTATCCGCATTGAAACTCATTTGCCAAACTTGGGCCCAACATGACAATTTATCTAGATTGTGTTGCATATCGTCAACTTGTTCTTTTGAGAGTACGCTATTTGCAGTTTTTGTATCGTCAGCAAACTTTGAGATTGTACAGGTGAGACCCTAATTTATATCGTTGATGTAAATTAGAAAGATAATTGGTCCTAGAACCGATCCCTAGGGTACCCCACTACTTACATTGGTCCATTTAGATGCCTTACTGTTTATGACTACTCTTTGCTTTCTGTCGCTGAGCCAATTTTCTATCCATTTCAACACACCGTCTTGTATTCCATACGCTTTTAGTTTTAGCAGTATACGTTTATGGGGAACCTTGTCAAAATCAAGGTATATAATATCTACAGCTTTACTCTCATCATAGAGGTTGAGGATATCGTGGAAGATACGTGGAAGGAACGTTTGTTACGAAAGCTGTGTTGAGTATCTTTAAGTATGATATTTTCCTCTAAGTGATTTACGAGTCTGTCTCTTATGAGTGTTTCTAGCATTTTACATACAACTGAGGTTAAGCTAATTGGACGATAGTTACTGGGTAGGGTTTTGCTGCCTTTTTTTAATATCGGTGTTACGTTGGCTAGCTTCCACTTATCAGACGTAGTTCCAGACTGCAAGGATTTATTGAATAGCAATGTCAGTGGCTTGGAGAGCTCATCCTTAGCTTCCTTTACTGTATGTGGTGTCTATAGTGGAGATGAAAGTGGAAGGGATTGCGACGTCAGTGTAAATGTTGATGTTTTATTTGTTTATGTTTATATTTATTTTTTCTATGTAGATGAGGGAGACAAAAGGCCGAACTGCCTGTGACGAGTGCCTCCCCGAGAGTTGAAAGAGTGACAGGGCCAAAATCAAGGAGGCAAAATGCCTGGAGACACGGAGTTTGAAGCAATTTAAGTCATAGGATGAGGGGAAGATGGATTCAGGGAGGGAGTTCCAGAGTTCAGCTGTTGAATATAAGAAAGTTTTGGGATATCATTTCACATTTGGGTTGGAGAGTTGCATAGAGTAAGGATGGGGTTGTTTTGCAAGACGTGTGCTACGTACTCTACGTAGAGGAGGTGGTATACACTGAGAGAGCTCTGAGGAACACTAATTATTATAATGGCAGTAGAATATCAAGATATATGCAACACTGCGGTGAAGAGAGAGAGAGAGACTGCAAAGACTCAGTGAGTGGACATGAGTTAATGAAACGAAAGGCTTTCTTTTCTACTTTGTCAAGAAGTGTTGTGTGAGAGGATCCTCCCCACAGATGCGAAAAATATTCAATACATGGACGCATTGTGCCCCTGTACAGAGCAAGAAGCTGTGCAGGGGTAAAGAACCCCTGGAGGCTGTTGAGCAGACCCAGCTTCTGGGAAGCTGTTTTTAGCAAGGGTAGTACTATGGTCTTTTCAAGTGAGATCAGGAGAAAACGTGACATTTAGATTACTGAGAGAAGATGAAGGGTTGATTTGTGTATTGTCGAAGTATAAGGGATAGTCCTGTGGGAGTTCTTCACGGGTAGATAAATGGAGAAATTGGGGTTTGGAAGCATTGAAAGTAACAAGATTTTCTCTGTCCCAAAATGGAAATGGTTGATAGGTCAGAAGATAAGTTAGTGTTTGATAGCATCATCACATGATTTTTGAGTGATTGCTAAATAATTTGTTGGTGATGTTAGTAATGGTTGTACGTGTGTTGTGGAAGTGACGTTGACTATAGTAATGATGATGGTGACTGTAGTTGTGATAATGTTGATGGTGGTGGTGGTGGCGGCGGTTGTGTATATATGTGGTGACTGCGATGGTGATGTGGCACATCATGATGTGGTGATGTGGTGATGACAAACACACAAAATAATGGGAAGCAGCGTAACTACACATAAGTCTGTAGATGTTGTTACTTTAAAGAAGGAACCTTAAGGCAGGAAATTATATGAGGCTTGCAATGAATTAAAGGTAGAAGTATTGTATAAGACAAAGTGGAATGTGTCTGTTGTTGGTTATAGTGGCGGTAAACGAGACAATCTGGTAATGTAATGTGTAGGAGGAACTCAGACAGAGTGAGAGAGATATTATTAGCTACCGGCATATGATTAATATCTGCCTTTATTAAATAGGTTCATATTAGACTCATTCATTCCCTTGGTAATATGAATCTCGGACACAAGCTGCTAATATCAAGGAATTTGTGAGCCATTTTAAGAAATGTAATATAACTGAATAATATAGTGTACATTGCTTGAAATATATGAGCACAGTTTTTAGGTGTAGGTGTGTGACAGAGAGTGAGTGTCTCTGTGCATGTGTGTTACAGAGAGTATTTGTGTGACAGAGAGTGTTTGTGGAGACGAAGAGTGTGTATCAGTGTACATGTGTGTTACAGAGTGTTTGTGTAATAGAGAGTGAGTGTCTGTGCATGTGTGTGACAGAGAGTATTTGTGTGACGAAGAGTGTGTGTCAGTGTACATGTGTGTGACGAAGAGTGTGTGTCAGTGTACATGTGTGTTACAGTGTGTTTGTGTAATAGAGAGTGAGTGTCTGTGTGCATGTGTGTGACAGAAAATGTTTGTGTTAGGGAGAATGTGTGTGTGGGAGTTAATGTGTGTTCATGTATGTATGTGTGAGGGATAATATGTGTTTGTGAGTGTATGTACGTTAGTGTATGTGTGCATGAATATGTGTGAGAGATAGTGTGTGTGTGTTCGTATAATATGTTAAGTATATAGGGGATTATAGGTAATAACACAATACATTAATTATTGGATAAGTGATAATAAGTATAAACGTACAGGTATATAAGTACAGATATATGATAAGGCTTGTAATAAAAGCCTTAGGAGCAAGGTGATATATGACTTGTGTGGTCTAATATATCTAGGGGATATAGGAGCTTGGTTATAGAGGATGAGTCTGAGTCTAGAGTCTAGAGGGAGTAAAGAGCTCTGACTCTCTCTGGCTGAGGTCTGTTGAAGTCTAACTGAAGATGCCTGAGTAAGAAGGCATCGACTGGGTTCAAGGATGCTGAAGCAACACAGCATCAACTGAACATTCTGGTATGACGTAGGACCGGATAAATACCTTATACAGTTTACATTTACAGAGGAAATGGGTGTTGATTTAAGTGGAAGTAACAATATATATTATATGTTAAAGAGATAGATAAAGTTATAGGGAGTTCAATAAATGAAGAATGTTTAATAAGAATGTTGAGAGTTTAAAAGTTACAGGGATAAAGGCATATAAGCAGTGAGATATATGTATAGCAATATATATGCAGGGCTTATAATGTCATACTACATTCGCCGGGGGGTAAAATAATTGATCTCACCATGATCAACTATAGTAAAAAAAAAATGACTAGTCTGTTGACACATCATACCGTATCAAAATTGTCCATTAGACCTAGATCAAGGGTGTGAGCTACCAACAAATTAGAATAAAGGTTTATGTTAAATAATATAAATATATAGTTGAGTATAAGGAGAAGATTACAACTGCTATATATAACACATGGCAGGTGTAAACTTACATAGTAATACAATTTAACATCTGACAGTGGAAAGAAATAATACCCTAAGCTGTTCCACTGACGATATAAATATATGTACATATAAAGAAATATATTAAAAAAAATAAAGAAAGAACTTAAAGTGCTCTATTCCTCGCGTAGGCTTCAAGAGCAGCAATGCGAAGATTCAGGCGAGAAAGAGCAAACCAAGAGACACCTAGGATGATGATGATAATGAGCATAGGAGTACCAATCGCTGGGATGGCAATGTAAGGGTGATAGTATTTAACAAAATCCATAGGTAGAATTGACTTGTTGATCAATTGAAGGGTTTTTAAATCAGGTGAGTTGATGTGAAGTTTAGATATATTAGCTGAGATATTTGGGAGAGTGAGAAACATATCGTGCACGTTGTATAGTTGATAGAGTTCAGTAAGGTGGTAATTTGTGGGGTAAATGGTTACCTTGGAAGAGGTGATAGAGCAAGTGTCAGGTATAATGATGAGACCAGAAATTACCTGATCAGAAGATGGAATATCATTCTGACAGGAGATGGAGATGGTAGGGTCAGAAGGGAAATAAAGGTGATGAGAGTGAGACACATGAGCATGATAGAAGGGTTTCTTAGCAACTTCCTTGAACTGGCAATGTTCTATAATGGAATTATTGTGAATCAAGGCACTAGCACAGCCGTCAGCATGGAAGGGGATTAACTTGAGAGAAAAGGCTGGGCAAATGGCCTGGGATATAATAGGGGAGTGACAGAGAGTAGAGAATGAATAATCATCCAACCAGGCGTGGTAATTCTCGGAAGTGGAGATGAACAAGTTGCTGAAGGAGTTGTCCAGAGAAACTAATTGATTGTTGAGAAAAAAGGGGAAAGGAGTGATCATGTAATGGGCAAAAGAAATGGATGATGCAAATGGAATAATAAGCATATATTCAAAGTTATACATGTGGACATCTATATATCCATATAATAGTTCAATTTGGTCAAGTGGGAACACTGGTAAGAGGCGGAAGTCATTGCCGGCCTGAGTGATGATTTTCCTCAGACTACTCAAGGGAAGAAGATCTGAGCTCACTATACCGTGTTCAGCATCGTTGAGGGCGTTTAAGAGTCTACTAAAGTCTGACTCTAATTTCATAGAGATAAAATAATGTTGTCAAGTTGGGTAGAGATTTCTAGAATGTTTTCAAGAAATGAGGTAATATCAGAGAGTTCATTAATGGAAGATTCCGCTTTACTCATGAGAGATTGTAAGTCGTTAACATGAGTAGAGATTTCATTAATAGTGTCTATTTGGATCTCCACTAACTTTTCTTGGCTTCTGAGGGTATTTTCTACTTCACCGATTTTATCAGCGATGGCGTTCACTTGGTCTTCAGTAGCTGTCCCGAAGAGAGAAGACAACAGGTAACCTCCTGCATCAATAAGTCCTCTCTTGTTTCTAAGTCTAGCTCGTTTGGATTCTGACCTTGGTTTTCCTGGGGGTTTAAAAGGAGTATACAAATAACAGTAAATATTATAGAGGAGTAAAAAAAATATAACTTGGGAGTGTAAATAATAATTGGAGTTTGAGATTTAAAGGAGTAAAATTTGAGTAAAAAATTGAGATAAATGTGAACGCTATGAATAATGCGAACACAAGGAGTAATGTGAACACAGGGAGTAAAGTGAACACAAGGAGCAATGCGAACGCTTTTAGATAATGCGAACGCTGGGAGTAGCCACATCTAAACATGAAATATGAGATATCTATGCAAAAATAAATAATGGACAACAATTTGGCCAAGAGTACACTAAATATATTCACAAGATAAATACATAGTTAAATAGATATATAGGCAAACTTGGTGTATTATGAGTAGAAGATATTAGGTTGAATATTATTCTGAAACAGAAGTTGAGTTATAGAAGTATAATCCACTAGAACATTGTTTACACTCCTAGTTCTAAGATTATAATCATGGGTCGGGGCTTGTAGGATTTTATCAGGGGATTGGTTGATGGGTATGATATCTTTGTCCATATTTTCTTGGACACAGTTTAAGTTTCTGTGCACTAATTTGAGGTGGTTAATGCTACTCCTGGATTCTTTACCTTTCTCCAGATGTCTAATGACTGCAATGTTGTGGCGAATACTGATCACACGATAGGGGCCTTCGAACAGAGGGTCTAGTTTATCAGCCCTGTCGTGAATTCTTGAGAACACAATATCTCCTGGTTTCAGTTTTTGTTGTCTATTAGATTTGTGATTGCTTTTTATCATTTGTTCTTTGGTTAAGGTTAGTTTATTCATGACTTGTTTATGAATTCTTTTAAAGGTGTTTATATGATGAGTTATGAAATCCTGAGTATAGATGGGTTTAATCTGTTCATTGAGCATGTGGGGTAGGTGTTTGTCTTCTCCAAAGACGATGAAATGAGGGGATTCACCTGTGGAGATATTAGGCAGAGAATTCATAGTACATTCCACGAAGGGGATAAATTCGTCCAAAATTTCATGATCCCTGTCAAGACAAATGTTTTTCAATTCATGGAGTATTTTACGGTTAGCTCTCTCAACTAGCCCGTTACTCTGTGGTGAGTAAGGGGCAACCCTGATGTGCTCTATCCCGTACTCATCACACATCTTAGACATAGTCTCGTTCACAAACTCCCCGCCATTATCTGAAAGAATAAATTTAGGTGAGGGGTATTTGCAAATCACGTTATTTACAAGAGTTTTAACGATAGTATTGGCTTCCTTATCAGGTATGGGAGAGAGAATGGAGTACCTAGAGAAATGATCCGAGGCTACGAGAAGATAATTCATACCACTGTTAGTCTTAACAATTTTCAAAAGGTCTATGGCAATCAACTGGAAAGGTTTCTCTGGGACAGGATAAGTTTTGATATTAGCTTGGGGTGTAAGCTTAGGGTTAATTCTGGCACAGTTCTCGCAAGCGTCTATGTGATTATCTATGTCAGATTTCATGGACTTCCAGTAGAATTGTTTTTTGAGCAATGAGCATAGCCCTTTCTTTGCCAGGATGACCGACAAATTTAGAACCATGAAGATGAGGGAGTATTTCTTCTACTTTATTGTTGGGTACAACTAACTGCAGAATGTTCCTTTCAAGTTGATGTTTGCCTTTGATGAGTTGATTACGAAATAGCGTGTTATCAATTAGAGTGTAATCTTCTAGATGTTGGTTAGTTTCATTATTCTCTAGAGCAAGAATTATCTCACACAACTTGGGATCACCTCTCTGAGCTGTGGACATGTCTTCATTAGCTAAAGTCATCGTGTTTAAATGTGCACAAAGTACCGGATTACGAGAGAGAGCATCCGCTACAACATTTTTGTGACCTTTAATGTAGAGTATCCTAGGGTTGAAACTCTGTAATATGTACTTCCACCTTGCGCGTCTACCAGACATATTATTGTTGTCAAACAGATCAACTAGAGGCTTGTGATCCGTCCACACTTCAATGTCATAGTTAAGGATTTTGTCTTTGAATGTCTGTAGAGCCCAGATAAGACCGGCTCCTTCAATGTCAGTGACACAGTAATTTTTCTCGGCAGGTTTAAGAGTCCTGCTGGCAAAGGCTAAAGGTTGAAATTTATCGCGGCTGTCTTTTTGCATTAAACAAGCTCCAATACCGCTATAGGACGCGTCGGTGTGGATAATAAAAGGTTGAGTATAGTCGGGGTAAGACAGGCAAGGAGGATTACACAGGTGATGCTTCAACTCGTCAAATGATGTTTGTTCGGATTCTTTCCAATCAAATTCAGGGTCCTTTTTTAACAGTTTGAAAATGGGACTGGCTTTTTCCGAAAATTTGGAGATGAAACTACGGTAGTACCCGGCTAGGCCAAGGAATTGGCGGAGTTGTGTCACATTTTCAGGTTGGGGAAATTCATGTATAGCTTTAGTGATATCGGTCTTTGTTCTGATGCCATCTGCAGAAAGTTCGTGACCGAGAAATTCAACACTACGTTTTAAGAATTTACACTTTTTTAATTTTACCTTTAAACCTGCATCCTTTAGTTTTTGAAAGATCTTTCCTAGGCTTTCAAGGTGAGATTTGATATCAGGCGACATTATAATGATGTCATCTATGTAGATTTGGATATCTTTGCCCAAATGGCCTGCAAGAATGTGACACATGAGCTGTTGGAAAAAGGCTGGACTAGTTTTTAACCCTTGAGGGAGTCTATTGAACTCGTAAGTACCACTGGGAGTGCTGAAAGCTGTGTACTTACGGGAATCATCGTCCAACTTTATCTGATGAAAACCACTACCTAAATCAATGGTAGAGAAGATTTTGTTTTTAGAGTTCAAATTACTCATAACTTCATTGATGGAGGGCATATAAAATTTCTCCTCAATGATAGCGTCATTTAACTTCCTGAAGTCCACCACTAATCTCCACTCGTTGGGGTTCCGCTTAGGCACTAGGAATATAGGGCTCCTCCAACGACTGGATGAGGGAGAGACTACTTGTTGGTCTAACATAGCCTTGACTTGAGATTCTACCTGTTGTCTCTGAGCGTGAGCTAACCTATAAGAAGGACAGTATATGGGGTTAGTCTCCGAGTTGCGTAATATGATCTTGTGTTGAAGCACATCACAAAACCCAAGATCTTCATTATGTAACATAACTGCCTCTTTATACGTACACAACAAACTCACAAGATTCTCAGTGTAGTCCTCAAAATCAAGATCATTAATTAGAGATTTTATTTGTGACCTAGTCTCTGATACATCCTTGCTAATAGCTGCGTTAATGACAAGGTCTTTACTAACTGGTAAGCTTTGGTCGTTAAAAATAAAAGGGAAAACTTCTGCTTCCATAATCTTGGTACCACTTTTAATACTAAGTATGTTATCTGAGTAATTGAGAATTAAAGTTTCAAAATATTCATTCATGCTCTCATGAAGGGCTGGAGTGGTTATAAGACCCTTTATGGAGGTAGTGTCTGGAAGAGTGATGATGCTGTATTTGTGATAATTAGCTGGTAATTGATTGACATAAGTTTCTACCTTCATAGATGATTTTGGTTGAATAGTTACATCATCCTGCAAAATTACGTCAGCTGTAAGGGAATGGTCAGCTATCAGATCACCTATAGATACCTCAGTGTATTGATAGCTAGGAGTGGGGGCATCAGGGGGTTTTTTAGTGACCTCTTGAGTGACCGAAAAGGGACTGGATTTTACAGTAGTTTTGAAACTGAATTTTCTTTTGGGTCTAGGTTTAGTGTGAATGAATGCCTGTTTTGGGTGGTTGGTGGTACTTTTGACAGAGGTTTCACTACTGCGTGTGCATTCGATGGTGTCGCCTTTTAAACCACCGATCATAACTTGGTCCATATGGGTGAAAATTATGATTTTGAGCATATTCATACTAACAAACCCTAGGAGCAAGTCGGCATTTATGGGGAGTTTGTTAATGACATAGAATGGCAGGGGTGTTGCTAATTCTTCGGTGATCTTGATAGGTAGATAAACCTTAGATAATGTCTCTAAGGGGTTGTCACTGACTGATTTTATATTGACATCAGGGTAAGATTGACTGAATTGATTATTAGAATTTATAAGATTAAATTTGTTGAGACTTATAAGATTCACTGGGGAGCCTGTGTCTAAAAAGAGATTTAGATTATGCTCTTTGCATGCGGGTAAAAGCAAGGAAGATTTATCAAGACAACCTATTTCGACAGATTTGAGGGGTCGAGTTTGGGTGGCATTGTTGGTCCGCCCAGCACAGTTTGGAGGTATAGTACCGTGCTGGGCGTCTATTCTTCCCCCGAACTGGTTGATTTTGTCTTGACTGAAGCGGCCGTTTTGGTGTTTCCTGGTGTGGCCGTTTTGGTGTTTCCTGGTGTGGCCGTTTTGGTGTTTCCTGGTGTGGCCGTTTTGGTGTTTCCTGGTGTGGCCGTCCTAGTCTTTTCCCTAAGAGCCTTCATGTGAGTGCAGAACTTGGTCTAATGACCCTTAGATTTGCATTTGCGGCAAAATGGTTCTTTATGTGATGCCCTCTCCTGTTCCTCTCTTACCTTGATGAGGCATTCAGGAGTTATATGACCCTGGTTACCGCAATAATAACAGGTGACATTACTGTTAGAGTTCGTCGGAGATTTGTGTGGGTTGTAGTTAGATTTGGAAGAAAGATAGGGTGTCTTGGGCGAGTAATGAGGTTTAGGTTTCTGTGAGTGGTCGAAAGGTTTTGAGTGAGCATTGTAGTGTTTGGTGTGATTAGGGGAGGTTGAGTGATTGTGAATAGCAGCTACAACACCTTGGGGTTTTGAGGGATTGGTTAGGAATTGGATTTTGTGGTCTAGACCATTCTCTTTACATTTGGCATGGACAGTTTGAGAGAAATCTACCAGTGTGTCGTTAGGGGTGAATGGAATAGATTGTATTAATCCCGTTATGGATTCAGGAAGGAGGTTTGATACCATCATGTAACCAACAAACTTGGCCACTTGTTTGATATTCATGTATTCCTCACCGCCGTGCTTGAGTGTCCAGTGCTTATCCTTTAATTCATGTCTAAGTGATTTGGTCATGGTGGAAGCTGTGGCAACAATCCTATCGACTGGGGTATTTAGATATTTCTGGTGGTTCTTTAATTCATTAGCAATTCTGTGAGTAGCTGAGAATGTACCTGCCATCTGTATGCCATATCTTTGAATGAACATACTTTTCAGTTCCTCGTAAGAGCAGTCTTCTGTTTTGTCTGACTCTAGGAGCTGAGCTGAGTTGGAATCACCTTTGTGTATTCTAGCTTTGAAAATTTGCACTTTGGTGTTATCATTTTGACCGGCACCTCTCATGGCAATTTCGCCGTCTACATCCTGTATGAAAGCATGAACAGAATAATTCTTGAGGGTGTTCCCAGAAAATAACCTAGGGGCGTTCTGATGGATGATTTCAAGGATATTTGGTTGGTAAGGTGCTTGTTGAGGTTGGTAGGATATTTGATGGGGTTGGTGGGATGACGATAAAGGATGTGTTGGGTATTGTTCCGCTTCTTGTTTGATAGTAGGAAATTGCTGGTGACTGTGTATGTTAGGAGGGAGACCCTGTTGTTGTTGAGGAGGTTGAAAGATATTGCTGTTGGCATACATGGGAATTTGATGTGAGATACCCTGTTGTTGTTGAGGAGGTTGAAAGATATTGCTGTTGGCATACAACCTTGGTTTAGGGTCAGAGGGTTGAAAATCCCAAAATCCTTCAGAATGAGCTGTAGCACCAATCGTAGGTGACACCACAGGTCTGTCCCTGGGATTTGAACCATCATCCCAAGTAGTATTCCAGCTAGAAGCTGAATGCATAGGAGGGGCTGTGTTTTGTTTGTTTGAATAAGTGATGTTGAAAGATGTATTTGAGTTCTGAGGTTGAAAAAATGATACACGTCTATTATCATTAACTCTAGATGGCAGAGTAAATAAGTGTTCTGTGGCCTCCGAATATTGTGTAAGTGGGGGTTGATCAGGTGGAGGGAGGGTAGGTAAAGGTGGTGGTGGTGGTGGTGGTGGTGGTGTTGTTGTTGGTGTTTGACTGTGTGTGTCAGCGGGTGAGTGTGTCAGTGGGATATTTTGAGAATGTGATCTAGTAATCGCACCTGCGGTATATGTGAACTCTAATGGTTGAGGCTTTGAAAACATGATCACTTAATCCTCTTAAACAATGCACTTTTAAGTAAAGTTAAGCACTCACATGATTCCTCTTAGAGAACGTTGTGTCAGTGTTGATCAGTTGGTCGTACGACAGGCAGGGGCATTGTGTGTGTGTACGGATGTACACACGTAGCGGCTAGTTGTGTGTGGTTGTTGCGGCTGGTCGAGGCGTTGTGACTGTGTGTGTACCATGGACGTACGCACACGCTTGCAGCTTGGCAGAATGGCTGGCAGGCTGTATGGTTGTCAGGCTGGCAGGCTGTAAGGCTTTTGGAGAAACTGCAAGGCTGGTAGGCAGGGTTTGAAGTACAGCAATTATCCTCACATGAAATGTAAGGTATAATTAGGGATTTGTAATGTTGATAATTGTAGAGGGGTAGATTGGGGAAAAACTTAAGTATAGCCTTAATACGCTATTTGCAAGGTCGCCATATAATATGTTAAGTATATAGGAGATTATAGGTAATAACACAACACATTAATTATTGGATAAGTGATAATAAGTATAAACGTACAGGTATATAAGTACAGATATATGATAAGGCTTGTAATAAAAGCCTTAGGAGCAAGGTGATATATGACTTGTGTGATCTAATATATCTAGGGGATATAGGAGCTTGGTTATAGAGGATGAGTCTGAGTCTAGAGTCTAGAGGGAGTAAAGAGCTCTGACTCTCTCTGGCTGAGGTCTGTTCAAGTCTAACTGAAGATGCCTGAGTAAGAAGGCATCGACTGGGTTCAAGGATGCTGAAGCAACACAGCATCAACTCAGCATTCTGGTATGACGTAGGACCGGATAAATACCTTATACAGTTTACATTTACAGAGGAAATGGGTGTTGATTTAAGTGGAAGTAACAATATATATATTATATGTTAAAGAGATAGATAAAGTTATAGGGAGTTCAATAAATGGAGAATGTTTAATAAGAATGTTGAGAGTTTAAAAGTTACAGGGATAAAGGCATATAAGCAGTGAGATATATGTATAGCAATATATATGCAGGGCTTATAATGTCATACTACATTCGTGTATGTGTGTATGTGTGTGTGTGAGGGGTAATATATGCCAGTGAGTGTATATGTGTTAGTGTCTGTATGTATGAGTGACGTCATAACCCCAAGTGTTCAACTCACAGTAAGTTAAGGGACACACACAGGTAATAATTCCCGAAGCTCTACTCCATCTCTACCGCTCCACGTACAGTCGCCCACAAAATACCCGTCTCCCATTCTGCCTTTACATCTTTAACACTATTTTCGCATTATATGGAAAATGAAAACTCAACACAAAACTAAACAAGGATTGAATATAAAGGCTTTGCTTCTATGTTTAATAAGGTGCATATCTTTCATTGCACTAGAGAAGTTTACCAAGCTGAACATTTGAAGTATGACAGGACTTTGCAGCTTTAGTGTACCCTCCTCTAAAACACAGAGTACAAAGGAGTACAAAGGAAATCAAGCAACAACAGTCTAGTGACCCTTCTAGGCTGCTTGTACTCCAAAACACTGAGGATCAAGTGTCCAAACAGTGGTTTAGAGTGGGTAAGGGAACATTGGAAAGGGAACTAATGTCCGTGGCAGGATTAGGCAGTTAGTAGGGGACAGATGGTTAGCAACTGAGGGGGGATGAAATAAAGTTATTCATTTACAAACGCAGTCAGTCGCGGGTTTGATGCGAGATATTTGTCTACCGGAGTTTAAATGAATCAACGGTGCTGCAGTCTATAACGTCTCGGGGAAGCCCATTCCACAAGTTGACAACTCGATTGAAGAAGAAATTCTTATATTCGTGTGAGTTAAAAGATTTACCAATAATTTTGCAAATGTTTCCTCGCGTGTAATTAGATTGGTCGATATTGAAGTACTTACTACAGTTCATATTGTCAATGCCTTTGATGATTTTGAACACTTGAATTAAGTCACCTCTTAATCTGCGCTGGGTTAAAGGAAATAGATTTAATTCTCTAAGACGCTCTTCTTATGGTTTGTTCTTTAGGCTAGGGATCATTTTGGTAACTCTACGTTGAACTCGTTCTAGCTTGTTTATATCTTTTTGGTAATAAGGGCACCAGGATTGAACGCAGTATTTCAGAAGAGGGCGGACTAAGGAATTGTAAAGGGTTAGGAAAACTTCTTTGGATTTATGCTCAAATGACCAGCCTATAAAGCCAATTATTTTGTTTGCCTTCTTAACAACTTCTGAACATTGTTGACTCGGTTTTAGGTTACTCGATATTGTTACTCCCAGATCGGTTTCTCTGTTTACATTCTTAAGCTGAGTGCCATTCATCGAATAGTTTGCTTTCTCATTTAGGTATCCGATATGTAGTACTTTACATTTATCGTCAGCAAATTTTTAGATTGCACAGGTGAGACCCTTATCTATGTCGTTGATGTATATTAGAAAAATAATTGGTCCTAGTACCGATCCCTGGGGTAACCCGCTACTTACATTGGTCCATTTAGATGCCTTACCGTTTATGACTACTTGCTTTCTGTCGCTGAGCCAATTTTCTATCCATTTCAACACACTGTCTTGTATTCCATGCGCTTTTAGTTTTAGCAGTAAACATTTGTGGGGAACTTTGTCAAAGGCCTTTTGAAAATCAAGGTATATAATATCTACAGCTTTACTCTCATCGTAAAGGTTGAGGATATCGTAAAGGTTGAGGATATCGTGGAAGAAGTCTAAGATGTTTGTTAAACAGGAACTTTTTTGACGAAAGCCGTGTTGAGTATCTTTAAGAATATTATTTTCCTCTAAGTGATTTACGAGTCTGTCTCTTATGACCGTTTCTAGCATTTTACATACAACTGAGGTTAAGCTAATTGGACGATAGTTACTGGGTAGGGATTTGCTGCCTTTTTTAATATCGGTGTTACGTTGGCTAGCTTCCACTGATCAGGCATAGTTCCAGACTGCAAGGATTTATTGAATAGTAATGTCAGTGGTTTGGAGAGCTCATCCTTAGCTTCCTTTAGAACTCTAGGAGATATTGTATCAGGTCCAGGCGTTTTATTTACCTTGAGTTTATCTAAACAATTCAATACTTCTCTCTCTGTAACGGTGATATTACTTAGAACATCTGAATTATCAATCTGAATCGGCGATGGTGTAGGGATATCACTGAGGTCTTCTGTTGTAAAAACTGATGTAAAGAAGGTATTGAGGGCATTACTCACTTGTACTTCGTCTTTGGTGTATTCTCCATTTTCATCGACTAACGGTCCAACAGTTGAAGTAACTACTTTTTTCTGTCTGATATAACTATAGAATTCTTTCGGGATTGTTTTGATTCGCAATATGTAACTCTAGGGTCTTTTTACTTTGCTTAATTCACTTTTTGGCTTTGCGTCGTAGCTCTACAAATTTCACCCGTTCTTCGTCATTTTGTGAGGACTTTAATCTATTATTAGCAAATTTTTTAGCAAGCAGACAGTTTGAAATATCTTTATTCTACCATTTGGGCTTATTATTATGGCCTGGACGCTGTATTTTCGATGGTATGCAGTCTTGCACTGCTTTTAGGTAAGTGATTTCGAATAACTTCCAAGATGTATTTATGTCGTTATTGTTAATTAAAAAGCTCCAGTCAGTTTCTTTAAACATAGATCTAAGTTTATGAAAGTTTGCTTTCATGAAATTAGGGACTTTTTTGATGCTACTATTTGGTTCGTTACTAGTAAACTTTAAAGTGAAAGTTATCGTACGATGGTCGCTGTTACTGATTTCATCACCAACATTCAAATTCTCTATTACTTCTTCTTTTGTTGCAAGTACAATGTCAAGAACGTTATTACCACGGGTCGGCGTTCGAACAAATTGATACAGCGAACTCTCTTGCAATTTCGTATACAAGTCATGTCCAGAGTGTGAAATAAGAATATCACCCCACTTCGTCACAGGTAAATTAAAGTCGCCAAAAATTACGGTATCTTGTGAGTTACTTACATCTGCAATTTGTTCGTAAATTTCTTGGTCAGTTTGCACTGATTGAGCTGGATGTCTGTATATTAACGCAAGTATTATTTTTGTACCTTTATTATTCTTTATTAGCACAAAAGATGTGTCGACGTTCACAATTTGAGGTTTTGACAAGAGGGTAGGGTTTAGACTTTCTTTGATATAAAGTAAAACACCACCTCCATTTCTATTTATTCGGCTTTTCTCAAACATTACATAACCAGGAAGTGAATACTCTGCTAAAAAGTCTCTATCTTCTGTATTGAGCCAAGATTCTGTTATGCCAATCACATCATAATTTTCTGTAAACACTAGCTCTCTAAATCTGAAAATTGATTGCGTATGCTACGAGCGTTTGCATAGAAAACCTTTAAATTTGTTATTTTAGAACTCACGGAACGCTCTTTAATAATATTTTTGGTTCTTGTCGGATCTACATTTATTTTCATGGCTGTCCTCCGTCCTCGCTGTCTTCGGTCCTTATCGCTGGTGGTCCTCGGTTGCCTCTGTTTTTTGCTTGGCGTTAGATGATTTATGTCACTGCTGCTTCTTCTCGGATGGCGTTTTTTGATCCATGGCTGCGGACTGCTTCGTGTAGGAGACGACCCATGCGTGCTGAACCCACAGGGTTTAGATGAGTACCATCCTTGCGGAACAGAGTAGGCTGATTATAGAAATTATTCTAGAGGTTGATGAATTCAACTTCTTCCTTCAGATATTCCTTCAGACAAATATTTTAGTCGGCTATTTGTGCTGAAGGCCTTGTCGTAGAATTTGTCAGGTGCGTCGATCTTCGGGAGAATGCCTGAGATGATGATATTCATTGACTTGTTTTTGTAGTGCTGGATCATCTTGCGATATTTCTCCATCAACTCTTCGGATTTTGTGCGCATGACGTCATTTGAACCAGCATGGATGACAAAAAGGGTATTTTCGTTTGCATCCTTTGTGGTATCTTCGAAGGCTTCCACAATGTCGTCCAGTCCAGCTCCTGGGATGCAAAATCTTTTTCGTCGATTTGGAACTCTGTCGCAGAACTCTTCGACCTGTCCTCGTAGGATGGAATCCCCAACGAGCCGGGTCTCTTCTGGTTCATCTTCCATCTCTACCAAGATCTCAAATCTGTTTGACATTGTGACTGGTAGATGAGACCTTTTCTGCGTTGGCCGAGCACCGTTCCTCACTGGTGTAGAGAGAGAGAGAGAGAGAGAGAGAGAGAGAGAGAGAGAGAGAGAGAGAGAGAGAGAGAGAGAGAGAGAGAGAGAGAGAGAGGAGAGAAAAAAAGATGGGGGTTTTGTTAATTAGGATTGCAAAATTAGAAGTGGAGATTGTGTGTATGAAGGCAAGACTACAAGGTGCTAATGTTATGATGATGATGATGATGATGATGATAATAAAGTAACTCATGCTACACCTGATATGAGGCTCCAGGGGGTCATTAAATGTAAGGGGGCGATATTCACTCATTTGTATTACTTATCTTATCTTAACAGGGCGGGTGCCCAACCCCGAAAGGAGTTGAAATAGGGGAGCTATCCCCCCGCCGAAGGCGGCTTTCTAGGGCCTTTCCTAGCTGATGCTGAGAGGATTGGGTTCTAGTCATGTGGTGATGGGCTGGTCTATCCGAGTGAGAACTGAGCGATCTCTGCCATACCCATAGCTTACTCTGACTGTTCCTTTTACTTATATATCTTCTAGATCTCAAGTGGCGGCGTCTTTTCCGTGGATTGACCTCCCTACTGCCAACCTAGAAGTTGGCAGATTGGGAGCCAAAGCGTCACATTTTTCCCTTACCCCTCAACTTTCCCTTCATAATTGCTGAGGGGCACAGGGCCTTGGGTGGGGCTTTGGTTTCCCGGGCGTTTCCGCACCCTCCTCAGCTCCCTGCCTTGGAGTGGCTTCGGTCACCCGGGCTTTGTTAGTGGTAAGCAGGGAGGATTTTGTGGGGGCGCTCGTTTATGGCCTTGGCCTTGCTCGAGACCTTGGGGCTGTTCGGCCCGATAGCCTGGGGAACAACAACAACAACAACAACTTATCTTATCTCTTTCTCTCTCTTTCTCTGTCTCTCTGTCTCTCTCTCTCTCTCTCTCTCTCTCTATCTATCTATCTCTCTCTCTCTCTTTCTCTCTTTACCCCCACCCCTCCCCCCTTAGCAACATGAATACGGCCTTAGCGTTGTTTGTTTGTGTCAATTCAAAGTCAACCTCCCCCCCCCTCCACCAAAAAATAAATATAGGAATACATTTAACAAACTAACACACCAATCTCCCAACTCCTTTTCTTCTTCAATTATATTTGAACACGCAACAATTCTCCATAGTGCTTAATGCGTGTTACCTTACCGTACCATTGTCAAAGTTCTTGTTTTGTTCTCCTCTCCTATGCTGCCCTGATGTCTAGTGTAAACGATCAATATTCAAGTCAACCCCTTCAGCACGATGACATCTTTTTACTCTTTTATTCTGGCTGAAGCTAGGCGATTTAATGCAGTTTAAGAAAGACCTGTGTTATTCAGTGGGTTTATTGAAGTCGTATTTACCCTTTGAGTACTAGAGGAAGATAATAAGGTAAAGAAAATAGTGGTGGCCAGAGTAAGATTAAAATTACGACATCGTGCTGAAGAGGTCAAAATAATTAAGCTAATTCCTCAATTAAGTTATAATCCTCCTTTCGGGACTTCGGTGAGAGCTTTGCTATTGCACTAGACATATCGAAGGTCTTCGATTGAGTCTGGCACAGATCTCCACTTTATAAACTACCCTCCTTCGGTTTCTATCCCTCAATATTTACCTTTATCTCTAATTTTCTTTCTGGCCGATCCATAGCTTCGGTTGTGGACGGCCATCGTTCACTTCCTCATCCTATCAACTCCGGTGTTACTCAGGGTTCCGTCCTATCTCCAATTTTCTTTCTAATATTTATAAATTATCTTCTCAACTGTACCTCCAGTCCTATCAACTCATATGCTGGCGACTCTACCTTACACTATTCAACTAGTTTTCCAGAATGTCCCACCAAGTAATCCCTCAAAAACAAATGTGATGAAGCCATAAAACAATTATCTTCTGATCTAACTAACATTTCCAATTGAAGCAGAGAAAAATATTAGTTCTCAGCTGATCCAAGATGGCCGCCATTATTCCTTCCACCTTTATTTAACCCACAAAGTCTAAGGAAAAATAATTTAATATGCAGCGGTCGGTAAAGACATATATTGGGGTGACTAAGCTCTATGACAAAGCTATAGATCACATATGTTAGAACATTATATCCCAAACGTGACCGAAAATCCAATTTGTCCCAATAGTATTATGTGGAGTAGATACCCTACGTCTTGCCATTACTCAGGGAGTATTTAACGCAATTTGCTATGTTTCAAACCATATTGCTACATAGCCATAGTGAACTTGGTTACAAAACAAGATACCTGATCCAATAGAGTAACTCTATGGCAAGGTGTTAAGGGTAAGGTGACACAATGAATAATTAAGTCCTTCCCTAATGTATGGGTGAGCGTAAGTTTTGAGGGCGTGGGAACTTTAAAATAAAACCCTCCCTAATGGATAGATGAGCGTACGAGTACCCGAGGGGTAGTTAATTAAAATAGGGCATATATATTGGTTATCAACCCTTCAGGATTAGCCTGTTTATGTCATGTAATATTTTCAAGCCTGGAGCATCTTTTCGAAAATCCCTGTACCTTGCCCGAGGGTAGTTCGTGTCCCGTTTATATACGGTAGTTTTACATTATGGCCAATTAGGAAAACAATATGGCCTAATGATTGGGTAGATAGCTCCGTTAAGAGGATGAGAGTTGAGTTAGCGTAATGAAGTCACATGACCGACTCACTGGGCACATTCTCGGCAATAATTCATTGCATTTATTGGCAAATTGTCTGTTTACACTTAATAAGTCATGAACTGTCTGGAAGCAGAGAGATTTGTGGTGAATATGATTAAGCAAATGTTTTGTTCTTGTTTACGGTGCTAATAAGTAGTTATATTAGTATTTAATAGTTCTATAAAACGAAATAATTAAAAATACTTGAATGGTTTACTTTGTGTGTTCATTGATGGGAGAGACTCATGGTGGAATTGACACAGACGATCCTCGTTGTCTCAAGCTTGTTACGTAGCCCAGACTGAGCCATTACAACGATGAAAATGAAATACAACTTCACGTGGGTTAGTTTGGCAGCTATATTAGAGTATTATACAGTACTTAACCATCAGTACATCGGTATGAACCTTTCAGGGGTCAATGGTAAATTTATCGGTATGAATCCCCCCGCCGTCTCTCTCTCTCTCTCTCTCTCTCCCTCTTTCTTTCATTCTTTCAAATTTAGTAAAGCTACTACTTGACTCTGCCTATGATACATTGCATTCCTTCATTAGGTGTTCGGAATACATGCAATTGGTGAGGTCCAGAAGTAGCCCTTAACTGGGTGAGAGCGAGAGAAGAGTGGGTGGGTGCAGTTCTGGGGTTGGAGAGAAAATGGGAGGGTTTCGGTGGGGCTATGGTAACAACAAGGAGAGGAGGTGGAGGGGATACCTATCCACCGTGCAGTGCTACTAACGCCTGAGTCCAGGGAAACGAAACGAATTAATCGTGACGACTGTACCAACTACCTGTAAAACTAGGCACCTGGGTTTTATTGGGGTTAATGTAGCCCACATGGAGGTGATCACTAGTAGGTGGTCTATTCCTTTACATGTTAAAGGAAATTCTCCTTTGATCAGGACGGTCAGTAAGAGGTTTAGGCAATGCAAGGGTGTTTTCCTCACAAACAGTGGGAGGAGGTGGCGGGGGGTTGTTTTGGTCCGGCGCGTAGGGCTTTACCCTAAATATATGTGGTAAAGATGGTGGCGGCAATTATCTATCACATCTATCTTATATCTACATTCAACAAGATAATCTACCAGAATCGGCCCAACATCCTCAACCAGCGAAACAACTATAAAAAACAAATCATAACCCCTTAAGATAACAACAAACAAAAAGGTTTCCTTACATGGTTTTCAGCGGCGTCGGCCCTCATTAATTAATTTGAGGAGAAGAACGGACGTCTACGGAAAGTTAACTACGTTATCTACGTTAACAACGCTACCAATTTTCCTGTGTTCCTGTGTTCTTGTTCAACTACTATTAACTCCTAAATCTATCCAGCCACAATTATACCGTTAAGTCAATCCACCAGCGACGCACCAAGCTGTTTTTCGTCATTCTACGAGTTCAACATTTGGCGACGATTCCTGAGTGTGACGAAGGAGCGAGCGAACAGACGAGGGGCGAATTGACCTGAATGGGTGGTGGCCAGGCAACTTTTCCGGGTTCAGACAGCAGACGAAATCTACTTGTGTCAGTGTGAGCGGTCAGCAGCCCTGGTGACCCCTGCCCTCTACTACATCTCACTCCTACCAGTGTTCGGTAATGTTATATCTCTATCTTCACTAGCCACTTAATAGTGTTTTCTAAGTGTTTATTTCAGTGTAATATGTATACATTGATATTCAAACATCTTGTCCATACTTTTAATCCATGAGCATGGACAATTTAAGTATAAGTGTAATCATAAGTAGTAAGTTTGTACGAATAAGAATCATAATAATATGATTTGGTATAAATGGGAAGAATATTCAGTTATGTTCCGTATTAGATATTAAGTAGTATTATATCGATCATGCCTATAAACTTAGGTAATTAATTAAAAGGAGGGAAAATATATCCTGCCCTGTCAGCGCATGCGTGAAATTAGCAGGCTTCCCGCAAATCAGAGATTATATACTATACTTGGAGATGGGAAACCTGCTATCTAATGTACTAATAAAATCGTGCTCCTAAAGTTGCCAAATGCCACCACAAAATAACGCCATCTGTTGTTGCTATCCATAACTAATAGTAAAACAAATCTACGGGATCGCACTTCTCTTTCATTAGTGCACTCCACAGTACTGTATGTACTGTATAGTAATCACAAATTTGACGTAATGGCAAGACCTACATTATGTAGCCTCTAATCTATCCTATTACAACATCTATGTACATAAGTAACGTTCTCTGACATGAACGAACTATATATATATATATATATATATTCTACTGTAAAAGAACATATTATAATATAATTAAAACCATTGTTTGAGCTCACGTCACCAACTGAAATAAATTAAATAGGTGCATTAACTGCTATTTAAGTATTACATAAATTGCATTCCTTGCAATAATGCACGCTAACCATATGGCCTTAGCTGTATATACATATCAAAGACAAATAAAAACAACATACTCAATATACTTTATTTCATCCTGTTTTTCGATTAATATAAATGTCATTCTTCCACTGGACAAAGGCAACGTCTACAAATAAAATTGATCCATACATCATCAGAGAGGACAGCTATCCAACCTTATTTTAAACTAGATTGATTAGGTTCTTGAATTTCCCTATGAATGACACGAGTGGAATATAAACGAAAATCGGTATTCAGGAAAATGACATCACCGACCCTTTCTTTCATGATTTCTTACTATTACTGTCGGAATAAGAGGATAAGCATAGACCTATCCCCATATAAAATTGCGTAGGCTATGATTTGGTTGGTTATGGCTTGCTTATTAAAGTTATTTAAAGAATCAATCATGTTATGCTACAGAAACGACTAGGGAACGAGTTGATTTGTGTCCGGAGTCAGAGAAAATCGCTATTTACCAGTTGATTTACATAACATTATCAATCAATATTGCATATGTCACAGCAACAATGCTTTCAGACCATGCCAGTGGAAGAATGGAAGATTACTGATTGACTTAGAACACAAAAAACACTGATTTGTCATTCTCAAATCCAGTAGCTGTTTCGTGTTGTTTTGCAAGCTGATCACTAGTTCGGCTTTTAACATATTCAGGCATTCCTGGTAAAATTAGAAACTATTTCATAATAAATACCACACAACAATTGTATACCATTGAATACATAACCCTTATTTCTACTCCAACCTCAATATAAATTATTTTGCAATAGAAAGTAAATTATAAAAATGGCAAACCCTATTGTCCTTGTCTGCAAAGGACCGAAAATGCAAGTTTGCATTTGTTGTACCAGGAGGCAATAAGTGGTCAGGAACCAGACTCTATACAGTAAATGCCCTAGAGCTTGCCCTAAAGCCTACTAGACGCTAACGCCATCTGTTGTTGCTATCCGTCAGAATTTCGTCAAAAAGTGGTGGGGTTCCAAGTACTTGATAACGACAATAACTGCTAGTTGCCAGGGGTTGCCGCAAATATTGTCGGAAGCGTGACTCTTGCTCCAATCTCCACTGCTAACAGTACTATTTCTCTAGTTCTCTCATCCCATTTCATTAACACGCTAGTACTAACCTTAACACCTTACGAGCGGCCTAGGCGGTTTATTTATATGTACCGCCCAGCGGGGTGTTTTTACCCAAAATAGGGCTGTTTACGTGATCATTTTCATGCCTAAATAAGACCCAGAGCGGAAAACAAGTATCTATCCCTGAAAGGTCATAAACAGAGCTTTCCAATGACACCATAACGATCCTTTTATGATGGCTAGTTTTCTTGCAACAACCGTGCAACGCGAGTGCAAAAAGCATGTAATTCGGCACTTTCCCCATACAATTCCGTATATAGTGAGGGAGGGAGGAGGTGGGATTCGTGTCAGTAGGTTCGCCGCGGTGGTCTGGAGCAGTCATACGCTCGCTACTCTCCTGCCACCACTTGTCTCTCTCTCTCAGCAACATTACGTGCTGAAATTGCCACACGACCTATGTCGAGCGCCTCTGAGGATCATCAGAGGAGTGATGATCCTCTGATCATCACTCGTTAATCACCAACTCTACCGCCATTCTTGTTCCCTTGTTTCCACTCCACAATAACCCTATCCCGTCGTCTACACTCCACTACCAGGTAAATATACTATTGTGTGGTTAAATATACCTCTACAGTCCATCTACTTCAAGAATAACCACACATCTTTCAATTTGTTCACGGACATAATCAAAACTATTTAGTTTGTGCAACTCAATTTTTGTCACTCATTAGTACTCTTTTCTTTTAAAGTTTCGTACTTATGTTTTAGACAGGCAAATTCAATTTCTGAATATATCTCATAATATGGGCTCGACTTGTCAATCAGTGGTTTCTAAATACTGTCATATCGGCGGTGCAATGGCTGATACTTCCTCATGTCATTCAGTCCAAGCTCCAAATCCTCTACATATCACTTCATATCATAAGAGATTTAAACAGAGCAGGGTGAGGTCATCTCGGCCTCATGTCGGGATGAATAATGTTGTCAGTGCACTTCAGTGTCATGCTCATCCCCAGGCGTTAAGGGTGTAGTTATACAGTGTTCTATATTCCCAGATGTTATCCCTAAATTTGTATTCATGAGTGTTCAAAATGTTTAATGTGTATTACCATTAGTTGAATTAATTCTCAGTGATATATTTTTTGTTCAGAGTTCTTTCCCCCGCACGTTGGATTATGCGGTTGGGTTTAATTTAGTTTTGTGGTATTGAAGTGATCTCGTATTCATTTTGTTAAAGTTTGTTATTACTACTTATTCAACGGGTGTTCGGGCGGCTCGCGTCGATGTGGCTGTTTCAATCTCAAAATTCATCTCTCTTGCGGCAGCGAAGGTAATTACGTAACTTTGTATGTTTTATTTCTGATTTTAGTATTCTTTGTGCATACATATAACAATACGCCAATGCAACAGTCTTAAGTACACCTTTTCAGCTTCAGTTTGATTTCCATGCAAATTTTTATTTTTATTTTAAGTCTTATATACATCTTACGTACCTCTATATACACGATGGGAGATTATAATTTGCAATGATTTGTACGAGATTTTGTTAAGTTTTTCTAAACGGTTCTAATTTCTTTTATGGTTATTTGATACCGTTTTTACATTTTGGTATAAGTAAGTTTGCGAGCTCTGTCATAGTTCGGGCTGCGATTTTCTTTAACGGTTTTATTGAATTGAATTTTGGAAGTTTTTTACTTGATTGACAGTTGCTGAAGTTTTCTATTTGGAATCAATCAAATGTTCTATTTCATTCAGTACTTTCTGGCATGTTTGTTTTATTTGTATTAAGTGATTATTTTCTTACTTTCATTAAGGCCGCGTCATACAGAGGTCGACCGCGACCCGACAGTAACCCGAAGGCAATGACTTGCACTTTTTACCCGAATTCACCCGAAGTCCCCGAATGAGACTCGTACCACGACTATGACTAGAAAGCAATTCGAATGCAACCCGAGGGACTCGAATGCGTCTCGAATACGAGTCGATGTTATCCCGTATATTACTCGAAACTAACCAGAAGTAGAACGGAATTGAATCGACCATGAGTCGAAAGCTAATCGACGGTGACCCGAGTAGCAGATACCAACCCGAGTTAAAACCGAATCACACCCGAAGTAACCCGACTTAAAACCGAATGAAAATCGAACCCCACCCGAAGTCAGGAACCCAACCGGAATGAAACCTTTGACAAAGTTCCCCACAAACGTTTACTGCTAAAACTAAAAGCGCATGGAATACAAGACGGTGTGTTGAAATGGATAGAAAATTGGCTCAGCAACAGAAAGCAAAGGGTAGTCATAAACAGTAAGGCATCTAAATGGACCAATGTAAGTAGAGGGATACCCCAGGGATATGTACTAGGACCAATTATCTTTCTAATTTACATCAACGACATAGATGAGGGTCTCACCTGTACAATATCAAAATTTGCTGACGATACAAAAATTGCAAATAGCGTACTCTCAAAAGAACAAGTTGACGATATGCAACACAATCTAGATAAATTGTCATGTTGGGCCCAAATTTGGCAAATGAGTTTCAATGCGGATAAATGTAAAGTACTACATGTCGGATACCTAAATGAGAAAGCAAACTATTCGATGAATGGCACTCAGCTTAAGAATGTAAACAGAGAAACCAATCTGGGAGTAACAATATCGAGTAACCTAAAACCGAGTCAACAATGTTCAGAAGTTGTTAAGAAGGCAAACAAAATAATTGGCTTTATAGGCAGGTCATTTGAGCATAAATCCAAAGAAGTTATCCTAACCTTTTACAATTCCTTAGTCCGCCCTCTTCTGGAATACTGCGTTCAATCCTGGTGCCCTTATTACCAAAAAGATATAAACAAGCTAGAACGAGTTCAACGTAGAGTTACCAAAATGATACCTAGCCTAAAGAACAAACCATACGAAGAGCGTCTTAGAGAATTAAATCTTTTTCCTTTAACCCAGCGCAGATTAAGAGGTGACTTAATTCCAGTGTTCAAAATCATCAAAGGCATCGACAATATGAACTGTAGTAAGTACTTCACTATCGACCAATCTAATTACACGCGGGGAAACGGTTGCAAAATTATTGGTAAATCTTTTAACTCGCACGAATCTAAGAATTTCTTCTTCAATCGAGTTGTCAACTTGTGGAATGGGCTTTCCCGAAACGTTATAGACTGCATCACTGTTGATTCACTTAAACTCTGCATAGACAAATATCTCTCATCAAACCCGCGACTGACTGCGTTTGTAAATGAATAACTTTATTTTATCCCCCCTCAGTTACTAACCCATCTGTCCTCTACTAACTTCCTAATCCTGCCACAGACATTAGTTCCAGGGCAGTAATTCCCTTTCCAATGTTCCCTTACCCACTCTAAACCACTGTTTGGACACTTGATCCTCAGTGTTTTGGAGGACAAGCAACCTAGAAGGGTCACTAGACCTGTTGTTGCTTGATTTCCTTTGTACTCCTTTGTACTAAACCAGAATGTAAGTCGAACGTGACTAGAATAAGTAGATTATGACACGATTTTGAAGTTATGCATCACCCCACTATATAAAGAGAGGGTGTGCTCACACAAGCTTCATTTGTACAGTGCACCCAACACAACAACATGTCACAGGAAAGCAACCTCCCGGACCCATCATGACCAGAAGAGATGGATGACGAGGCATTGGATTTGGCAATCTTGAGGCAGGAGATAGTTAATGCCAACCTCAGATATCAGATTACTGCCCGAGCCATCATGGACAAAGAACGTGAACCCCAACGTGCTCAACCTCGACGGCCACGACGACCAAGGAAACCCCGAAGCTGCAGCATCAAGCCATGGGTGGCACAGCGAGAGACACACGGACACTACCACCAGTTGCTGAAGAAACTCCAGGAAACTGACGTGGTTACCTATAAGTACTTTCTGCGTATGGACGAGGAGCTGTTTAATATGATTGTCGAACGTGTCACACCCAGGATCAAGAAGGACGAGACCAACTGGAAGAAGCCCCTGGAGCCCGGACTGCGAGTTGCCATGATGCTACGCTTTTTGGCCACTGGCGAGGCCTATAAGAGCATGGCACTGAACTTCCGTGTAGGTGCCAACACGATATCACTGGCAGTGCGGGAGACGTGCGAGGCAATCATACAGGAATACATGGAGGAGCAAATAGTGTGCCCATCAACACCTGAAGGTTGGAAGGAGGTCGCCAAGGGCTTCAAGGATAGGTGGGACTTCGGACACACCATTGGGGCAATTGATGGGAAGCACATTGCCATACAGCCTCCAAGCAACTGCGGATCCTTGTACTACAAATACAAGCACTACCACTCCATTGTGCTCCTGGCAATAGTCGATCACCTGGGATAATTTATGTACGTTGACGTTGGAGCGAATGGGTCAGTATCTGATGGTGGTATATACCAGGTGACTGACATCCGGAAGGCCCTGGAGGACGGAGCAGCAGGATTGCCACCACCCGAGCCATTCCCAGGGGAGGACCAGCCAGTGCCCTACTTTCTGGTTGGTGATGACACATTCCCAATGAGGGAGTGGTTGCAGAAGCCACACCCACACCAAGGGCTCGATGATGACAAGAGAAACTACAACTACAGACTGTCTAGGGCCAGGAGACAGGTAGAGAATGCCTTCGGTATGCTAGCCAACCGCTTCAGGTGCCTACTGACTACCATCAACGTACACCCCAGTAACGTGGAGAAGGTAGTCCTGGCTTCATGCATACTCCACAGTATGCTAATCGACCGACGTGAGCCCCAACCAGAAGCCGGACTTCGTCGCCCTGAAATACCCCAAAGTGACTGGGCGAGGGACCCCTTGGATGGCTTGGAGCCACTTCAGCGCCAGAGAGGACCAGCCGCTGCCAAAGTGACGAGGGACTACCTGACCCAGTACTACATCCGCCCTGAACAGCGCCTTGCCTGGCAGGACTAGTAAAAAGTTACGTTTCCACTATATGCAGGTCCATAATATCCCACACCCGTTTTATAAGTGTTGCACAATGTTGCAGTGTGACTGCCGTAGGTGTCCCAATACTGTCATTGCAATAACATAAATCAAACTCCCTTCGATGCCTTATTATAAAAGTGTCAAAGTCTTTGATAAATATATTGTATCTATCTATCTATCTATATGCTCAGGCCCAATCTCCATTTTGGGGGTAGCCGACTCAAGACAGAGCAAGAACAGGGAAAACACAAAAACAACATAAAACACAAAATATACACAGATAAAAAACACAAACTCTCACACAACCAGGTCACCCAGGAAAAGACCCAGAGACCAGGGTTACCAAGGTCGCTCCAGCACTCCCCCGGCCTCTGACCACCCGGAGAGGTTCCGATCTCGGCAGGCAGACATGCAGCGGAGCCAAAGCCACAAGCCCTCCCACCACACTTCCAGGCACACCCTTCATATTAATCGTCTCCCCGGGCCAGGCGCCTGATGGACTATTATCTAGTCCAACTTGCGCCCGACCCCTTACTCCAAATGACCACGTGTTCACTCAACTATTCACAAGCATTCTCCATTCACTCCTGTCCACCACCACTTCCCCTGCCTGATCTATAGTCATTCCTCTATCATCCAAAGCCTTTCTTACACAGTCTCTCCATCTCAATGGGGGTCTTCCTGCCCTTCTATCTCCCCTTGTACCTGACTCACATATTTGTAAGCCTTTCATCTCCCATTCGTTCAACATGACCATACCAGCTCAGCACCCTTCTGTCCACTCTGGCTGACAATGTTCCTGCTGCCCCACTCTCCTACGTATCTCTTCATTCCTCAATCTGTCTCTACGAGTAACTCCACACATACTCCTCAAGCAGCTCCTCTCCATCACATCCAGCCCTCTTTTCTCCTTTTTCTTCAGAGCCCATGTCTCAGCCCCATACATCACTGTTGGCACAACAATTCCTTGATACAGTGCACTTTTTACTTTCACTCCGAGATTTCTCGTCTTCCACATACTTCCCATTGCTCCGAAAACCTTCCTTCCTTCACACACTCTCTGTTTTACCTCCACTTTCATACCTCCACTCCTGCTTATTGTTCCTCCTAGATATTTAAAACACTCTACTTGTTCCAATATTTCCCCATCCAGCCTCACATCTAGATTCACCCTATGCTCTCCCCTATTACACACCATTACTTTACTTTTATTGACGTTCACCTTCAGTTTCCTCCTTCCACAAACCACACCAAACTCTTTGACTACCCGCTGCAGTTTCTCATCAGAATCCGCCACCAACGCTGTGTCATCAGCGAACAGCAACTGATTCAACTCCCAATCTCTACCATTCTTTCCTACTAAACCCAATCCTCTTACCATAGTTCTCCTTTTCACCTCCCTCACCACACCATCCATAAACATATTAAACAGCCATGGTGACATTACACAACCCTGTCGCAAACCTACCTTTACCTCAAACCATTCACTCAACTCACCATTTCCTACTCTCACACATGCTCTGCTCCCTTCATAAAAACTCTTAACTGCTTCTAACAAATTTCCTCCTATTTCATAAATCCTTAACACCTTCCACATTGCTTCACGGTCCACACGATCATACGCTTTTTCCAAGTCCATAAAAGCCCAAAATATCTCCTTATGCTTCTCTAAATACTTCTCGCATAACTGTCTTACAGCCAACATCTGATCCACGCACCCTCTTCCCCTCCTAAAACCGCACTCTTCTTCTCCTATTGCAACTTCCGTATGCTTTATTATCCTCTCTATCCACACCCTGCCATACAGCTTTCCAACCACTGACAATAAACTAATACCTCTATAACTTGAACACTCCTGCCGATCTCCCTTCCCCTTGTACAACGGCACAATACATGCACTCTTCCAGTCTATTGGTACCATTGACACAGCAAAGCACACATTGAAAAGTCTCACCAACCAATCTATTATCACATCTCCACCCTTCTTTATACACTCCACAGCAATACCATCCAAACCTTCTGCTTTTCCCGCTCTCATTTGTTTCACTGCTTCTTTCACCTCATTTTCCTCAATCCTTTCATTCATTCCCTGCCACCTGGGTGGCCTGGGTAACCTATCTCCATCCACCTCTGCTTCAATCACTGCTTCTCTTCCATCGCTTGTATTTAACAAAGATTCAAAATACTCGGCATATCTTTTCCTCACTTCAACTGGTTCCACTAGTAATTCTCCATTTTCTATCTTTCACTGACTCTTCCCTCTTTTGTCCTCCTTTCCTTACTTTATTTACCTCCTTCCAGAACATCTTCTTTCGTTCTTCAAAATTCTCACTCAGCCTTTGGCCCCACCTTTCGTTTGCATCTTTTTTCGCTTCTCTAATTTTCCGTTTTGCCTCTCTCCTTATCTCCTTGTACCTCTCCCATACCTCAACACTACCATCCTGTAAAACCCTCTCAAAACACTGTCTCTTCTCCTCAACTGCCTTTCTCACCGTATCATTCCACCACTCGCTTCCCTTCCTCATACCTCTGCCTCCTACTTTCCTTTTGCCGCATACTACCTCTGCACTTGCTTTCACTCCTTCCTTAAACTGTTGCCATTCAACCTCTACTTCTCTCTCTTCCATCTCTCTCACTTCCATCCACTTTTCATTTAGTCTTTCCTTGTACTCCCTCTCTTTTTTACTCTTCTCTAACTCACTAACTTTTATTACCTCTCTTACTTCACGCTTGTCTCTTATTCTCCTGTAACTCTTAACTCTTAGCTTTCCCTTCACCAGGTAATGATCTGACATACCCTCCGCCTCACCTCTCATCACATTCACATCCAGCAGTCTACACAATCTTTCCCTTGTCACCAGCACATAATCCATCAATGCCCTCTCTACAATCTCTCCCCTCACAAGTCTATGCCAGCGTACTTGTGTATACGCCTTTTTTTGAAGAACGTATTACCTACACTCAATCTACACTCTTCACATACATTTTTCAGTCTTTCTCCACTCTCGTTTACACCATCCACACCAAAACTACTGATGACTCCCTCAACAGGCTCATTTCCTACCCTAGCATTTAGGTCCCCTAAAACTATAACATTTTCATTTTCATCAAACCCTTGTAGACAATCTCTCAAATCCTCCCAGAAACCCTCTACCTTGTCTAACTCTCTTTCACTTCCTGGTCCATACGCACTTACAAAAACCCACCTTTCACCCTTAAACCGCATTCTGACCCACATTAGCCTTGATGACACCTCTTTCCACTCTTTTATAAACTCTCTCAACTCCTCCTTCACAATAATAGCCACTCCTTCTTTCCCCTTGACTCCCTCGTCTACTCCAGACTTTCTACCTATCACGTTTCCAAAATCCACTTCCCCGTCTACTTTCATCTTTGTTTCATTCAGTGCAAGAACATCATACATCCTTCTTTCAAATAGCCTTCCAATATCCTCTCGCTTCTCATTCGTACTACATCCACGCACATTCAAAGCTCCTATTCTTAGGGTCCGGGACCACGAACGCGTTCCCTCGCCCCTATCTATTGTATATATTGTATACAAACCCGAAAGTGAATCACAGCACTAAATATTCTGACCTGTTATAAAGTTGTTATAATATATATATATATATATATATATATATCCTTGAAACATAAGTTCATTAAGATATAGCCCCTACTTTATTATTAATATATTTGGTCAAAGTTTCACTTCATTAAGATAAATCCCCTAATTTATTATTATTATATTTGGTCAAAGCCTCTAATTGAAATAACAAAAGAAATTGTTACCTTACTTTGGACTGCATGTCCATGTCACTTTATATGTTAAACTTTTATATTGTTTTCTGATTAATATTCACGAACATGTTGCTCAAGGATGTTGATTTGGTTAAAGTAATATCATATTAACTTTTAATTATAGTCAAAAATTTTCAATGTCAATATTATTTATATCATATTGGGATGTGTTAAATTTCTCTGGTTTTGTCTTATTTGTTGATGTTGATCTTGGCTGTTGATTTGTTTAAAGTAATAACATGTTAACATGGTCAAAAAATTCCAATGTCAATTTAATATATATCATATTGGGATGTGACACATTTCTTTTTTTTTTCTTTTTTTTTTCAATTTTATTTTATTTTATATCCTATTCCCATGTGATCTACTCGATCATATATTTTAACTTTACATTCCCTTTAATTATTATTAAGCAAGCAAATTAACCTTAGGAACAAGTAAAACATAGAAAATCAATTTTAGGAGTAAGCACAACACAAGTCAAACATAGAAAATATATTTTTATTATAATTAATGAGGTACAGAGGTAGAGATATTGGTTTGTCAATGAGGTAGATCCAGCATGGTCTCCAAGAAGGCAGGGTCCAGGGGTGATTGTTGTACGGGCGTGGCACAAGGACGTGAAGGCCCATAGGCCTTCCACTGAGAGGGTGTCTGGCTGCTGGATTGGAGACTGTTGAATTTTTTCCCTATATGGTGGTAGGACGTGCTAGTGGTAGGGACATTGAGAGTTTCATAATACTGACGTTGGGGATGATGTTGGGAAGGGTTTGAGGACAGGGGGTGGGAGAGGGGTGGGAAGTGTGGGAGGGGTCCTAGGCCCTGGTTGTGGGAAATCATGGCATTGGAAAATCTTAGCACGTCCAGCTGGAAGGCCTGAATCAAGGATGATGGAAGGTCACCCATGTTGGTCTGGAGTGTCTTGAAGTATGGCTTCAGACTCGCCTCTGCGGGGGTGTCCACCTGGTGGCTCCTCTGCCACACATGGTAGAGGTTTTCCAGCTCCTTCTCACCTTCACGAAGCTGTGTGAGAAAAATAGATGTATTAGAATGAATCAGACAATACTTCATAAACATTAATGCAGTGTACGTTCATTACAATAATGCGTGACAAAATAACCTCTGCACCATTAATATTGCCTAATAAACGTTATTGCATTGATAACAAATAAGTTACAAATTACCGATATATGATACATCGAAATGTATAATAGATTTATTGTATGAAACATTTTCTTTTTATATACTAAAACATTTACATAATTGCGAATGTACAATTAAATGTGTTCAATACTATAATGGGTGACAGTCAGTGAGTGGCTGAGTGAAGGCACAGAGGGTGGGGTGTTTTGTGTTGCATGTGGGTGTATGTGTTTACGAGTGGAGAGATTCAATTATGATGGCATGTTAACATTGGATACATAATAATGATATTTACCTTGTCATACAGGTCGGGTTGGGCGGCTGGCGCCTGGCTGGGGGTGGCACCGGACCCAGATGACCCGGGAGTTGCCACCACGGCTGAGCTCCCGGTCGCGGTGTCCTGGGTAGCTGTGGTTTGGGTTGGAGTGGGAGTTGACTCTGGCCCGTCCTCCCCTTCAGGCTCGACGTCGTCAGCCATCTCCTCCTCCACAGTCGTTGTCTTGTAGAGCTGTGGAATGTATCAGGTTATTAGTTTATGACAGTGTTGAACATCAATTTATAGAGTAAATAATTTTCTAGCAACACTCATATATATATATATATATATATATATATATATATATATATATATATATATATATATATATATATTCTGACATACGGAGCCCTGTATGTTAATTTAAGAGTTAGAATTAGAGTTGAAGGAGTGTCAAACTACCCAAGCGGCGAAGCAGACTAGCGAGCGAACCAGCGAGTGGGAAACCAGCTCGTCCGCATACCAGCAAACAAGCCTTCACATCTGCGTGCGTCATAGGGGACCCTGCAAACTACTTCGATGATGACCCGACGCTATGACATATGATCGACGCCAGGAGACTCCATTGGACCACGCAACTCGAGGAGCTGTGATTGGAGCGGGCACTACCCCCCCGCCTCCTGATTCGTTCCTACACAATCATTGTTCAGTATATAAGACCCGAGTTGTGGGCATTCAAATCAGTCTCATTTGGAGTTGGGGAAGGTGAACTTGCAGCTGGAGGAAGACGGGGTGAAGTATTATAATGGGTTTGTGACTGTCAGTCAGATTATATAAGTGTGTGTTAAGTGTGTTCCGTGTAAACACTTACGTTATGTTGGTTAGTGAGATATGTGATTGGGAATTAACGTTGAACGCTACTATTATGTACGTAACTATTTGATTGGGAATTAACGGTAACGCTACTATTTTGTACTTAACTATTTTAGTTGACTGACTTGTGGACAAAAGCAACTCTTTAAGTAATTGGGTTATGATGAAAGTAATATTATTGTTTTATATTAATACTTACGAGTTCTTTCATTTTCTTTTAGTTAAGCTTACATTGCTTAACGGTGCTTAGTACGGTGATGCTATTGTCTCATATTAGTAATATCGCCTTAGACTAACATGGCTGTGTTAATATTACTTCTAGTGATTTCCTAAGCTGAAGAAAATTATTTTAGCTTCAAAATATTATTTTTGCTTTTCATATTATTTGAGTGAGACCTGAATCGAATCTATGAAGCGATCCTGTAACTTAATTTACTCCTAATCAAACCTCAATGTTACGTGGTTAAGAAATACATTTAACTAATTATTAAATATATATCTAACTTTTTATGTGACTTTGATATAAATCCTGATAATAATAATAATATAATACTGTTAACGTAAGACAAGAACCAAGAATAATTACATTAAATATAAATAAAAGGACATATAAGAAAACTATCTATTCATTTCAAAAAGGGTATTAGACAGAAATATTCTTACTTTAATATTTATCTTTCAAGACTTTTTATAAAATTAATAGTCCTTCTTTAGATATAACTCCTTCGGTTCATAACCATAGCCTACTAAGCTTCGGTTAAATAATAATTCTTTATAAATACTACATGACTTTAATTAGTTTCAGTATTTTTCATAATTAGAGAGTATCAGTCAATAAAGGATACTAAGTCCTAAGATCCGAAAGGAAAGGAAGCAACAACAGGAAATAATTTTATTAGATTTTTCTTTTGTTTTGCCTTCAGCTGACTGATACCTTAATATATATCTCTGTGCTATCTAGATTCATCAAGTTAACCACTTGAGGATCAAGATACGTAACAGAAGAGTGGCGACCTCGCCAGGATTCGTTTCATACAGTTTCACTCAGTTTCATTAACGTTTGACTACTTAAAAATCAAATATTAATCATGCCTGATCTAATTAATGACGAAGATGCTCGAGTTTTCATAGAATCAGAACCCACAGCCCCTGATATTGACTGTCTGTCAAAATCCGAACTGAAAGTGCTTGCCTCACATCTCCAGTTAACTGTCTCAAACATGTCTAAAGTAGAGGTGGCTCAGACCATAAAAACCCACCCGTTCCGTGTAGAAGGCGGGGAGGGTGACGGAGCAGTTGGTGGGATCCCGAGTAAACCTAGCCAACTTGATGAACAATTGCCACCTGGTTTGACCGGTGATCAAGTACTGGAACTAGCCAGACTAAAAATAGAAGAAGCCAGAATAAAAGCAAATACCGAAGAAGCCAAGCCAGAATAAAAGCAACGACCGAACAAGCCAACGCAAGTATAGAACTAGCCAGAATAAATGCCAGTGCAACGACCGAATAATGTGAATATCAATATCGTACGGCTCAACTAAATGTCAATACAAATGCTCCCGAAATTGCTCCCCCTCTGGGATTGACTATGACCAGTGTCATTCCACCTTTCACTGAGGATAATGTGCAGGATTTCTTTGTTTTGTTTGAGGAAGTTGCTGGAGGTATGAAGTGGACAAGAGATCAATGGCCTTTTATGTTACAAACCGTTGTGACAGGGCAGGCTCGAGCTACGTATTTGTCAGAAGTAGCAGGTTAGGCAGGATTATGACAATCTCAAAGAAACTATCCTAAAAACCTATCAATTGCAGCCTGAGGCTTACAGGCAATCTTTCCGTAAAAAAAAACAGAAGAAAGTAGAAGAAACCATAAGGTATTTGCCAGGACCATGACTAAAACTTTCAATCATTGGGTCAAGAGTAAGAAAGTCACAAGCTACAACGATCTGAAGGAGTTGGTCCTGTTATAAAATTTCCTATGGAAAATTGATTCTTCTGTATCCTATCATTTAAAGGGGAAAAAGGTAGATTGTCTTCTACCGACGCCGGTACGACATGGCTGACACATACGTGCTCAACAACAAATTTCGTGGAAAGAAGCCCTACGATAATTCTAGTTCTAATTTTAAGTATCCCAATCACAAATCTGACAGACCCAGTCACAAGCCTATAACGTCTTCCCCAGCTAGCCAAAATAGAATTGTTCCCCCAACTAAAAATGCGACTCAGGGCAATGGTAACAGAGGTGCGCCCCAAAGTAATAGTAATGCTCAAAGAGGGAACGTTCCCGTATCCCCTAAAGTATGTACTTTTTGTGGCAAGAGAGGCCACCTAGCTTATCAGTGCTGGGCCAAGGAGAAAACCGAGAAATCGGGGCAGACAGTTGCCGCCGTATCTCAAATTTGATATGTGCCTTTAATGCAGGACTCCCGACAGAAGGAGTACCTAGCACCAAAAGTTCCTTTAATGCAGGACTCCCGACAGAAGGAGTACCTAGCACCAAAAGTTCCTTTAATACAGGACTCCCGACAGAAGGAGTACCTAGCAGCTAACGTAAATCATCTAGACAGGGGTGTAGTAGCATGTGTGGTGCAACCCACTAGGGTTAAGCCAATAATAATTTCACCATCAGTGCAGGACAGTTACCGTCCCTTTATTTCATCTGGCAACGTGAGATTAAATGGTTGTATGCATGAGGTAAAACATTCTGAGAGACACAGGTTCTACTAGCACCCTCATGGTGAATCCTTACACTGAGTGCCCACCTGGCGAACCAGTTGTAATGAGAGGTGCTGGAGGCAAATTTTATGCACACTTGGTAAAAGGCGAAATTGAATGGGAGTTACTACAGGGTGAGGCCACCATAGCTTTGTGTAGGTCCCAAGATATCCCTGTGCCTGGGGTAACGCTCCTTTTGGGAAATGATGTAGCAGGTGAGAAGGTCCGACCAGACCCCATTTTGTCACTTTCCCCTGTTAACGAGCCACTAACCGGTGAGCTCGAAAAGGAGATGCCAACAGTTTTCCCTGTGTGTGCTGTCACACGTTCAATGTCTCAAGTAGCAGTTCCCTCAGACAGAAATGTACCGAATGTAAGAGTTGATGAAAGTGATGATGAGAGTGTGAATGACGCTCCAACTGTGCCTGATGATGTGACTGAGGTGGATTTATCTGACACCTTTATGGCTCATCTTGACCCTAACGATGACCATGAAACCCCTCCAAATTGTCCTAGTGGCCTGGTAGAGCTACAGAGAGATAATGGTGAATGCAAGGAGTTAGCTGCCAGGTCCGTGAGTGAAGAGAATGTGAGAAGGAGGGTGGTGAATGTTTCTACCTCAAAGGAGGAGAATTGTGGCGTAGATGGAGACAGCCACACAGACCAATCGATGACGGGGCTTGGGACGTCCATCAAGTAGTAGTCCCCAAACCTTGTCGTAGAGATATCATGGAAATGGCACATTGTATACCATTGGCAGGACACCTAAGTGTGAGAAAAACTCTAGACAGAATCAGAGCCCACTTTTACTGGCCAGGAATGCGTGCAGATGTAGTGGAGTTTTGTAGAGTGCCAGATGACAGGAAAACCCAATCAGAAGGTGCCTGTACATCCTCTGGTGCCCTTGCCCGTTTTCGAGAATCCTTTTACTCGGGTGGTAGTGGACATTGTAGGCCCAATGCCTAAACTTCCCAAGGTAACATTTATTTATTAACTATCATGGACATGGCAACTCGCTACCCAGAGGCTATACCCTTAAGGACTACCTCTGCTCCAACTGTCATCAAGGAACTGCTCAAATTCTTCACCAGAATGGGTTTCCCCCATGAGGTGCAAAGTGATCAAGGAACTAATTTTACCTCTAACATTTTTCAGCAGTCCCTGAAGGAGTTGGGTATCTAGCATGTTAAGTCTAGCACCTACCACCCAGAGAGTCAAGGGGTTCTCGAACGATATTATCAGACATTAAAGGGAATGTTACGTAAGTATTGTACAGAGACCGGAGTTGAGTGGGATAAGGGGGTACCTTTTCTTTTATTTGCTACTCGTGAGGTTCCAACTGAATCCCTGGGTTTTTCCCTTACTGAGCTAGTTTTCGGTCACCAGGTAAGAGGTCCTTTGCAACTATTGCAGGATAGCCTAGTTGGCCAGGAGGGGAACCAAAACCTCCTCAAGTATGTTTCAGATTTCAAAACCCGGCTGAGATCCTCATGTGAGTTTGCCGCTCAAAACTTGACAGTGGCTAAAAGCTCCATGAAGAACTGGTATGACAGAAAAGCCCTGTGAGAGGGAGTTTCAGCCCGGTGATGAGGTTTTGGTCCTGCTCCCCCTTTTTGGCCAACCTTTATCTGCCAAGTTCAGGGGCCCATATAAGATCATTCAGAGGGTGAGCATTACCGATTATCTAGTAACTACCCCAGACAGGAGAAAGCCCACGCAAGTATTCCATATAAATATGTTGAAACCCTACCATAGGTCCCCTGCTTCCTCTCCGCCAGATTCTCCCACTGTGGCAGTGAATGTCAGGACCTGTGGACAGCCTGGTGCGGACAAATTCTTCAGTTCTCTTACTCACCCGCAACAGACTGTTCCAGAGCCTGAAGGTATCCATGCAGACTTTGACTTGTCATGTAGCCTATCCAACTTTCAGTATAATCCAGTAGCTTGGGGGGAATTACCATCTAAACTATGTCATCTTCCCTCTGATCAAGCGAACCAACTAATCTCTGTTATATCTCAGTCTCCCAGTGTGTTCCGTGATACTCCAGGGCTCACTTCTTTGGCCTTGCACGACATCGACGTAGGGGATGCAACTCCCATTACACTATCCCCCTACCGTGTCTCACCACAACGCAGGAGTATACTGCAGGTCGAGCTTGACTACATGTTGTCAAACAAGCTGATCAAAAGGGCCTTAAGCCAGTGGAGTAGTCCGGTCATACTTGTGCCAAAGCCAGACGGGAGCCATAGGTTATGTATGGACTATAGGCAAGTTAATGCTGTCACAAAGAACGATACCTACCCACTGCCACGGATCAAAGATTACGTTTACCAGGTTGGCCTCATACAGCAGTAAGTTTAATTTAATGAGAGGATTTTGGCAATTAGCTCTCCCTTGTAGCGAGGTAATATCATGCTTTAGTAGTGCGCTGTCAAGCCTTCAGCTGTGAAATGCCTTGCAGTTCGAATAGCGCTCCAGCTACGTTCCGGCTATGTTCTGATGTGGTACCTGGAGACGTTGCCTACTTTGGGTGATATCCTTATTATATCCTCATTATAATCTTGCTGTTGCCAATCTGGTGGTGAACCTATTTATGTATTATGTTTAATATTATATACTATACTCCTTAAACTCTTTTCTAGGGGGGAGGTCTGACATACAGAGACCTGTATGTTAATTTAAGAGTTAGAATTAGAGTTGAAGGAGTGCTAAAACTACCCAAGCGGCGAAGCAGACTACCGAGCGAACCAGCGAGTGGGAAACCAGCTCGTCCGCATACCAGCAAACAAGCCATCACACCTGCGTGCGTCATAGGGGACCCTGCAAACTACTTCGATGACCCGACGCTATGACGTATGATCGACGCCAGGAGACTCCATTGGACCACGCAACTCGAGGAGCTGTGATTGGAGCGGGCACTACCCCCCCGCCTCCTGATTCGTTCCTACACAATCATTGTTCAGTATATAAGACCCGAGTTGTGGGCATTCAAATCAGTCTCATTTGGAGTTTGGGAAGGTGAACTTGCAGCTGGAGGAAGATGGGGTGAAGTATTATAATGGGTTTGTGACTGTCAGTCAGATTATATAAGTGTGTGTTAAGTGTGTTCCGTGTAAACACTTACGTTATGTTGGTTAGTGAGATATGTGATTGGGAATTAACGTTGAACGCTACTATTATGTACGTAACTATTTGATTGGGAATTAACGGTAACACTACTATTTTGTACTTAACTATTTTAGTTGACTGACTTGAGGACTAAAGCAACTCTTTAAGTAATTGGGTTATGATGAAAGTAATACTATTGTTTTATATTAATACTTACGAGTTCTTTCATTTTCTTTTAATTAAGCTTACATTGCTTAACGGTGCTTGCTAGCGGTGATGCTATTGTCTCATATTAGTAATATCGCCTTAGACTAACATGGCTGTGTTAATATTACTTCTAGTGATTTCCTAAGCTGAAGAAAATGATTTTAGCTTCAAAATATTATTTTTGCTTTTCATATTATTTGAGTGAGACCTGAATCGAATCTATGAAGCGATCCTGTAACTTAATTTACTCCTAATCAAACCTCAATGTTACGTGGTTAAGAAATACATTTAACTAATTAATATATATCTAACTTTTTATGTGACTTTGATATAAATCCTGATGATAATAATAATATAATACTGTTAACGTAAGACAAGAACCAAGAATAATTACATTAAATATAAATAAAAGGACATATAAGAAAACTATCTATTCATTTCAAAAAGGGTAAGAGACAGAAATATTCTTACTTTAATATTTATCTTTCAAGACTTTTTATAGAATTAATAGTCCTTCTTTAGATATAACTCCTTCGGTTCATAACCATAGCCTACTAAGCTTCGGTTAAATATAATTCTTTATAAATACTACATGACTTTAATTAGTTTCAGTATTTTTCATAATTAAAGAGTATCAGTCAATAAAGGATACTAAGTCCTAAGATCCAAAAGGAAAGGAAGCAACAACAAAAAATAATTTTATTAGATTTTACTTTTGTTTTGCCTTCAGCTGACTGATACCTTAATATATATCTCTGTGCTATCTAGATTCATCAGGTTAACCACTTGAGGATCAAGATACGTAACAATATATATATGTATATATATTATAATATCAATGGTTATTTAATTTGGTAATTTTTACATAGCAATAAATATTCACAATAATCTGACTGCAGCTTATTATTTATACATAGAAATAATTAAAAAAGTATTATACATGTTAGACAATATTAATATTCGATTTTATTCTATTTACAACATCCAACAATAATGGTGAAACATTTATGTAACTTATGTTTATTAAATCTTATGTTGAACAGCACCAAAACATTTATTTATACCTTTAACATTTATTTTTGAGTAAAAATAAATTTGCAATATACTTGATAAACGTACCTTGCTCTTTCTGGTGGGCAACTTCACAAGATGGGGTTTGAGGACCGCGAAGTGGGTCTTGATCCAGGCGTCTCTCTCCGTCAGCTGGACCGCACCTGAACCAGACACGGGAATCTTGTCAAGCTTCCCGTACCTGGTCCTCATCCCTTCCATCCACTTGTTGAGTGTTTCCACTGAAAATTTAAATAATATAATTATATTAGGAGTGATTACGTACAAAATATAAATAGTATGGGGACAAAGATTATCACAACCGAATTTATTATCAGTCAACATGAATAAGTATGGTTCACCTGGGCAGGTAACCACACTGCACACATTGATATGAGGGAAGTACAATGCAAGACTGCACACGAAACATTATCTATTATTAACTCCAAATATTACCTAGTTATTTCAATTCCGAAACAAGATTCGCCAGCAATGTTAACGCCAAACTTTATGATAAATATGTATCCACTTTGCACGGCACAGGTAAATTATTCCAGAACATATATGTGTTTGGTATTTGTAAGTAATATCACTCAACATAATGGTTATTATATCATAAGAACGCACACAACCAACCTTCAATGTTGAGCTCCTTTGCCTTCGTGGCGAGTGTCTTCTCCCGCTTGTTCTTATCCTTGTGGGCCCTCATTTTCCTGTTGCACAGGAACTCCTGCTCAGAATACCACTCGGCCACTTCCACCTCCTTCTGATCAGGGAGCCTGGCGTAGGTCCTCCTCCTCCTTTTCGGCACAGGTTGTACTGGGTTGATGGGCGGCGTGGTCGGGGTAGGCGTCTCGGAGTATGTCGTTGGTGTCTGGGTAGGTGGCTCGGTGAGTGGCGTGAGGTCATCTTGGGTGGCGTCATCATCCTCGCTTTCCTGTTCCGAAGGACTGTCACCTTCGGTTGACACGATAGGGTGGGTCTTTTTGTGAGGGACATGGGCTTTCTTTGCTATAATAATAGACTGTGACTCTGCTTCCGCGGTTGGGTTTTCATCGTCGAAACAGGTTGGAGCCGATGTGCTGCCTCTCCTCTACTTCCTCCTCGCTTTCCTCTTGGGATTGCTGGGTGGCAAACAGGTCCACAGACTCCATGGTAAGTTTGCGGGTCCTCTTCACTGCCTTGCCTCCTTTACCATAGTTTCCGGGCATGTTGGCGACAAGAGTTGGAGAGAGAGACGTGGTGGGCGAGAGAGACGTGGTGGGCGGTGGGTTTCTGGTGTGGAATGGAGCGAATGACTCCCACCCGCTAATTTATAGGGCCCGTGCGGGGGTGGCAGTGTACGATAATTCGGGCCGCTCCAACCGCACATGGGCCTGCTTCACGTGGCTCCGCCCATCGACTCGCGTTCGGGTTTGATTCGACTTGGCTTCGACAACCCTTCGACTTACATTCTAGTCATTCGGATCACGATCGAATATTCATCGAGTCTAATTAGGAATGTCGGACATGCATCGAGTTATTTTCTAGTAGTATTCGGGTATCCATCCAGTCACCATCCTAAAATTCGGGTCAGCATCGAGAACAGTAGAAGTTCGAACAAGTTTATGTAAGAATTTTCCAGTGAGCATCGAGTCTAATTCGGGTTACGGTCTAAATCATCGGGTCTAACTCCACTTAGGTTCGATCAATTCTGGTATGAATCGAGTTAAAAAAATTTACTCGAAAGTGACTCGCATAGGTCGAATGCAATCAGAATATGGTAGAATCTAAGCCGAATATGAATCGAATGTAAATCGAAGGTGACTCGAAGATTTTGTGACGGTTTTTTTACCCGAACGCACTCGAGGATTTCCCAAAAGTTAACGCATGCACTAACTTTTGGCCGACTCATCCAAACTTTCGGGTGATGACCAGAGCATGACTAGAACGACTCGAACATAACAGAATCATACTCGATGTCGCCCGATTTTTGGGCCGAATACACTCGAACCACAAAAATTTGGTCGACCTCTGTATGACGCGGCCTTTATGCTCTTTTAGTGAATTCGTTTTTGCCTCCTGGTTTTATTACATCTAAGGGCTGTATAAATCGGTGGAATTTGTTTCATTAATAATTTTTGGCCGAGTTTTTTTTTTTATTTTTATTTATTGGATTTGACAAGTTGAGTTTTTCCCTCACGTTTACTTCGAGTTATATTTTGGGATGGCGGTGTATTCTTATGTGTTACGATGTTTTATATTAAGTTGGCTTAATGTGCAACTGGGTTCAGATAGGTTTTTCATCATTCAAGTTTTTCCGTTCATATCGAGTTGAGATCACCGGTCTCATTACAATAGAGATTTTCTTACACAAAGGAGAGCATTCAACAACATAACTCATGTCAGTTATTTTGGTCCAAGGGTTTTCATTCAGATATAAATTTGTCTGGAATGAGGGCATACTTACAGTACATAGATGTTTGAATATCACTGTTTTGAACCTTTCTTTAAACATATATATATATATATAATTATATGAAAAATATTAAATTTTTTGGAGTTTTGCAATTTTGATTACACTGATGGAGAGTGAGACGTTATTTAATGTAGGAAACGATTTTTGAAAATGAATAATTTTGTTTTATTTATTTTTTTATTTATTTATTTATTTATTTTTTTTTGGGGGGGGGGATTTCCATTTGAAAGTTGTACAGTGAAGTATTTTGTAGGTGACAAGAGTTTGTGATAATGTGCCATGGAAAATACTTAATTATTGTGGAGTATGGTTTTGGATTCACTTGTGGTGTTTCCCTGGTTACTAAATGTCTGTGGTTATATAAAGAAGGTTTTATATGGAGGTTTCTATATTGGTATAAATATGAGTATACTGATGATTTTTTGTTTAGTGGTCTTCTTTGGAGAACAGACAGAAAACACATTTTTGTATGCCCTATGTAATATATCTTTGAAAATGGATTATCTTCCCCTATATATTATATGATGTTGTGTGGGATTTTATGATTGAAAATTGTTGGAGTTGATTTAGTAGTATCTGTGAGTGGTACTTGACTATACTTCTATATGTTTTTTTAAGGGTTTTTAATATGGTTTTGAGTGTTTTTCTTTGTTTTGTTACTTTGGTGATTGTTTAAATTTAAATTTGGTTTGCCCGTGTGAGGTATATTTTCTTTGATGGTTTATGCCCGACATTTATATGACGTACAGGTTATTGTAAATCCCTTTCTTAGTCTTGATTCTTGTGGGTTCTGAGAATTTGATTGGTGTATTTTTCTCGAATTGATTTACACTAGGTTGTAATTTGGTTTTGCAACGGCGAGTGTGTGATTATGTTCTATTATAGATGGCCATTGAAAAACAATATTAGTGGTACTGGTACCGGCTGACAAGGGTGATACACATTTTATTTGAGTTTTTTGTGTGGTATATAATTATATGACTAATGGATTTGATCATGGTTTACGGCAGAATAGGGAGGTATTATGTTACGCACCATGGGTATATGTGGATTTACGCGTTTATTATTAATATTCTTTTCCTATAGGTAGGACTTTATTCCTTTTTTTTACATAAAGTTTTATACGTGTATAATTTATGCGCAATGGTTTAATTAATGATGGTTTTTTACAAACTTGGAAGGTATTATGTTACGCACCACAGGTTTATGTGGATCTATTGCGTTTAATATTGGTGTGGTTATTTTTGCTGTGGATAGGATTTTATTATTTTGTTTTACATTCGATTGTATTTTCTTTTTACCTAAAATGTGTGTTTGAATTTGAATACTTTACTTTGATAATAGAGTAACTTCAGACTTAATTGAATTATAATGAGTCTTTGTATGTGTTTTTGTTTTCTTTGTTGGGAATATTATTTAGAAATACTACCTTTAGTATTTTTATCTGCTTTTGCATTTTGTTTCGTACATGTTCTTTTTTTGTTTTGCCTTGTTCAATTTTTATACAAACTATTGTATTTATTTTGTTCCGATTATTGGTACATTTCTACGAATGTATTTTTAATAGCAAAATACTATAAAATTCCATGCCACTAACATACTAACCAATTAATAATTTTGTTAAATTTGTTTTGGTCTTTACCTTAACATTTTTCTTTGCTCTCATATACTTTTAAGTTGCTGCCTTGCGGTGGTATTCAAGTATGTAAGTTGGGACAAATTACATGGTATATTCAATAATTATTATAGGAATCATTCTTACAACTCTCATATAATGTTAAGGTGCTTACAGTTATCTGTGTATTTAAGCGATGACTGTACAATCTGAAGGTTGAATCAATGTCTCTTCCTGCTCTGGTTTTACCGTGTCAGACTTTACTACACCCAACTCAACACTCTGGTTGGTCATGCAGGCATTGCCCACGTGAAACAGAATCTTCCTTCACCACTGTGGGGTGTGGGGAGAGAGGAGGAGAGATGTAGGAGAGAGGTTTTTAGGACACTTAGACAGAGAACGTTGGCACGATAACAGGCCCCAGAGATTCCTCTCGATATAGGGGAATTCTCCTTGTAATAATTTAATCATCAATTGTTCCTGAATAAATATCCAGTGGCTGGATTACAAGTTTCCTTTACCCTAAATATATGTGGTAAAGATGTTGGTGGCAATTATCTATCACATCTATCTTATATCTACATTCAACAAGAGAATCTAACAGAATCGACCCAGCATCCTCAACCAGCGAAACAACTATAAAAATCAAATCTTAACCCCTTAAGGTAACTACAAACAAAAATGTTTCCTTATATAATATATATATATATCTATACTGTATATATACCTGTGTATATATATAATATATATATATATATATATATATATACTGTATATATATATAATATATATATATATATATATATATATATATATATATATATATATATATATATATAACCTTTAACTATCAATTGCCTTTTGACTCCCTTACAAATCGTAATATTTAAAGGCAGTTACTAAAACAATGATTCAGTTTAACATTGTAATGGGGCTTCAGTTAATTAAAAGAACTTTTGTTTACAATGAACCAGTTTTTAAATCATGAGCTTCTAATCAGCCTCATGTATAAATTCAGATTAAAACAGTATTTACGAACTTGGCAGTGTGGCAAGGAGTAATATTAGTTTTGTTTTAATAAAGTTCTCTAGCATAATGGTTTATTATTTCATATTTATATTGATATTTTGTCACTCATTAGTTATTTTAGGCATTACTTAAAGGTGGATTAGCGGTTTATAATAGGAGGACATACAATCTATAAATATACATTTCACACCGCCACACACAGTTCCTTGACTGGTATTAAGGGGAGATGAGTGCATTTATTTGATCATGCATGTATTTTTGTATTATTATTGTGTTAGTGTCCTTCCTAAACCTCCATCAAGATTAAAAACACACCTGAATAAGAATCTCCTGCAAGATATATTTTTACATATTTTGATAGAAAAAAAAAACCCAGAACCATCCCCCCTTTAGCTAAACAAAAAGATACCTCAGCCTGCTTGTGACTACATTCTATATAACGTAGATGTGTGTGAGAGAAAGTTGTATAGACGTATTTAGTTATATTTTGTATTATTTCATCTCTACAGGTATCCACTTAAGGGGGAATGGACTGAAGCCGCTTCTTGTTAAAGTACAGGCTCGCTATCGCTTGCCAGGAAAAAAACTGTCAGTTAAATATGACGAAATTCTTGATATTGACAAATAAATAGGGCGATAGGTCTTAAAATCGCCAAACTAATTGGCCGAACGTCGCACAACCTGGATATTATGGGACTAAACATAAGGAAGAAGTGGGACCAGAAAAACGACCCATCTCCACTTAAGTCTGTGGCCAATATGACTTAATATAGATGGTGTATAATGGCACACATCTTTACTCGGCTTCGATTAATATAGAGATTCCAGATAGTAGATCTGGTGTCTTAAGGTATATTATGACCATAGTTCAGTTCCATATATTGAGCGTTTGTTATCACTCACGGTAAAATTAGTCAGTCAAATGTATGTCTTCAAACCAAGCTTGCTATAGAGCTAGAATATAAGCCAAAGAGAAGCGTCTAACGGTAACCAGAATATGATGAAAATTACGTCATGGTGGTGAAGGAGTTAACCACCCACACCACCATCACCACCACCCACACCACCACCACCACCACCACTGTCTAAAGAGAAGAAAACAATATATTTATTGGTGGTAAATTTTGCCAGGTTGTCTACGAGATAACTCGAGCATATTTCAGCTCCTGTGATCCATAAATTCATGAGAATTTGTTACGTCTCTCCGGGCAGCATATATTTGGCCTTGCATCCTGCTCGAGGGTTGAAGGATCTTCAATGTGTGTAGGTGAATAAACAGGATATAATATATATATACATATATATATATATATATATATATATATATATATATATATGTGGGAGGAGTGGTGGAGTGGTCTTGCCACTGGACTGGTAATCCAATGGACCCCGGCTCGAATCCCGATATGTAAATGGGAAGGTATTATTGGGATGGAATTTGTGCTGTACCTAGTATAAGTGCCACAAAGCCCACCGAAACGCCAAATAAATACCCTCATTCATCTCTGATAAAATATCACTGTATGAATATTCCAATATTCAAAGATATCCTATTGGAGGGCATTGCCTAGTGAGATAATTGCTCACTAGGTGGCGTTCTGAGTGTGAGGGTCCGAATCTAGGTGAGACAGTGAAGCACTGGAGCGAGGCAGCTTCAGAGATAGGGATGCTTTGAGCCGTGAGTGAGCAACTAAGCCCCATGTATTCTGCGAAAGCAAAATGGCAAGGACTGGTTGCAGCTAAAAATGCTTCACATGTCTCACCCCCTAGACTGGAACGAGACTTCATGGGCTCAACCTTTCAATAACGGTTGAATGTACATGTGAAGGCTGTCAGCTTATGCCCAAGAGGGAGTAGATAGAATAACAACAACAACAAAATATATATATATATATATATACATACAGTATATACAGGATATATATACCGGTATATATACTGTATATATGTATATATGTATATATGTATATAATTATATATATATATATATATATATATATATATATATATATATATATATATATATATATATATATAGAGAGAGAGAGAGAGAGAGAGAGAGAGAGAGAGAGAGAGAGAGAGACAGCGAGAGAGAGAGAGAGATAGAGATAAACAGACAGACAAACAGACATACATACAGATAGACAGACAGACAGAAAGACATATTTAGATACATAGATAGGTAGATAGATGGATATATACTACTTATAATTTGCCCTTAGCAGGTAATTGCTGATAGACTTATGGTGTTTACCTATCTACCATCTCTTACCAGACCACTTTAGCTGTTCAGGTTATTACCATTTATATTCCAACACATTCTCCGACATTAAGGGCAGATTTTTAGATTGATTCCTAGATCCCCATTAAGCTTTAAAAAAACCCAAAGACCCCTATTGATATAAATTTGTATATTTTTCGGTAGAAAAATTTCCTGGTCGAAGGCCGGTTCCTCCTAAATTACATGTTCGCTAGAAATTGGGCGAATTGCCTTAAAATCGCCAAACTAACTGGGTGAACGTCCTAAAATCACAAACGTAATGGGGCTAAACATGAGGGAGAAGGAGCTTCGAAAAATAATTCCCTTAAGTGAAAATCTTGCCTTAATAACAGACATTAATAGTGTTGGCTTGAACGCAAAGGACCTGGAAATCCCTAGTGGTGTTGTGTTATGAGGTGATTATGTTATCTCTCTCTCTCTCTCTCTCTCTCTCTCTCTCTCTCTCTGAACGTATACATATCATTTGATTGGGTTATGAACAGATGTAACAATGATGATATGGTAGATACTCGAACAGGGCTATATACCCAGGAGAGGCTGTGGGCATTTGATAAGGAATCGCTGGAACTCTTGTTTCATTTGATTGTCCTCTCTTACTGATTCCCTTTGTGCCTCACTTACACTGAGAGTAGTCCAGCATCATCTCACAAACCCCTCCTCCTCCTATCTATTTCACTACACTTAACATGCACACCACACTTCCTCCTTCATAATTATTTAACAAAAAAAATTATGTACAAAGGCCTCGGAGTCCCCAGGGAGGGGGGGGGGACCATAAATGCTCCCACACATGCCCGACCTTCCCCTGACGGCCCATCTAAACACTCTGGACCACGGCCTGTCACTCTTACCATCAACTTTTGCAATATTCGCGGCCTTTCCTCTAATTTTCACTCTATCGAACACCATCTCTCCTCCTCCAAACCTGATCTTCTTTTTCTCACCGAAACTCAGGTGTCTGAAGCAACTGCCAGCAGCTCCCTTCTCTGTATCCTCCTACTTTCTCTATCCTAGTTTCAAAGCCAATGGCGGATGTTGTGCATACGTGCACAACAAACTCACTTGCTCTCGTGTTCCCGATTTCGACTCCTCTGAATTCTCAACGTTATGGCTCAAACTATCCTGTCATTCTCATACTAACTATTTCTGTGCTGTCTAACTTTCCCCTAACACTACCGACTTTCCCAAATTCTTCGACTATCTAAACTCTAAAGTGGAACACATTCTATCTGTCTCTCCCTTCTCTGAAATCTCCATCTTAGGAGATTTCAACGTTCACCACCGCCAATGGCTCTCCTCTCACTCTACTGACAAACCTGGTGAACAAGCCTACGTCTTTTCTATCATAAATGACCTAGAGCAGCTGGTCCAGCAACCTACTTGTATCCCAGATCGATTCGGAGATCGGCCTAACATTCTTGACTGATTTCTGACTTCTAACCCTTCTTTTTATACTGTCAATCTTTTCTCTCATTTGGGCTCCTCCGACCATAAACTTATCTCTGTCACCTGTCCTATCTCTTCAGTACGGCCATCCGATCCTCCCAGCCGGTGGCGCTTGTGGCACTTTGGCGCTGCCGACTGGGAGGCTCTCCGGCAGTACTTCTTTGATTTCCCATGGAATGACTTCTGCTTCCGCATCCGAGGACCCTTGGAAAGTGCTGAACGCATTACCGAGGTAATCCTCTCGGGCATGGAAGCGTACATTCCATTTTCTTTCTCTCAGTCTAATGCAAACAAATCTTGGTTTACTCACGCTTGTTCTACTGCTGTCCACAACAAGGAGGATGCATTCAAACGGTACCGACGCCTTAAAACTCAAGAATCTCATTCTTCCTATGTTTCTGCCCGGAATCAAGCCAAATCTGTTCTTCGACTTGCCAAGCACTCTTTCATCAATAATAAATGCACTGAACTATCCAACTCTAGCTCTTCCCAAGCTTTCTGGCATCTAGCCAAAAACCTCTCCAACAACTTTTCTTCCTCATCTTTCCCTCCCCTTTTCCACTCTGATGGCACAACCATCACTTCTTCCTCTGACAAAGCTGAACTCTTTGCTCAAACTTTTGCCAGAAACTCTACCTTGGATGATTCCGGTGCTATTCCTCCCTCTCTACCTCTCCTTCTTATGCCTAATATCCTAATCTCTTCTAAAGATGTACTTTCTACCCTCTCTTGGCTTAATACTAAGAAGGCGTACGGTCCGGACGGTATTCCTCCTGTTGTACTTAAAACTGTGCTTCCGTGCTGACCCCCTGCCTAGGCAAACTCTTTCGTCTCTGTCTCTCCTCTAACGTCTTTCCTTCTTGCTGGAAGTTTGCTCTCATTCAACCTGTCCCAAAGAAGGGTGACCGGTCTCAACCCTCCGACTATCGTCCAATTGCTCTCATCTCTTGTATCTCTGAAGTTTTTGAAACTATTCTTGCTTCCAAATTTATTAAGCATTTTCTCTTCACATAATTTGCTCTCAGATCGCCAGTATGGCTTCCTTAAGGGTCGCTCTACTGGTGATCATCTTTCATATCTTACTAACTCTTGGTCATCCAACTTTCGGGACTTCGGTGAGACTTTTTCTGTTCCACTAGACATATCGAAGGCCTTCGATAGAGTCTGGCACAATTTTTTAATTTCCAAACTGCCCTCCTTCGGTTTCTGTCCCTCCATCTGTGCCTTTGTGTCTAATTTCCTTTCCGGCCGTTCCATAGCTGCGGTTGTAGACGGCCATCGCTCAATTCCTCATCCTTTCAACTCCAGTGTTCCTTAGGGTTCTGTCCTGTCTCCTATTCTCTTTCTAATTTTCATAAATTATCTTCTCAACTGTACATCTAGTCCCATCCATTCACATACAGACGACTCTACTTTACACCACTCAATTAGTTTTCCAGAACGCCCCAGCCAGCAGTCCCTCAAAAGTAAATGTAATGAAGCCATAAAATGCTTATCTGCTGATCTAGCTACTATTTCCAATTGGGGTAGAGAAGACCTTTTTACATTTAATGCTTCCAAAACTCAATTTATCCATCTTACTACCCGTCAGGAACCTCCAGAGGACTATCTCTTTTTCTTCAACAATACAAAAATCAACCCTTCATCTTCCCTCAGCTGGGTGTGCTCAACCGCCTCAAGGGGTTCTTTACCCCTGCACAGCTACTTGCTCTGTAAACGGGCACAGTGCGTCCTTGTATGGAGTATTGTTCACATATGTGGGGAGGATCCTCTCACACCGCACTCTTAGATAAAGTAGAAAGGAAAGATTTTCGTATCATTAACTCCTGTTACCAATTCACCAATTCTCAGCAATCTTTCTCTCTTCGCCGCAATGTTGCATCTCTCTCACTATTCTATCGCTACTACAATAATCAGTGTTCCTCGGAGCTTTCCCAGTGTATACCACCTCCTCTACGTAGGGTACGTAGTACCCGCCTTGCAACACAATCCCACCCCTACTCTGTGCAACTCTCCAACCCAAGAGTGAAATGCTATTCTCAGACTTTCTTCTATTCAACTGCTGAGCTCCGGAACTCTCTCCCAGAATCAGTCTTTCCCTCTTCCTATGACTTAAATTGCTTCAAACTCCGTGTGTCCAGGCATTTTTAGCTCGAACGTCCCTTGATTTCGGCCCTGTCTCTCTTTGAAATCTGGGAGGGGCACTCGCTGCAGGCAGTTATGCCTTTTGTCTCCCTCAATCACATAGGAAAACAAAAATTACAAACATAAAATAGAATAGCATTTAACTAAATACTCTAATTTGTGGCTCACATAACATACGTGGAAGAAAACTACACAAACCAGCAAAACCCTTAACAGCTCTCGCAAACACTCTCACTTAGCAAACATTTCGGCTTATTCCTACTTTTCACACACACACACACACACACACACACACACACACACACACACATTCTATCTCCAAAACTCTTCTCCTTCTACCATATGCAGTGACCATGCGACCCAACTGTTGTGTGTATTACCTTTTAATCCTTGTTATCACTACACAGATAAGATATCTCTCTCTTGCTCTCACGCTCACACATACACACACACACATCCCCACACACACACTCTCTCTCTCTCTCTCTCTCTCTCACACACACAACCTTACATACATTTCAAAATGAATGTTCCTGTAGACTGGATAATTGAAGTTAAATCGAACTTAAGGTAACAAACACACAGTCTTACACATTATCTCCCTCACACACACACACACACACACACACACACACAGACATACAATATATTGAATAGGAGCTATTTGACCAGAAAACATAGTGTACTAGGTATGCTGAACAAAGATAATAGTTGCGCATTTATAAGGGTATACGGATTTGTTGAAAGCTATTGAGTTGATTTACTGACAACTTTACTGACTTTGTTTTCTGTTCGCCTAGTTACTATGCAACTGTTGATAATAAAAGTTAACGGATTATTAAGAATTGCAGCAAGAGGCTGAAAATATACCTGTGTGAAATTCATAGATATGCTGACCTATATTTAACGGTATTATTGTAAGCTTGATTAAACTAAGAAGATGCAACCGTGCTGTATACTTGCACAGTAGATGTGCATGTACGTATCGCTACATACACATACACTGCATGTACAGTACATACACACACAATGCACACATCTAAGCGTATCAATATGCAGTTTATGCATATGTATACATATATGAGTGCATATACACACACATACACATAAATCCACATATACATAATCATACACATACTGTGCGCATGTGAAGTGTGTTTTATTTGCTTGTGATTGTGATTGTATGCTACATTACTTATTGTTGATCAAGTTGACGATGCTAGGTATGGGGCTGTTTTTATACCTTTCGGTTCTGTGTGTGTGTATGTGAGTGTGTTGTGTGTGTGTGTGTGTGTGTGTGAGGGAGGGTGTGGGGGGGGGGTCTGTGTGTGTGTGTGTCTGTGATAAATATATACTGTATATCTATATAGAAAGGGTGTGGAGAGCAGACAATGAGAAGCAGAAGAATGGGGGGAGAGGGATGTGGTCAGTGAACGGTGAGAGTGGGGGGGGGGGGGGGGGCTGGAGGAGTTGTATGTTTGTGTGTGTGTGTGTGTGTGTGTGTGTGTTATAATGATAAAAAAAAAAAAAAAAATATTATGGATTGGTGTGCAACATACAGTATACGGTATTGGGCCTGATTCATTTAGTATTTTGGAGGTAACTTTGTGTGTGTGTATGTGTATGTGTGTGTGCGTGCGTGTGTGTCAGGAGTTGTGGGGGGGATGAAGAGGGGGGAGTATTTGCGTGACTGCGAATCTGTATCATTTTGTGCACGTGAATCTGAAGGTAATCGCTGGAATTTTGTTTTTTTCATGAGGATGATGGTAAAGGTTGGTTGTTGTTGTTGTTCCCCAAGCTGCCTGGCCGAACAGCCCCAAGGCCCTGAGCAATTCCAAGGCCATAACCGAGTGCCCCCACAGAACCCCCCCTGCCGACCACAATAAAGCCTGGGTGACCGAAGCCACTCCATGGCGGGGAGCTGAGGAGGGTGCGGAAACGCCCGGGAAACCAAAGCCCCACCCAGGGCCCTGTGCCCCTCAGCAATTATGAAGAGAAAGTTGAGGGGCAAGGGAAAAATGTGACGCTTTGGCTTCCAATCTTGGTAGATTGGGAGGTCAATCCACGGAAAAGACGCCGTCACTTGAGATCTAGAAAATATATAAGTTAAAGGAACAGTCAGAGTAAGCTATGGGTATGGCAGAGATCGCTCAGTTCTCACTCTGATAGACCAGCCCATCACCACATGACTAGAACCAATCCTCTCAGCATCAGCTAGGAAAGGCCCTAGAAAGCCGCCTTTGGCGGGGGGATAGCTCCCCTATTTCAACCCTTTTCGGGGTCGGGCACCCGCCGGTAAAGGTTGATTGAGGATTTTGGTTTTGACAGACAGGTAAGGCTGTGTTTGTGTGAGAGAGAGAGAGAGAGAGAGAGAGAGAGAGAGAGAGAGAGAGAGAGAGAGAGAGAGAGAGAGAGTCAAATGTAATAGAAGTCACCGGTACAGAAGGTGTTGATACTTTTCTCCCTGTCTTATTATATAAACATTATAGTCCCCCTTCCATTACCTCTCGTCTTTACACCATTTAGTAACCCATTCTCCCTTTGTGATAATCCCTGGTGTTTGTGTTCAGGTTTCTCGGATCCCCGCATTACCCGGAAACCCTCTCAACACCATTTTCACCAGGTCTGATTATCACTATCTTTTGTCTTCCTTTTCTCTTCACATTTTCTACAGCCGCTGTTGTATTTTTTGGATTGTTTTGTTCCTCCTTTGTTCCCAATTGTGCTTCTTGCTTCCAGTTACTGGAGTTTTTTTTTTTCATGTATGCATTGTTTACTCGTGTGTAGTCAAATCTCTCACTCTTTCACACTCACTCACTCTCACACTCACTCTCACTATCCTTCTGTATTTACCTTTCAATGATTAGCAAAATCTATGGGTGTAATTTAGTCTGGACTTCCTAGTAGGGATCACAAGGTCTGTGCAGTCTATGTAACTTCATGTAATACTCTCTCTCTCTCTCTCTCTCTCTCTCTCTCTCTCTCTCCTTGTTTTACAATTGTACATCAAAGGTCCTCCTATTTGTTCACTATTTTCTGCAGCTCCTGGTTTTCTCCTTAACCCCTTCAACACTCTCGGCCAATCTCTATTTTTGTTGTTCTCTATTTTCTCCCTTTGTTTACACCTTTGAAGCCTGATCGGTGCCGGGAGAGGGGGGCCGGGTTGGAATCTTTGGGTAACCCCTTCTGTACCGGCGACGTCTTTTTAAATTTATTCTAGCTATATTTAGACGATTTTATGCTGCTTAATTTAAGAATGATCTGGGGTAGCAAAAAGGGTTAATTAGGATAGTTTGAAATTGTCTAAATATTGCTATAATAAAATTTACAAGACATCGCCGGTACAGAAGGGGTTAAGGTGATAATTCCCATGTAAACTGTTGGTCGTATGTGGCGGCAACAACTTGAAGCCCTGTTGTTGTTGTTGTTTGATAGTAGATCACTGTGGTAGACAACGAGACAAGGGTGATGGTATAGGTACAGGTGTCAGGATTAGTTATATTCTTCATATTACCTACATCACAATCCCTAACCTTCTGTGGAACGATGTGGTTGATTAGGTTGGGAATTGTGAATGTAAATGTTAGTGCGAGTGTGTGTTTACACTTATTAATTACCGTATAATTAGGTTGGGAATTGTGAATGTAAATGTTAGTGCGAGTGTGTGTTTACACTTATTAATTACCGTATAATTAGGTTGGGAATTGTGAATGTGAATGTTAGTGCGAGTGTGTGTTTACACTTATTAATTACCGTATAATTAGGTTGGGAATTGTGAATGTGAATGTTAGTGCGAGTGTGTGTTTACACTTATTAATTACCGTATAATTAGGTTGTGAATTGTGAATGTAAATGTTAGTGCGAGTGTGTGTTTACACTTATTAATTACCGTATAATTAGGTTGGGAATTGTGAATGTAAATGTTAGTGCGAGTGTGTGTTTACACTTATTAATTACCGTATAATTAGGTTGGGAATTGTGAATGTAAATGTTAGTGCGAGTGTGTGTTTACACTTATTAATTACCGTATAATTAGGTTGGGAATTGTGAATGTAAATGTTAGTGCGAGTGTGTGTTTACACTTATTAATTACCGTATAATTAGGTTGGGAATTGTGAATGTGAATGTTAGTGCGAGTGTGTGTTTACACTTATTAATTACCGTATAATTAGGTTGTGAATTGTGAATGTGAATGTTAGTGCGAGTGTGTGTTTACACTTATTAATTACCGTATAATATTACGCGGCCTGGCTGTTAATGTTGGTACCTTTAACCCTTTGAGTACCAGCGACGTGTGTTTTATTTTATTCTAGCTATATCTACACAGTATTATGCAGCTTAGGAATGATCTGTGGTAGTTAAAGGGGTTGGTTGAAATATGGTGAAGCCTTATTATTGTTAGAGGTCCTTCCTAAGCTGAATAAAATCGTCTAATAATGTCCAGAATATGATGAAAAGGACGTCACTGGTGTTGTATGGGTTAATTATTTGTATTCTAAATTATCCCTATAGTACAAGCCCCAACACTCTGGTGAACGATGTAGCTAAAGGGATATGTATTTATGAAGGTCAAATTGTTGTTATTATTATGTGTTTATGTGTGAACGAATAAATGTGCATACCTTATAATAGTCGTAAACATGTTTGTGTACAGTGCCCCCTATACCACATTATCAGTTCTGTTTTCTTCTCCAAACAGTTATAGTACAGTTGCCCACATAAGTTCTGTTCTTCGTCGTGATCCCACAAAAGAAGGAGTTCGTCCCTCTGAGAGCAAGAATACCTCTCAACAAATGGCAGAGTTCCCCAATAAATTGAGAGATGCCTCGCAACTCCCTCTAGAGAGTCTAGACTTTACACCTCAGTTGCCAATTTCTGAACCACTAGATAGTGGTTCTGCTACCTCAGGTGAGGATTCACCAAACATAGGGAATTGCAACACCTCTGATAGTGTACAGAGACCCCTTTCTCTTCGGGAAATGGGGTAAGCTAGGGGGTTCTAAGAATAACGAGAATCCCCTTAAGGTAGTATTATTTAATGCCAGGTCAATTAGGAATACATTTTTCGAACTTCGGTCATTGTTGTCTACAGAACGCTTCAATATAGTGGCTATCACTGAATCCTGGATTCACAGTGATACCAGAGATTATGTTGGGGAATTTGAAATACCTGGATATAGAATGTTCCACAAAGATCAAACCATGCAGGAAGGGGCGGAATTAATTTGTATATCAGAGATTTTCTAAACCCAATTGAGTGCAAGATCAGGTCAGAACATGAACTGCTTGGAGTAGACCTCAATCTAGGTAAATATATCTATAGGATTGTTCTGGTGTACAGGCCTCCACATCAAAATGTTGAAAAGGATGAACTTCTTTACACAAGACAGTGCTGTTATTGGGGGGTAAACCCAGTGTGATCTTAGGTGACTTCAATTGCCTAGTAAACTGGGAAGCAAGAACTGCCGATGCTGAAGGTAGACGTCTTGTGGACTTTACTAATGATAACTTGACCCAGTGGGTGAACGAGCTCGGCTTTCGTAAAAAACGTTCCTGTTTAACAAACCTCTTAGACTTCTTCCACGATATCCTCAACCTCTACGATGAGAGTAAAGCTGTAGATATTATATACCTTGATTTTCAAAAGGCCTTTGACAAAGTTCCCCACAAACGTTTACTGCTAAAACTAAAAGCGCATGGAATACAAGACGGTGTGTTGAAATGGATAGAAAATTGGCTCAGCGACAGAAAGCAAAGAGTAGTCATAAACGGTAAGGCATCTAAATGGACCAATGTAAGTAGCGGGGTACCCCAGGGATCGGTACTAGGACCAATTATCTTTCTAATTTACATCAACGACATAGATGAGGGCCTCACCTGTACAATCTCAAAATTTGCTGACGATGCAAAAATTGCAAATAGCGTACTCTCAAAAGAACAAGTTGACGATATGCAACACAATCTAGATAAATTGTCATGTTGGGCCCAAATTTGGCAAATGAGTTTCAATGCGGATAAATGTAAAGTACTACATATCGGATACCTAAATGAGAAAGCAAACTATTCGATGAATGGCACTCAGCTTAAGAATGTAAACAGAGAAACCGATCTGGGAGTAACAATATCGAGTAACCTAAAACCGAGTCAACAATGTTCAGAAGTTGTTAAGAAGGCAAACAAAATAATTGGCTTTATAGGCAGGTCATTTGAGCATAAATCCAAAGAAGTTATCCTAACCCTTTACAATTCCTTAGTCCGCCCTCTTCTGGAATACTGCGTTCAATCCTGGTGCCCTTATTACCAAAAAGATATAAACAAGCTAGAACGAGTTCAATGTAGAGTTACCAAAATGATACCTAGCCTAAAGAACAAACCATACGAAGAGCGTCTTAGAGAATTAAATCTATTTCCTTTAACCCAGCGCAGATTAAGAGGTGACTTAATTCAAGTTAAAAAAAACTTGCCTTAAAACTCAAGACTCTCATTCTTCATATGTTTCTGCCCGGAATCAAGCCAAATCTGTTCTTCGACTTGCCAAACACTCTTTCATCAATAATAAATGCACTGAACTATCCAACTCTAGCTCTTCCCAAGCTTTCTGGCATCTAGCCAAAAACCTCTCCAACAATTTCTCTTCCTCGTCTTTCCCTCCCCTTTCCCACTCTGATGGCACAACCATCACTTCTTCCTCTGACAAAGCTAAACTCTTCGCTCAAACTTTTGCTAGAAACTCCACCTTGGATGATTCCGGTGCTATTCCTCCCTCTCCGCCCTCCTCTCTCTTACTTATGCCTAATATCCTAATCTCTTCTAAAGATGTACTTTCTACCCTCTCTGGGCTTAACACTAATAAGGCGTACGGTCCGGACGGTGTTCCTCCTGTTGTTCTCAAAAACTGTGCTTCCGTGCTGACTCCCTGCCTAGGCAAACTCTTTCGTCTCTGTCTATCCTCTAACGTCTTCCCTTCATGCTGGAAGTTTGCTCACATTCAACCTGTCCCAAAGAAGGGTGACCGCTCTCAACCCTCCAACTATCGTCCAATTGCTCTTATCTCTTGTCTTTCTAAAGTTTTTGAAACTATTCTTGCTTCCAAATTTCTTAAGCATTTCTCTTCTCATAATCTGCTCTCAGATCGCCAGTATGGCTTCCTTAAGGGTCGCTCTACTGGTGATCTTCTTTCATATCTTACTAACTCTTGGTCATCCTCCTTTCGGACTTCGGTGAGACTTTTTCTATTGCACTAGACATATCGAAAGCCTTCGATAGAGTCTGGCATAAATCTTTAATTTCTAAACTACCCTCCTTCGGTTTCTATCCCTCCATCTGTGCCTTTGTCTCTAATTTCCTTTCCGGCCGTTCCATAGCCGCGGTTGTGGACGGCCATTGTTCACTTCCTCACCCTATAAACTCCGGTGTTCCTCAGGGCTCTGTCCTATCTCCTATTCTCTTTCTAATTTTTATAAATGATCTCCTTAACTGTACCTTAATTCCCATCCATTCATACGCAGACGACTCAACCTTGCACTACTCCATTAGTTTTTCAGAACGCCCCAGCCAGCAATCCCTCAACGACAAACGTAATGAAGCCATAGAACTCTTAAATTCTGATCTAAATACTATTTCCAATTGGGGCAGAGAAAACCTTGTTAACTTTAATGCTTCCAAAACCCAATTTCTCCATCTATCTACCCGTCAGGATCTCCCAGCGGACTATCCCTTATTCTTCAACAATACAAAAATCAACCCTTCATCTTCTCTCAATATTCTTGGTGTCTCTTTTTCTTCTGCTCTCATTTGGAAGGACCATATTACCAGTCTTGCTAAGGCAGCCTCCCAGAAGCTGGGTGTGCTCAACCGCCTTAGGGGGTCCTTTTCCCCTGCACAGCTTCTTGCTCTGTACAGGGGCATAGTGCGCCCTTGTATTGAGTATTGTTCACATGTGTGGGGAGGTTCCTCTCACACTGCTCTCCTAGACAAAGTTGAAAGGAAGGCCTTTCGTATCATTAACTCCCGTCCACTCACCAACTCTCTGCAATCTCTCTCTCTCCGCCGCAATGTTGCATCTCTCTCGCTATTCTATCGCTACTATAATAATCAGTGTTCCTCAGAGCTATCCCAGTGCATACCACCTCCTTTACGTAGGGCACGTGGTACCCGTCTTGCAACTCAATCCCACCCCTACTCTGTGCAACTCTCCAACCCAAGAGTGAAACGTTACTCTCAAACTTTCTTCTACTCAACAGCTGAGCTCTGGAACTCTCTCCCAGAATTAGTCTTTCCCTCTTCCTATGACTTAAATTGCTTCAAACTCCGTGTGTCCAGGCATTTTGGCTCGAACGTCCCTTGATTTTGGCCCTGTCACTCTTTCAACTATGGGGGAGGCACTCGCTATAGGCAGTTATGCCTTTTGCCTCCCTCAATCACATAGAAAAAAAAAAAAAAAAAGTGTTCAAAATCATCAAAGGCATCGACAATATGAACTGTAGTAAGTACTTCACTATCGACCAATCTAATTACACGCGGGGAAACGGTTGCAAAATTATTGGTAAATCTTTTAACTCACACGAATCTAAGAATTTCTTCTTCAATCGGGTTGTCAACTTGTGGAATGGGCTTCCCCGAAACGTTATAGACTGCATCACCGTTGATTCATTTAAACTCCGCCTAGACAAATATCTCGCTTCAAACCCGCGACTGACTGCGTTTGTAAATGAAGAACTTTATTTTATCCCCCCCTCAGTTACTAACCCATCTGTCCCCTACTAACTTCCTAATCCTGCCACGGACATTAGTTCCAGGGCAGTAATTCCCTTTCCAATGTTCCCTTACCCACTCTAAACCACTGTTTGGACACTTGATCCTCAGTGTTTTGGAGGACAAGCAACCTAGAAGGGTCACTAGATCTGTTGTTGCTTGATTTCCTTTGTACTCCTTTGTAATGTGTGTGTGTGTGTGTGTGTGTGTGTATTTTATAGTTCGTCGAATACCTTGAAGATAATGTTTGTGAAAGCTTGTGAAATTAGGGAGAGGGAAATTAACTACACATTTCCTCAACGTGAAGCATTTAGTAATAGTCACAGGGTACTAAACATACATGAGATTTGTCAAGGAACAGTATATCAACTTAAAACTACACACTTCATTAACACGATTCCTACTAAACTATTTATTATGACTGTACACTCGGATACCATAATCTCTAGTCCACTCATAATTATTTGTGGACTTTACCTATTTCTAATTATGGAAGTGTACCTCTGGAAACGATGTTAAGAATATATTTTCCTATGCATCAACTACGAAACAATGTATACTATTTATTGAAAAGTAAGTTATATCTGTTCCATCTAAAAATCAATCGAGATGGTTATATTTGCTTAATTAAAGAAAACATAAGGGGTCCAGGAAACATAAGGGGTCCAGGAAACATAAGGGGTCCAGGAAACATAAGGGGTCCAGGAAACATAAGGGGTCCAGGAAACATAAGGGGTCCAGGAAACATAAGGGGTCCAGGAAACATAAGGGGTCCAGGAAACATAAGGGGTCCAGGAAATGTTATGAGTGGGCTACAGACTATGGCATCCGAGTGTACAGACTATCCATGTCACTAACTTATTATGAGTGGGCTACAGACTATGGCATCCGAGTGTACAGACTATCCATGTCACTAACTTATTTTGAGTGGGCTACAGACTATGGTGTCCGAGTGTACAGACTATCCATGTCACTAACTTATTATGAGTGGGCTACAGACTATGGTGTCCGAGTGTACAGACTATCCATGTCACTAACTTATTATGAGTGGGCTACAGACTATGGTGTCCGAGTGTACAGACTATCCATGTCACTAACTTATTATGAGTGGGCTACTGACTATGGTGTCCGAGTGTACAGACTATCCATGTCACTAACTTATTATGAGTGGGCTACAGACTATGGTGTCCGAGTGTACAGACTATCCATGTCACTAACTTATTATGAGTGGGCTACAGACTATGGTGTCCGAGTGTACAGACTATCCATGTCACTAACTTATTATGAGTGGGCTACAGACTATGGTGTCCGAGTGTACAGACTATCCATGTCACTAACTTATTATGAGTGGGCTACAGACTATGGTGTCCGAGTGTACAGACTATCCATGTCACTAACTTATTATGAGTGGGCTACAGACTATGGTGTCCGAGTGTACAGACTATCCATGTCACTAACTTATTATGAGTGGGCTACAGACTATGGTGTCCGAGTGTACAGACTATCCATGTCACTAACTTATTATGAGTGGGCTACAGACTATGGTGTCCGAGTGTACAGACTATCCATGTCACTAACTTATTATGAGTGGGCTACAGACTATGGTGTCCGAGTGTACAGACTATCCATGTCACTAACTTATTATGAGTGGGCTACAGACTATGGTGTCCGAGTGTACAGACTATCCATGTCACTAACTTATTTCCCCTTTTAGCTGTCTGTCCGGGTAAGTGAGTGAGTGAGTGAGTTGGTCTTTACGACTGTCAGTAATTGGCCGGGGTATTTTTGTCAGCGTTCTTTGGTCAGGTTTATTGGACGCTACGAGTGACTCCAACACTCAATTAGTACAACACTCAATTAGTACAACACTCAATTAGTACAACAATCAATTAGTACAACACTCAATTACTTCAAAACTCAATTAGTATAACACTCAATTAGTACAACAATCAATTAGTACAACACTCAATTAGTATAACAATCAATTAGTACAACACTCAATTACTGCAAAACTCAATTAGTATAACACTCAATTAGTACAACAATCAATTTGAACAACACTCAATTAGTACAACACTCAATTTGAACAACACTCAATTAGTACAACACTCAATTAGTCAGGTTTAAAGGACACTCAAGTCAGGTATATAGGACTCCAACACTCAATTAGTCAGGTTTATAGGACACTCAAGTCAGGTATATAGGACTCCAACACTCAAGTAGTCAGGTTTATAGGACACTCAAGTCAGGTATATAGGACTCCAACACTCAATTATTCAGGTTTATAGGACACTCAAGTCAGGTATATAGGACTCCAACACTCAATTAGTCAGGTTTATAGGACACTCAAGTCAGGTATATAGGACTCCAACACTCAATTAGTCATGTTTATAGGACACTCAAGTCAGGTATATAGGACTCCAACACTCAATTAGTCAGGTTTATAGGACACTTAAGTCAGGTATATAGGACTCCAACACTCAATTAGTCAGGTTTATAGGACACTCAAGTCAGGTATATAGGACTCCAACACTCAATTAGTCAGGTTTATAGGACACTCAAGTCAGGTATATAGGACTCCAACACTCAATTAGTCAGGTTTATAGGACACTCAAGTCAGGTATATAGGACTCCAACACTCAATTAGTCAGGTTTATAGGACACTCAAGTCAGGTATATAGGACTCCAACACTCAATTAGTCAGGTTTATAGGACACTCGAGTCAGGTATATAGGACTCCAACACTCAATTAGTCAGGTTTATAGGACACTCAAGTCAGGTATGTAGGACTCCAACACTCAATTAGTCAGGTTTATAGGACACTCAAGTCAGGTATATAGGACTCCAACACTCAATTAGTCAGGTTTATAGGACACTCAAGTCAGGTATATAGGACTCCAACACTCAATTAGTCAGGTTTATAGGACACTCAAGTCAGGTATATAGGACTCCAACACTCAATTAGTCAGGTTTATAGGACACTCAAGTCAGGTATATAGGACTCCAACGCTCAATTAGTACACTAGAACATTCATGTAGGCAATATAGATCACGAAAGGTCAAATGGTATGCAGAATGAGTGTTACAATCACAAGTGTAGCAATCGTAACACTTTTTCAGACTTATTGAACAGATAAATGCTCCGAATTACTAATGTGTTCTTAGTAATTATTGTAATAAGTATAAGTATTCCTTTGAGGATTATGATGCGACTCTATAGTTTATTCTAGCAATAGGCGATATACAGCTCATACACAAACTGTGGGAATAAAAAGGGTAAAGATTGTCTCGATTAACCCTCTGACTTCCATACACCCCTCCTAATCTGAATAAAATAACCAATAACTAAGCCAGAAACAAAAATAAATGCGTCATCGGATCTTGGAAGGGCTAGATGGTACGCAGAATGAGTGTTAGGATCGTTAGTGTTACAATGGCATCGGATCTTGGAAGGGCTAGTATGGTACGCAGAATGAGTGTTAGGATCGTTAGTGTTACAATGGCATCGGATCTTGGAAGGGCTAGTATGGTACGCAGAATGAGTGTTAGGATCGTTAGTGTTACAATGGCATCGGATCTTGGAAGGGCTAGTATGGTACGCAAAATGAGTGTTAGGATCGTTAGTGTTACAATGGCATCGGATCTTGGAAGGGCTAGTATGGTACGCAGAATGAGTGTTAGGATCGTTAGTGTTACAATGGCATCGGATCTTGGAAGGGCTAGTATGGTACGCAGAATGAGTGTTAGCATCGTTAGTGTTACAATGGCATCGGTTTTTCAGAGTTTGTAAACAGATGGATGGTTTAAATAACTAATGTGTTCTTTAACTCTTTGAAGATTGTGATGCGTTTAAACAGTTTATTCTGGCTATCAATAGACGGTTTTGTATACCTCATAACAAATATGTGGGAATTAAAAGGGCAAAGTGTGTGTGTGTGTGGAGAGAGAGAGAGAGAGAGAGAGAGAGAGAGAGAGAGAGAGAGAGAGAGAGAGAGAGAGAGAGAGAGAGAGATAGATAGATAGAGACAGAGAGAGAGAGAGGGAGAGTTATAGCTCATTAGTGTATGTATGTATGTTTATTACCTCGTGTACCCTGTAATGGCTGTGGTAATGACCTGGTTTGTTTGTGTACTGGGATGTGTTCACCAGTTCGATGGCAATTTTTGTATTATATATATACATATAGGCCTATATATATATATATATTTTTTTTTTTTTTTTTTTTTTTTTTTTAATATTAATGCCAATAATTTTGAGGGTGGTGCATGAATGGCGTTCAGAATGTTAGAGTGGTTTTGGCTGGCGTTTATTGTATGTATTCTTTCCCTGTCATCTCTGCTCCCTTTCCTGGGTTTCTTGCTGATCCTCTCTACCCCTTCAAGGGAGTGAGGGTTTGGCTACTGATTGACTGACTGATTTATATTATTATTATTATATTATTATTATTATTAATATTATTATTAATAATTTTTCACTTGTATTATTATTTTTTTTTTTTTTGGGGGGGAGGGGTAGACCAATTACATTTGTACGTGGAGATCCAATTAGTAAACACCCTCGATACAGTAGCTAGAACTATCATATTTAACAGAACATTGAGCGACAGTAATTAAAGGTACATTTTGAACTTGTTTATAGTATGTTTGTCTAATTATACTTTATTTGGTGTGGGTATTATTAATTGATATTGCGTATTAATTGGACAACCACACATACAAATTGGCTAGTCTGCCATATGTGTTTGCGTGACTGCGGATCTTTATAAATTTTATACCTGCGAACATGGAGGTAAAAACTGGTGATTTGTTTTGTTGATGAGGATGATGGTAAAGGTTGGTTGGACATTATGGTGTGGATGGACGGGTATTTTGTGTAAGAGAGAGAGAGAGAGAGAGAGAGTGAGTATGTGTGGTGCTGTACGTGTTCTGGCATACTGAACACTTAATGGTCGTCTAGAATCACCAAATTTACCTACTCTAGGTTAAATGTATGATCTAATCACTTCATTTATCTATCCAACTATCGATTACGTGTAAGAAAACGTTTAATTTTATAACTGATATCTCTCTCTATCTCTCTCTCTCCGTATTGTCAACAATTGTTAATTTACCAACAAAGGACCTCCTATCTTTTCACTTTTATTCCAGCTCCCCTTTCTCTCTCTTAACCCCTTCAACACTCGTTCTCTCAACCTCTTCTCTTTGCTTCTTTATTGTGTCATTTTCTTAACTCTTTCTAAATCTGTCGCTGCTTGGAGAATCTGTGGAGTCGAATTCTTTGGCGAAATATAGAAAGATATGTTAGTAATTCTAACGGACTTAGGACGCCCTAAGATAGGAACAAGTTAGGACATCTTATCTCGTGTCTTAAGTTGTATACACGAACAATATTTCGGATGTCCTATCATGTTCCTAAATGCTTAGGAACTCCTAAATTGTCCTAAATCTTCTAGGGTGCCTTATGTTGTTCAGCCAATCACGGGGCTCCTTATATCCCTTTATTTGGGAGTGTGTGTGTGTGGGGGGGGGGGGGGGGGGAAATCAGTCAATCACGGGACATCAATATCAGCTGATGAAAATAAACAAAACCCACTATGGCAGAAAGAGCTACCTAGCTGTTGAATTACCGTCATGTATGCCCATGTATCTATACATGTATACTAAATCGTGCAATATTCTATGTTTAACCCCAAACAAAATTTTCGAGAGAATGTTGAGGAAGGATACCGGTAGCTTATAACTTGAACTAGACCTAACTAATCTCTCCATAATTCTAATGAAGTAAAATAAACCAAAATTCTCCTTAGACCTAGACACCATATTATTCATATTTATGTTTTAATAACACATTTCCCGAAATTCCCGATTTTCATAGGCTAGTTCTCCCCACTACTAGGGTTGTATTTTCATAGGCTAGTCCCCCCCCCCCCCCACTACTAGGGTTGTATATTAATATTCTTCGAAAATAGATAAAAATGCATACAATTGCATAATTAAATAACTAACACATGATTAGAATCATAAAAGCTAAGTAAAAATTGTAAAATAGAAATGTATATACTGTAGGCCTAATTCGACCTAGGCTAAACTCAATATTGTCAAATTGGTCTCCACCCAATACCCCAGTGTGTGAATTTACCAATAGCCTATGTATTACTTCATAAAGGTCTTGAGCCCCCTAATCCAGTCTATTCAGTACATATTACTATAGTAATTTCATTATTGAAAGGGTTAATCAAGTAAAATCACAGAATCATTGGCTTGGAGAGTATCTTTCTATTTGGCTATGTTTAGATACATTCTCTCCAGCCCTAAGCAGCGACCAAAGTGGTATATGACCACTAGTTCCATTAACAAATGTCACGCTGGAACTATTAACCGCTTCTCTCTCTAACCGGTGCCATCCTTTTAGATTGTTTCTGTCTACTATTCGACAATTTCATTCAGCTTAAAAAGGGCCTCCAGCAATTTGAACTATCTCCCTTAACCCTTTTTACCACCACAAACCCTACTTAAACTGAACTGCACAAAATCGTCTAAATATAGCTAGAATAAAAGGAAAAATACGTTGCGGTACAGAAGGGGTTAAGAACACCAGTTATTTCCATAACCTCCTTAAATGACTAATACAATATGCTAGGATCGCTTTGAGGCCGGCTATAATTAATCCACGGCCTCGGCCAATGTTTGGAGGTACACCCTAAATAACGGCTCCCACTATCAAATTTTTTCCACTGTTAGGTAAAATTGAAATCAATGTTAAGCCAGGAAGGTGGAATAGAAATATAATTGATAAATATGTTGATAATATTGATAGCAATTTTGCTTCTGAAATTATAGAGGGTGCTGACCTGAAGTCTGTTCAAGAAATTAATTCTGATTTAAAGAAGACACTAATTGATCTTACCGCACTCCTAAACAAAGTAGAAAGGAAAGCCTTTTGTATCATTAACTCCCGTCCACTCACCACTTTCTGCAATCTCTCTCTCTCTCTCTCTCTTCACCACAATGTTGCATCGCTCTTGCTATTCTATCGCTACTAAAATAACCAGTGTTCCTCAGAGCTCTCCCAGTGTATACCACCTCCTCTACGTAGGGTACGTAGTAGCCGTCTTGCAACACAATCCCACCCCTACTCTGTGCAACTCTCCAACCCAAGAGTGAAACCTTATTCTCAGTCTCTCTTCTATTCAACAGCTGAGGTCTGGAACTCTCTCCCAGAATCAGTCTTTCCTTCTTCCAATGACTTAAATGGCTTGAACATCCCTTGATTTTGGCCCTGTCACTCTTTCAAATCTGGGGGAGGCACTCGCTACAGGCAGTTCTGCCTTTTGTTTCCCTCACTCACATAGACAAAAAATATATACAAATAAAGAACAATTCATTAAACAGTAATAACGTGTGTTTAAACAATGACCATAAACAGCTGAGGGGTACAGGGCCCTGGGTGGGGCTTTGGTTTCCCGGGCGTTTCCGCACCCTCCTTAGCTCCCCGCCATGGAGTGGCTTCGGTCACCCAGGCTTTATTGTGGTCGGCAGGGAGGGTTCTTTGGGGGCGCTCGATTATGGCCTTGGCCTTATTCAGGGCCTTGGGGCTGTTCGGCCAGGCAGCTTGAGGAACAACAACAACAACAACAACAGTGTTGGTCCAGTAGAAAGGAGTATCACAAAGCAAACCATAAGCTTAATTTAAAGACAAATTAACGTAATAATATTGATATGGTAGCGAAAAGTAAGACGTATAAACAGGAACTAAAGAGAGTTAAGGAAAAAGACAAAAGTGAACTAATAAAAACACTAAGAGAGACGAAACATGAGGATTCTAACTAGTACTGGCAGATTCTCAAAGGGACAAGAACAAAATCCGAAGTTCGAGTCATGATCGATGAATTTATGAACCATTTCAAAGCATTAGCTCCAGAAAATAACGAGGAGAATAACAGCTTACCTAATGTTGATATGAACCTAGAGGACGAAAGTGTTTTAAACTATAATTCTACAGAGGATGACATTAATACATGTACAGTATACGCAATCTGAAAAAAAAAAAAAAATGCTTGTATAGATAATATAATTATTGATTATATAAAGAACACAAAACACTTACTTTGCCCGCTACAGTATACGTAAAACTAGTTAATACAATACTAAACACTGGAGATATTCCTGAAGAATGGTTTAGTGCAATTGTTTCCATTTATAATAATACAGGTGATGTGAATGATGTTAATAATTACAGGGGCATACAACTCTATTTAGCTGTATGGGGAAGCTATTTATGGATCTTCTAAACGCAAAACTTACTAACTGTTTTGACTGTAACAATATAATCGAGGAGGTATAAGCCGGGTTCCGGCAAGGGTATTATATTACCGACCATATATTTGTAATTAAGAATATGATTGACTTATTTTATTATAGGAAAAGGAAACTTTATTGTTCATCTGTAGATTATAGAAAAGCTTTCGACCTTGTATGGAGGGATGGGTTATGGTACACATTTGCAAATTTTGGAATTAATGTTAAGATCGTTAACGTAATAAAGAACATGTACAATTACATAAAATCCTGTTTTTCAATTAATCAAGAGTTATCCGATTTGTTGTTAAGTCACACTGGCGTTAGACACGGAGAAAGCCTGTCACCTATGCTCTTCTCAATGTTTGTTAATGATATCCAGGAATACCTTCTGGAAAATAACTGTAATTACATTAGTTTCAACGATGAATGGTTTGATGACATGGTTAAAATATTGGTGTTAATGTATATTTGACTCGATGGTACTACCAGTAATTACATACAGTTGTGAAATATGGGAATGCACAGTTATCAAAGACATTGCATATCTACATATTAAATTCTATTATATATCCTTAATGTTCGTAAAACCCCATGTAATTCAGTTGTATAATTATGGAGAACTAGGAAAACATCGCATTGCCATTCATATAAAGAACAAGATGGTTAACTATTGGTCTAGGTTAGTTACTGGTAAACAAAGCAAGCTGAGCTACCGAATGCATCAATGCCTTTTGAAATTGTATAAAGATAATATGTTTAGATCGCCCTGGTTGAATGAAATGATATAACTTCTCAAATAATTCTGGTATGTCAGGGATATGGTCAAGTCAGGAGATTCATAGTCCAGTGTGGTTCAAAAATGCGTTCGAAAGACGTGTGAAAGATCAGTGGATAACGCTATGGCGAACAAATATTAAATAATACATCGTCATGTAATACATTACTTATACAGATAAGTTTCAATTAGAGGACTACCTAGTGAATTTATCGAAGCAAAATATAAACTGTATAATGTATATTATGTACATTCAGAATGAATAACAATAGGTTTTCCATTGTTACCGGCAGGTACAACAGAACTAATAGAAAAGATAGAATATTTACTAAAAGTAATGACAATATATTAGGAAATGAGAACCATGTTATGTAGATTGTAAACATCTTGAATGTATGCCATGTAGACAACAGTATATCCCTATATACTATAGACATTTATACCATGTAGACAACAGTATATCCCTATATACTATATAAATGTATACCATGTAGACAACAGTATATCCCTATATACTATATAAATGTATACCATGTAGACAACAGTATATCCCTATATACTATAGACATTTATACCATGTAGACAACAGTATATCCCTATATACTATATAAATGTATACCATGTAGACAACAGTATATCCCTATATACTATAGACATTTATACCATGTAGACAACAGTATATCCCTATATACTATAGACATTTATACCATGTAGACAACAGTATATCCCTATATACTATAGACATTTATACCATGTAGACAACAGTATATCCCTATATACTATAGACATTTATACCATGTAGACAACAGTATATCCCTATATACTATAGACATTTATACCATGTAGACAACAGTATATCCCTATATACTATAGACATTTAAACCATGTAGACAACAGTATATCCCTATATACTATAGACATTTATACCATGTAGACAACAGTATATCCCTATATACTATAGAAATGTATACCATGTAGACAACAGTATATCCCTATAGGAACATAAGAACATAAGAAAATGGGAGTCTGCAGAAAGCCGATTGGCCTAAGCAAGGCAGATCCCTGTCCCACACAACCACAATTACAAAGCCCAATTATAGGCTCAACACTCTAATACCCTGAGGATCATCTTACCAAACCGGTTAGAGATTAACGCAGGATTACGGGGGTCTGCAGAGCGCTGATTGGCCGAACCCGGCTGATCCCCCTTCACACCCAACCCTTCTCGTCCATATGCTTATCCAATTTTTTCTTAAAGCTCCCTATCATTCTTGATCCCACTATATCACTTGGTAGCCTATTCCACCCATCTACAACTCTGTTACCAAACCAATACTTGCCTATATCTTTTCTGAAACGAAATTTATCTAATTTGAAACCATTGGTACGAGTTCTTTCGCTATCACTGAGCTTTACTACATTGGTCATGTTCCCTTTGTTAATCCCACTAACCCACTTGAACACCTCTATCATATCCCCTCTAACTCTGCGTCTCTCTAACGAATGTAAACCTAATTTCTTCAACCTTTCTTCATACGGAAAATTTCTAATATTATGGATCATTTTTGTCATTCTACGCTGAATTCTCTCCAATGAATCTATGTCCATTCTGTAATAAGGACACCAAAATTGGACAGCATAATCCATATGGGGTCTCACTAATGACAAGTAAAGTTTTAAGATAACATCAGCAGTTCTGTTACTCACACTCCTAGAGATGAACCCGAGAATCCTGTTTGCCTTATTACGAACGCTTATACACTGTTTTCTAGGCTTCAAATCATTGCTAACAAACACACCTAGATCTTTCTCGCAGTCTGAATTTTCTAATTCTAAATTAGCTAGTTTATATTTAACATTTGTTTGCATCTTCCCTATCTTTAATAACCTTGCATTTGTCAATGTTAAACTTCATCTGCCAATTTACTGACCATTCATGTAAGGTATCTAGATCCCTTTGGAGGCACTCTATATCGCTATCTGAATCAATTGATCTCCCCATTTTAGTATCGTCTGCGAATTTACTTATCCTACTAGTTATACCTAAATCTAGGTAATTTATGTATATAAGAAACAACAGGGGACCTAATACCGATCCCTGGGGGACACCACTTTTGACTGCTCCCCACTCTGACTTGGTACCATTTATGCTGACGACTCTCTGTTTCCTACCAATTAGCCATGACCTAATCCATCCCAACAACGACCCTCCTATTCCATGTGCCTCAACCTTTCTCATCAATCTCTCATGAGGGACTCTGTCGAAAGCTTTACTGAAATCTAAATATATAATATCATATGACTTGTCACTATCTACTGTTTCATATACCTCTGAGAAAAAGCTAAGCAAATTACTATATAAATGTATACCATGTAGACAACAGTATATCCCTATATACTATATAAATGTATACCATGTAGACAACAGTATATCCCTATATACTATAGACATTTATACCATGTAGACAACAGTATATCCCTATATACTATATAAATGTATACCATGTAGACACAGTATATCCCTTATACTATAGACATTTATACCATGTAGACAACAGTATATCCCTATATATAGACTTTATACCATGTAGACAGTATATCCCTATATACTATAGACATTTATACCATGTAGACAACAGTATATCCCTATATACTATATAAATGTATACCATGTAGACAACAGTATATCCCTATATACTATAGACATTTATACCATGTAGACAACAGTATATCCCTATATACTATATAAATGTATACCATGTAGACAACAGTATATCCCTATATACTATATAAATGTATACCATGTTGACAACAGTATAGCCCTATATACTATAGAAATCATCCTAATAGATATAAATTCATCGATCTACTACAAAATAATCATCTGAAAGTACAACATAACATAACCCTATGTTTTAAATGTGTATTGACGATGTTTAGATAGATGAGAGTGTTTATTTTGTTTTTGTTTGTATTCCATGATGATATACCAAGTTTCCTGTAAGGGAGTTGTGCTCCATATTTGTAAAAAGTCTTCACTCTTCTTGCATGCTTTCCAATCTCTCCATGTATTCATATTGTTCTTCCTTCTTTCATTCTTCCCCATCACTCCATGTATTAATATTGTTCTGCCCCCTTTCTTTCTGACATCTGCCTCTGCTATCCTCTCATCTAACCTTGTTTCCCCTCTCTCTCCCTCTCTTCTCTCCCTTCCTGCCCTTCTCCTTCAATTCCGTCTTGTATTCTTCTTCACCCCATCTAGTTCTTAGTTTATCGTGGCTTCTTCTTTGTTCTCTCTCTCTCTCCCTCTGTCTCTCTCTCTCTCTCTCTCTCTCTCTCTCTCTCTCTCTCTCTCTCCCTCCCTCACTCTCTCTCTCTCTCTCTCTCTCTCTCTCTCTCCGTCACCTTCCCTCTGCTCTTCCATCATTCCTGCTTCACCTCGTCTGGCTCTCTTCCCCTTCCTCTAGTTTAGCCTTTGTTTCCATTTGCCTCTTGTTTTTGTATTTACTTTTTCGCTCATGTTGTTTACAATATTTTGATCTTACTTTGAATATGCCAAATGTTACAATAATGACTTGCCATTTGCTCTATTAATTAATTATTTTCCTTAGTTCCATGTTTGTTGTAATATTGACATTTATCGTCAGTTGCAATTGCCTTTTTCGTAAATAATTGATTCAACAATGATCTGCACTTAGCTAAATATATATATACATTGTCTTTCAGTAAATTGTCACTCATGTTGTATATTTCAGCGAAAGAAACTGCTAAAGGATGCTCGGACCATAAGGATATATTTATCCCATGTTCCTCTTGACATATATTTATATGTTCCCCTTTCTCTTTGCCTCTCTTTGCCTGGCCTAACTTTTTTTTTTTTTTTTTTTTTTAAAGAGACAATGAACGGAGGAAGGAAAAACACAGATAAAACAAAAAGGTCCATGTGCCTAAAGGCATCCTCCATTCATAAAATGTTTGTAACAACTGGATTTAAACATTTGCAGATTGTAAGTTTGTGGAAAGCAATTCGAGGGAAGTGAATTCCAAAGTGTAGTAGCTCTGGGTATAAATGAATTCTGATAAGCAGATGTTCTGCATTGTGGAGGAGAAAGTGTAAATTCATGGGCGCTCTCAGCTGCCCTAGTTCTACGCGGAAAGATGTGGAGAGGCGGCATCTATTCCTGTGTGGATTCTCAGCCTCCCCTCTCTGATCAACTTCCTGTGTAATCAATACTCAATCCACGGTGTCTCATTTCTAGTTCTCTTAGTTCCATTCCACGTTTTCTGAATCACGAATTTAACCCCATTTACTCCTTTACCAACTATTATGTATATATATACTGTATATATATATATATATATCCTTCAGTACTTCACTTGTCAATCTCTACATCCTTCTCAATTTCCCCTTTGCCTGTTATCAATAAATTGCAAGTACCGGTACCATTGTTTGTCACCCTCTATGTTCAACTCTGACTGCCTTGATTGTTTATATCATGTCTCACTCTCGTTGGGTGTACGTTTGAGAGAGAGAGAGAGAGAGAGAGGTACTTAATTAACAGTAGTTGTTATACTGCTTGATCAAAACTGCTGAACAAAGGTAGTACCTCCCTGGCGCCACAGTAATTTACCTTATATCTATCAGCATTATGTCACGCATTTGTTATCAATACCACCATGATCAACTCTCTCGTCTTCAATATTAATTATGAGTACTAGCTTAATGTACAGAATAGCCATTGTTTCCTCTTTTCTTTCTCTACCACCTAATATATTTCCTGCCACAACCTACAGCGACTCTTCAGTCATCAACACCACCACCAAAAATTCCCTCGCCCCCCCAATATGAAGTGTGAGTAACGATGGTAATGTAATGCAATCATCATCATCATCATCACTTGCATCATCATAGTTATCATTAACCCCACCCTCACCCCAGTTACATAGTCTCTGTTCTGTAGTGATGTGCAATGTGAAACGCAGCAACAGTTTTTATGTTTTATATTTGTTGAGCGCCCTTCCTTTGCCGCCTCCCCTGTTATTGGCAGGTAAGTTTGTACAATAATATGTAAGCACAATGTAACGGCTTGTTGTTAACATATACTGACGTGTAAACATTAGTTCGGTGGTTCTCCCTTGTGTTAGTATTGACCTTTGCCGCCTCCCCTGTTATTGGCAGGTAAGTTTGTACAAAAATATGTAAGCACAATGTAACGGCTTGTTGTTAACATATACTGACGTGTAAACATTAGTTCGGTGGTTCTCCCTTGTGTTAGTATTGACCTTTGCCGCCTCCCCTGTTATTGGCAGGTAAGTTTGTACAATAATATGTAAGCACAATGTAACGGCTTGTTGTTAACATATACTGACGTGTAAACATTAGTTCGGTGGTTCTCCCTTGTGTTAGTATTGACCTTTGCTTCCACTGTAACACTCATACATGTTACAAACCGCTCAGCCGGTAGACCCTTTCAACCTATAAATCGCCATCAGTGCTAATATAACCCGGGCCAACTGCATGTTAACAAAGCCACGTGTTCAGGGTATCCGGACAACTCAACCACTGGACTATTTCAACAATTTATACAGTAGATCTACACCAGACACATTTTAACGAGGGTAAACATGATATTGACCTAACCTTCTCTAATCTGATCACACATTATTGTTGAGTTGGTAGTGATTAAGATCTATGCTTCTGACAGACTATTTTACTCAACTTAGTCAGGATCATTATGAATCAAAGGGGTAAATGATACATCAATTAACTCTTTAACTTTGAGAGTCCCTTTCTAACCTGATTACAGCCGCCTGGGGGTATAGGGTAGACTAGACCATTATTACGAGGTGGGCCAATTAGGACACAACCTTGGAAATATAATGCCAACAAATATGAGTATAGGCTTGACTAATACATTTCATAATAAAATGCATGATACTTCAGTTAATTTTGACACCAAATGTATTGGTGCAGTTAATTATTTTGCGAATCCCGTGGCATAGTCAGTAGAGCGTTCGCTGCTGATCAAAGGGTCGGCAGATCGAGCCCGCACTGTCAAAATTATATTGGTAGATGTCAAGCCCGGACAACTTGACTTATATTAGCGATTCGTGACAAATGCCTAATGTTCTTGGCCACCCCTTCTCGGGAATTACGGCGTCTGGCAAAAAATAAATAAATAATGCGTTTGATTTCATACGGTATACTAATTGGCATATCACATTAAGTTCCCTCACAAGTTCCGTTCCTCTCTGAGATTGTATTTGTGGAAGTAAAAATAGTATAATTGAAATTAGAGCGTAGTATCTTAAGGGGAAATGGGACGTTTTTCCGGTTCCCTTTCTTCCTCATGTTTAGCCCCATTAGTTTGGCGATTTTAAGACCTTTAGCCCCATTTCTTTGACAATATTAAGACTGTTCTTGTCATTTATGTGTCTATATGTCCCTGGCGAGCGATAACTAGACTATTGTTGCGAGGGTCCTCCAGTATTAGACCAACTATTGTGAACCAGTGCGGGAGGTTGTGATTGTGAGAGTTCACAGGAGCGTGTAATTACTCCTGTTAGGTTATGACAAAACTATTGTTTTCCAGATATACAGGTACATTCCCATACATTGTGTCTGTAACCAACCTATTTATTTATACCTGATGTATATCTGGATATTTCTAGTCAGATTAGGAGGGACGTCTTTTCTACCTCCTTTATCTTTCATCGGATCTCCTTGATATTTTAACACTAACCTAAATAATTTATTTGCGGCACTTATTGTTCTATGACCCTATTTGCTAGTACTACTAAATATAGAGTAGATGGTATCTTAGAGACACTCCAATACCCTTGTCAATCGAAGTGCGCGGGAGCCAATACCGACGGCTATATAGTTCGGTAGTTTGACTGGTTATAAGGCATATCCTTATAATTCATAGATATTACTATTACGGAGTAATATCTTGCTTTCTGATATCATTGGGGACAGATTAAGGGCCGTATATGGGTATAGTGCTTGTGGGTAGTGAATAAGGTGACGTACTGTATAAAGTGGTTTCATTTGGTGTAGAGGAACTCCCCCTTACCTGGTAATGGATTAGCCCATTTTCTTGCTGTAAGGCCTGGCTTGACCAGTGCCGCACTGTATTCTCGGCTGTGATAGTGATAATAGCTCCCGTCGTGTGTCCCTGGATTTACACCATATACCATCATACCAGGATATTTTACTGCCACGGATGTATAGGAGAGCTGTCACCGGCCTGGGACTATAGTCCGACTATAGCTGAGTGGATTTGTTCTTACCCCCTTTATTAATTAACCCCTTCAGGTGCAGCCATATGTTTTCTCCCTTGCGTACTTGCTTTCATACTTGCGTAATCATTTTAATAATTAATACTATCAATGGTTAGTATCCTAATGCATATTGTGTGCTCAGTTTCATAATTCACTGCTTAATCTAAAGTTTAACTTAGTGAGTCAGTTATTAAGTAATTAACACCTGGTCACCCAGATAGTATTTGTGCCGTATTTTTCGTGTGCCCGCTATTATTTCGGTATCCGTTTATGTACCTTCGGGTACGGGCCGACACTGTTATTGTTCACCATCTTTGTTGATGCCGTAGCCTAATTAGACTATTGTTGCAAGGGTCCGCCAGTATTAGACCAACTATTGTGAACCAGTGGGGGTTGTGATTGTGAGAGTTCAATTAGGAAATACTTTTCTTTTCGTATCGGGATATACATGTAGACTCTGCCTGGTTGCGGTGTTCTACTTGTATATGCCTTTACCATCATTTTCCTCTTATGATCCTTTTGTTGGTCCAGTGGCCGAGGGAGTCCTCGACCAGTGTGATCCAACCCTAGTTTTTGTGACCACATTTCAATCACCCGGAACGGTGTTGCAACAATTCTCTATTTTGGGCTGGTGCTTTTGATCACGGCAGGGTGACATACTGTAATAGAGGAGGGGTGGTGGCCTCTTATAGAGGTAACCGTTACAGGGTGGTTTTCCCTAGTACAGTCACTGCACCCATCTTGATCATAGCACGGCACTGTTGATAATATAGTAGGTAGGAGTCTGTGACGAGAGTGATTGTTCTGTGGGGTTATGATCTGAATTTATCCTCGTTTGGACGGAGTAGTATCTCTGTCCATTTGGCCGGACGAGTAAAAGACAGCGGCCTAAAGTATATCGGGAATCCTACCCCACTTGTTGTGTTTCCAGAGAGCCGGGACCCAGTAGTGCTACGTGTAGTAGTGTCTGTTCACGATCGGGGATACTGAGGGTTATAGAGAGGGTATTGCGTTACCGTTAGGCAGGCCCGGGTCCTTCTCTTACAGCACCCTCGATTTGTGACAATATTATATATTATATATATATATAAAATATATAATATATACATAAAGTTAACGGTCAAGGTCCAAGAACAAAAGAAGAGTGTTAATAATTGTTAACTTCTAGACTGTAACCCTTTGTGTACTGGTGACTTCATTTGTATTGTATATTAGCTATAATTAGACGATTTTGTGGAGCTTATGAAGGATCTGTGGTAGTAAAAAGGGTTAATTAAGATAGTTGATAGTTACCCAGGCCACCCAGGTGGCAGGGAATGAATGAAAGGATTGAGGAAAATGAGGTGAAAGAAGCAGTGAAACAAATGAGAGCGGGAAAAGCAGAAGGTTTGGATGGTATTGCTGTGGAGTGTATAGAGAAGGGTGGAGATGTGATAATAGATTGGTTGGTGAGACTTTTCAATGTGTGCTTTGTTGTGTCAATGGTACCAATTGACTGGAAGAGTGCATGTATTGTGCCGTTGTACAAGGGGAAGGGAGATCGGCAGGAGTGTTCAAGTTATAGAGGTATTAGTTTATTGTCAGTGGTTGGAAAGCTGTATGGCAGGGTGTTGATAGAGAGGATAATAAAGTGTACGGAAGTTGCAATAGGAGAAGAACAGTGCGGTTTTAGGAGGGGAAGAGGGTGCGTGGATCAGATGTTTGCAGTAAGACAGTTATGCGAGAAGTATTTAGAGAAGCATAAGGAGATATTTGGGCTTTTATGGACTTGGAAAAAGCGTATGATCGTGTGGACCGTGAAGCAATGTGGAAGGTGTTAAGGATTTATGAAATAGGAGGAAATTTGTTAGAAGCAGTTAAGAGTTTTTATGAAGGGAGCAGAGCATGTGTGAGAGTAGGAAATGGTGAGTTGAGTGAATGGTTTGAGGTAAAGGTATGTTTGCGACAGGGTTGTGTAATGTCACCATGGCTGTTTAATATATTTATGGATGGTGTGGTGAGGGAGGTGAAAAGGAGAACTATGGGAAGAGGATTGGGTTTAGTAGGAAAGAATGGTAGAGATTGGGAGTTGAATCAGTTGCTGTTCGCTGATGACACAGCATTGGTGGCGGATTCTGATGAGAAACTGCAGCGGGTAGTCAAAGAGTTTGGTGTGGTTTGTGGAAGGAGGAAACTGAAGGTGAACGTCAATAAAAGTAAAGTAATGGTGTGTAATAGGGGAGAGGATAGGGTGAATCTAGATGTGAGGCTGGATGGGGAAATATTGGAACAAGTAGAGTGTTTTAAATATCTAGGAGGAACGATAAGCAGGAGTGGAGGTATGGAAGTGGAGGTAAAACAGAGAGTGTGTGAAGGAAGGAAGGTTTTCGGAGCAATGGGAAGTATGTGGAAGACGAGAAATCTCGGAGTGAAGTAAAAAGTGCACTGTATCAAGGAATTGTTGTGCCAACAGTGATGTATGGGGCTGAGACATGGGCTCTGAAGAAAAAGGAGAAAAGAGGGCTGGATGTGATGGAGATGAGCTGCTTGAGGAGTATGTGTGGAGTTACTCGTAGAGACAGATTGAGGAATGAAGAGATACGTAGGAGAGTGGTGCAGCAGGAACATTTGTCAGCCAGAGTGGACAGAAGGGTGCTGAGCTGGTATGGTCATGTTGAACGAATGGGAGATGAAAGGCTTACAAAGAGAATATGTGAGTCAGGTACAAGGGGAGATAGAAGGGCAGGAAGACCCCCATTGAGATGGAGAGACTGTGTAAGAAAGGCTTTGGATGATAGAGGAATGACTATAGATCAGGCCGGGGAAGTGGTGGTGGACAGGAGTGAATGGAGAATGGTTGTGAATAGTTGAGTGAACACGTGGTCATTTGGAGTAAGGGGTCGGGCGCAAGTTGGACTAGATAATAGTCCATCAGGCGCCTGGCCCGGGGGGACGATAATATGAAGGGTGTGCCTGCAAGTGTGGTGGGAGGGCTTGTGGCTTTGGCTCCGCTGCATGTCTGCCTGTTGAGATCGGAACCTCTCCGGGTGGTCAGGGGCCGGGGGAGTGCTGGAGCGACCTTTGGTAACCCTGGTCTCTGGGTCTTCTCCTGGGTGACCTGGATGTGTGTGAGTTTGTGTTTTTTATCTGTGTTTATTTTTAGTTTTATGTTGTTTTTGTGTTTTCCCTGTTCTTGCTCTGTCTTGAGTCGGCTACCCCCAAAATGGGGATTGGGCCTGAGCATATAGATAGATAGATAGAAGATAGTTGAAATCCTGCAAATTTTTTGGAGGCCCTTCATAAACTAAATAAAATTGTCTTAATATCCAGTATGAAATGAAACCGACAGAACTGTGCTGAACGGGTGGTTACGTATCGTCACCAAATTTTGCTGTCAAATTTGGTTGGTCAATGCAACGATTGTCCAAATTTTGTGTTTTTGTTATTCAAAGGTCAAGGTTAATGTTGAAGGTCACAGATTATGGTCACTATTTCTTTCTTATTTATATTTTAAATTTGAATTATAAATATTCAAAATGCTACAAAATAGTGTTACGCTGACCATTTTATAGATATATTCCAATGGTTAAGATTCACTGTGATCATAAATGTAATTATATATATATATATACTCCCAGGCGGACATGAACCACCAACAGTCAGGACGAGTGTCCAAGCATTAATCCACTACACACAAGTATCCTCTATCACGCTGTGGTATACTGGATTACAGATGGGCACTTGTTCTGACTGTCGGTGGTTGAAGTCCGGCTTTGAGTATAAAACAAACATTTAGTATATATATCTATATATATACTGTTTATGAACTGATTTTACCTAAGAGATTCATTACTATTTGCAGAATTCTAGGCCGCAGAGTTGCGTATGGATTTTTTTTTGGGGGGGGGGGTAATGTGAAAACTGCACACCTACTATATTATTAATATTATTATTATTATCATTATTATTTTTGTTATTTTATTATTATTCGCTTTTCACTTGTATGTTTTTTATTTTATTCTAGGGAGGGGTAGACCATTACATTTGTATGTGGAGATCCAGCTAGTACGCACCCTCGTTACAATAGCTACGCCTATCATATTTAACACTAAATCGAGTGACAGTAATTAAAGGTACATTTTGATTTTGTTTTGTATTATATTTGTCTAATTGTACGTGATTTGTTGTGGGTTTTATTTTAATTATTATCGCATTTTAATTGGACCACCATGCGTACAAATTGGTTAGTCATATGTGTTTGCGTGACTGCGGGTCTTTATAAATGTTATACCTGCGAACATGGATGTAAACACTGGTGATTTGTTTTGTTGATGACGATGATAGTAAAGGTTGGTGTTATGGTTGGTGATGGCATTATGGTGTGGACGGACGGGTATTTTGTGTAAGAGAGAGAAAGAGAGAGAGAGTGTGTGTGTGCGGTAGTGTACGTGCTCTGGCATACTGAACACTTAATGGTTGTCTAGAATCAACACATTTATCTAGGTTTAAACCTTGTTTGGCGAGTCCCGACTTAAGTAGGATAGAGAACCAAGGCCTAAAGAGCGGGTCCCGACTTTAGTAGCATGCGATGTTGAGCACTTAATCGGCTCTGAGAGAGAGTCCGAGCGGTGGGAGGAGCGCGGGCGGGCTCTGACCGTTCAGCGTGGACATAGTCCTGCCTCTGACACCACCACCACATGTCTCCACCTCCCTGGTCCCACGATACAGGGAAAAAACTGAGGAAATTAGTGTATTATAGTTTTTTTTCCCTTCGTGTTGCAACATCGTTGCAAGAGAACCCGTGGTCATACAAGGATGGTTCAGGTGTCATTGGAAAGCTCAATTATCGCCCTTTCACAGATACATAATTGTATTACGCTCTGGATCTTCTTTATGCATGAAAAAGAGCATGGAATGAAGCTCGTTTAGGGTAAAACTGCCCGCTTGGCAGGTACAGTAGTAGCATTACAAAACTAGCCGATCAGGAGGTGTTAAGGGGGGATCGGCGTATTTATCTCCTCATATATAATTATATAATTATCTATTTTTTTAGTTTCCTCTCTAGACCTCTTCATCAATTAAAACAAAATACCCAAGACCCTCCTTCAATATAAATTTGTACATTTTTCGACATAAAAATTTCCAGGCCGAAGACCGGTTCCTCTTAAATTACAGGCTCGCTATCGTTCGCCAGGAAAAATCGACACCTACTGTATATGGCATGAACGGTATTAGAATTGATAACCATGAGGTGAAAGTTCTGAAAATCGCCAAACTAATGGGGCGAACGTCTTAAAATCTCAAAAGCAATAGCTATTGGCTAAACATGAGGGAGAGAGGGTTCCAGAAAAAAATCCCTTAAGTGGAAATCTCCATTTAGTGTATAATATATTCGTTGCACATATCTATCTAACTATCTATTACGAGTAAAAATCAATCTATCTATTTATCTATTGCCGGACGCTTTATACTTCCCTTCCGGCAATAGATAGATAAGTTTCACTTTAAAAACTGATCTGTCTCTTTCTCTCTCTCTTTCTCTCCGTATTTTCAACCATTCTTAATTTAACATTAAAGGACCTCCTATCTTTTCACATCTTCTCCAGCTCCCCTTCCTCTTTTCAACACTCTTTCCCTCAACTTTTTGCTTTCTTTATGGTCTCACTTTCTTAACTCTTTCGAAATCTGACGCTCCTTGGAGAATCTGTGGGGTCGAATTCTTTGGCGAAATGTAGAAAGATTTGTTAGTAATTCATATATCATATAAAGATCGTGAGAGAAAATATATAGGTCAGTTTTTTTAAAGGAGGTTCCACTCAGAACAAAATGTCTTAGCACCCAAGTTTTTCTGAACTAATTGATTTATCCCTTATAAACTTTAAAGTGTATCTCTCGGCATGGGTGAGTTTCTTATGGTTTCATTTATTTTCACATCTTGCATTTAGTATAATGTTTGCTTTTATTTGGCAGCTGTAATTAATTTTATATATTCAAAGGATAAAGTGAACATATGTTCTGTATATCCGATTGATTTATATATCATTTCTATTTGTATTTTCTTATATATTGGATTGTAGTAATGATAATGTTATTTATTCTGCTGACTCCTTTACTGCATCCACCACAGATCCTTCTGTTATTGTGTATGTCCATACCGGTGTCACTGTTTACTGTATATTATCAACCCTTTCAATAATTGGACGATTTGTTCACTATACTTAGGCTATCGTTAGACGACTTTATTCTTCTTTGGAAGGTCCTCTTGGAGTCACAGGTGTTGTGTATTTTTAATTTTACCTTCTGACATTCACAATTCCTTCCTAAACAGAATACAATCGTCTACTAATAGCCATAATTAAATTTAGGAATGCGTGATGGTATATTGAAAGGGCTAATTTATAACAAATAGTTTGAGCTGTACTTTTCATTATCATTAATTCGTACGAGTCATCACTTCTGCCATGAACTACACAAATTCTTTCCATCTGCTGATAACATTTTATAGTCACTGTTCAAGATATTAATTACTATACAACCTTCTACATGAATGATTACACTATTTTACAGTTCTTTGCCTTGCCTTTCACTACAAACTATTATATGTTCTATAAGTTTAGCACACAGAGTAAACTAACATGCACATAGACGATTATACGTTCACATATAAAAACATACAAACTCTCACGAATATATACACCACTTAACCATTTGAAGATTATGACACATTTGATTCTGGCTGTCATTAGACGGTTTTATATAATTAGGAAGGATGTGTGGGAATTAAAAGGGTAAGGACTATAACAATTAACCCTCTGAATTCCATATACCCTTCACAATCTAAATATAATCGTCTAATAAGAGCCACAAAACAGAAAATAAATGTGTAATCGGATCTTGAAAGGGTTAAGCTCCACCCTGTGCCAGAGTGTTGGGGCTTGTAATGAAGACTGGATAAAGAGTGTCCCAGAGTGTTGGGGCTTGTAATGAAGCCTGGATAAGAGTGTCCCAGAGTGTTGGGGCTTGCAATGAAGACTGGATAAAGAGTGTCCCAGAGTGTTGGGGCTTGTAATAAAGACTGGATAAAGAGTGTCCCAGAGTGTTGGGGCTTGTAATGAAGACTGGATAAAGAGTGTCCCAGAGTGTTGGGGGCTTGTAATGAAGACTGGATAAAGAGTGTCCCAGAGTGTTGGGGCTTGTAATGAACACTGGATAAAGAGTGTCCCAGAGTGTTGGGCTTGTAATGAAGACTGGATAAAGAGTGTCCCAGAGTGTTGGGGCTTGTAATGAGCACTGGATAAAGAGTGTCCCAGAGTGTTGGGGCTTGTAATGAGCACTGGATAAAGTGTCCCAGAGTGTTGGGGCTTGTAATGAAGACTGGATAAGGAGTGACCCAGAGTGTTGGGGCTTGTAATGAAGACTGGATACAAAGTGTCCCAGAGTGTTGGGGCTTGTAATGAAGACTGGTTAAAGAGTGTCCCAGAGTGTTGGGGCTTGTAACGAAGACTGGATTAAAGAGTGACCCAGAGTGTTGGGGTTTGTAATGAAGACTGGTTAAAAAGTGTCCCAGAGTGTTGGGGCTTGTAATGAAGACTAGATAAAGAGTGTCCCAGAGTGTTGGGGCTTGTAATGAAGACTGGATGAAGAGTGTCCCAGAGTGTTGGGTTGTAATGAAGACTGGATAAAGAGTTGTCCCAGAGTGTTGGGGTTTGTAATGAAGACTGGATAAGGGTGTCCCAGAGTGTTGGGGGATGTAATGAAGACTGGATAAAGAGTGTCCCAGAGTGTTGGGGGCTTGCAATGAAGACTGGATAAAGAGTGACCCAGAGTGTTGGGGCTTGTAATGAAGACTGGATAAAGAGTGTCCCAGAGTGTTGGGGCTTGTAATGAAGACTGGATAAAGAGTGTCTCAGAGTGTTGGGGCTTGCAATGAAGACTGGATAAAGAGTGTCCCAGAGTGTTGGGGGCTTGCAATGAAGACTGGATAAAGAGTGACCCAGAGTGTTGGGGGCTTGTAATGAAGACTGGATAAAGAGTGTCCCAGAGTGTGGGGGCTTGTAATGAAGACTGGATAAAGAGTGTCCCAGAGTGTTGGGGGCTTGCAATGAAGACTGGTAAAGGATAACATAATAAAGAATAACAAAACAAAGTGTTGGTTATTGTGTTTGTGTAGCTGGATGTGGTGTGTGTTGTTCATATGGTGTGCTTATGTGTTCAGGTGTGTGTGTGTGTGTATATATTCATAATTCAAAATTTTAGTTTGACAGGAATTGAGTTTTTAGCTCGTATCGTCCCGCTTCCTAGACATAATTACCAATGACAACTACCAATCTCCTTGCTTAAGGAAGATGGTAATGGCCTGCTATGTCTCAGAAGACTTTCATCAACCAGAGCAAGGTTTGAACCCTGGTCTGCTGGGTTGCAGGCAGCGACGGTACCATTGAGCTAGCCGCGTGTGTTTGTGTATGTGTGCGTGTTTGTGTGTATGCGTGTGGATGTGTTGTGTGTGTTGTTCATATGAGTGTGCCTATGTGTTGATGTATGTGTGTGTGTGTCAGCTTTTGGGAAAGTCTTTCATATCATTAACTCCCGTCCACTCACCAAATCTCTGCAATCTCTCTCTCTCTCTTCGCCGCAATGTTGCATCTCTCTCGCTATTCTATAGCTAGTACAATAATCAGTGTTCCTCAGAGCTCTCCCAATGTATACCACCTCCTACGTAGGGTAGGTAGTACCCATATGCAACACAATCCACCCCTACTCTGTGCAACTCTCCAACTCAAGAGTGAAACATATCGGACTTTCTTCTATTCAGCAGCTGAGTTCTGGAACTTTCTCTCAGAATCAGTCTTTCCTTCTTCCTATTACTTAAATTGCTTCAAACTCCGTGCATCCAGGCATTTTGGCTTGAACGTCATTTGATGTGGGCCCTGGCACTCTTTCAACTCTGGGTGGGGGGGGGGGGGCACTCCTACACTCAGTTCTGCTTTTGTCTCCCTCATACACATAGAAAACAAAAACCTATTCATTAAATAGTAATACCGTGTGTTTAACCGTTCCTGCTCGGGTGTCATTTAATGACACCGCGGCAGATGGGCAGGAGCCCGGGTGTCATTTTAAAATCCGTAAGCTTGAAAGCCAATTAAGCATGGTTTGAAAGCCGTGCGTCTCGAACCGTATAAACAAAGCCGTCGGAGCAACTCGCACCTTCAAAAACAAGAAGAAGTCGGACTTTTGTTGTTATTGTTTTGTAGAACGAAAATTAGTGTTATTGTCATATATTGCTAACATCGCATCAAAACTTTCTCCACGGAAATCGTCCTCACAACTGAACCAGTTGACCTAGAGAGCTCTACTCAATGCCAGTCTACAGATACAAAACAGGGCTACATTTCGAGATGTGAGAATTCTTTACCAGTTAGAAATAACAAAGCTAGGCCTAGGCCTATTACAGCGGTTTTTGGCCAGATCACTCGGATCCTAGTGCTGTCATTTAGAAGGCCAGCCCGGAGGGGGGAGGGGGGGGGGGGGGGTAAACAATTACGATAAACGGTGTTGGTCCAGCAGAAAGGAATATCATAAAGCAAAGCATATAGTTTAATGGAAAATTAATGTAATCATACTGATATGGTAGTGAAAAGGTAAGAAGTATAAACAGGAACTAAAGAGAGTTAGGAAAAAGACAAATTTAACTCATAAAAACAACAAGAGAGGACGAAAACGTAAGGATTCTAAATAGTACTGGCAGATTCTCAAAGGATATGAACAAAATCTGAAGTTCCAGTCATGATCGATTAATTTATGAACCATTTCAAATCATTAGCTCATATAAATAACGAGGAGAATAACAGCTTACCTAATGTTGATATGAACCTAGTGGACGAAAGTGTTTTAAACTATAATTTTACAGAGGGTTACATTAATACACGTATACACAATCTAAACAACAAAGCTGCTGGTATATACAGTAGGAATATTAATGAATATATAAAAAACACGAAACACTTACTTTGCCCGCTATACGTAAAACTATTTAATACAATACTAAGCACTGGAGATATTCATGAAGAATGGTTGATTGGTACAATTATTGTTCCCATGAATAAAAATACAGGTGATGTGAATTATTTTAATAATTACATAGGTATATAACTCTATTAAAAGCTGTATGGGGAACCTGTTTATGTCTATTCTGAACACAAGACTTACCAAATTTTGTGACTGCAACAATATTTAATCAAGGAGATACAAGCTGGGTTCCAGCAAAGGTATTCTACTACCGACCATATATTTGTAATTAAGAATATGATTGACTTATTTCATGACAGGAAAAGGAAACTTTATTGTTTATTTATAGATTATAGAACAACTTTCGACCTTGTATGGAGGGATGGGTTATGGTAAGATTTGTAGTAAAGTTTGGAATTAATGTTAAGATCGTTAACGTAATAAAGAACATGTACAATACATAAAATCCTGTTTTTCAATTAATCAAGAGTTATCCGATTTGTTTGTAATTCACACTGGCGTTAGACAGAGAGAAAGCCATTCACCTATGCTCTTCTCATTGTTTGTTAATGGTATCGAGGAATACCTTCTGGAAAATAATTTTAATTACATTAGTTTCAACGATGAATGGTTTGATAACATGGTTAACATGTTGATGTAAATGTATGCTGACGACACAGTAATACTTGCTGGAGATGAACGCAGGATTTGTAATGCGCTTATTGCTATGGAAAACATATATGACAAATGGAAACTAGATATTTATGTAAAGACTAAACTAACTGTATTTGGTAAAGGTATATCTCACACGACAACTTTAACTTTATGTTTAAGGGAGACAAAGTCGGAATTGTACATGAATACAAGAATCTAGGCGTAACAATGAAATCTGATGGTAAATTTAAGTTATGCCAGGAACAACTGTATGAACAAGGAATGAGAGCAATGTATTGTTTCTTGAGCAAATGTGATGGTAAACTTAAGTTATACCAGGACAAAGGGTATAAACAAGGAAGGTGAGCAATGTACTGTTGAGTAAATGTGATGGTAAACTTAAGTTATACCAGGACCAAGTGTATAAACAAGGAATGAGAGCAAATGTACTGTTTGTTGAGTAAATGTGATGGTAAACTTAAGTTATACCAGGACAAAGTGTATAAACAAGGAATGTGAGCAATGTACTGTTTGGTGAGTAAATGTGATGGTAAATAAGTTATACCAGGACAAAATGTATAAATAAGGAATGTGAGCCATGTACTGTTTGTTGAGTAAATGTGATGGTAATTATAAGTTATGCCAGGAACAACTGTAGAGAGCAATGTACTGTTTGTTGAGTAAATGTCGTAAGTTTGACTTACCTATCGATCTGCAGCTAGAATTATTTGACTCAATGGTATTACCAGTAATTACATACAGTTGTGAAATGTGGGGATACAAAGTTATCAAAGACATTGAAAATCTACATAATACATTCTTATTATATATCCTTAATGTTCGTAAAATCACATGTAATTCAGTTGTAAATGGAGAACTAGTAAAATATCCCATTGCCATTCATATAAAGAACAGGATGGTTAACTATTGGTCTAGGATAGTTACTGATAAACAAAGCAAGCTGAGCTACCTAATGCATCAATGCCTTTTGAAATTTTATAAAGACAATATGTTTAAATCACCTTGGTTGAATGAAATTATATCACTTCTCAAATAATTCTGGTATGTCAGGGATATGGTCAAGTCAGGAGGTTGATAGTCCAGTGTGATTCAACAATGCGTTCGAAAGATTTATCAAAGATCAGTGGATAAAGCAATGGTGAACACATTTAAATAATACATCGTCATGTAATACATTACTTATAAAGACAAGTTTCAATTAGAGGACTACCTAGTGAATATATCGAAGCAAAATATAAATCATATATATAAATTCAGAACTAATAACAATATGTTATCCATTGTTACCGGCAGTTACAACAGAACTAATAGCAAAGATAGAATATTTACCAAAAGAAACAACAATATTTTAGGAAATGAGAACCATGTTATGTTAGAGTGTAAACATCTTGAATTTATACCATGTAGACAACAGTATATCCCTATATACTATAGACATTTATACCATGTAGACAACAGTATATCCCTATATACTATATAAATGTATACCATGTAGACAACAGTATATCCCTATATACTATAGACATTTATACCATGTAGACAACAGTATATCCCTATATACTATAGCCATTTATACCATGTAGACACCGTATCTCCCTATATACTATAGACATTTATACCATGTAGACAACAGTATATCCCTATATACTATATAAATGTATACCATGTAGACAACAGTATATCCCTATATACTATATAAATGTATACCATGTAGACAACAGTATATCCCTATATACTATATAAATGTATACCATGTAGACAACAGTATATCCCTATATACTATATAAATGTATACCATGTAGACAACAGGATATCCCTATATACTATACATTTATACCATGTAGACAACAGTATATCCCTATATACTATATAAATATACCATGTAGACAACAGTATATCCCTATATACTATAGACATTTATACCATGTAGACAACAGTATATCCCTATATACTATATACATTTATACCATGTAGACAACAGTATATCCCTATATACTTCTCAATGTATACCATGTAGACAACAGTATATCCCTATATACTATATAAGTTATACCATGTAGACCACAGTATATCCCTATATAATATATAAAATGTATACCATGTAGACAACCAGTAATATTCCCTATAATACTATATGAAATGTATACCATGTAGACACAGTATTATCCCTATTATACTATAGACATATTATTACCATGTAGGACAACAGTATATCCCTATATACTATAGACATTATACCATGTAGACAAACAGTATGATCCCTATATACTATATAAATGTATACCATGTAGAACAACAGTATATCCCTATATACTATAGACATTTCATACCATGTCAGACAACAGCAATATCCCTATATACTATAGACATTTATACCATGTAGAACCAACAGTATATCCTATATAATATATAAATGTAATACCATGTAGACAACCGGTTATATCCCTATATACTATAGACATGTTTATACCATCTTAGACAACAGTATATCCCTATATAACTATAGACATTTATACCAGGTAGCTGTAGACAACAGTTATATCCCTATATACTATATAAATGTCTATACCATGTAGACAACAGTATATCCCCTATATACTCTTAATAAATGTATACCCATGTAGACAACAGTATATTCTTATATACTATAGAAATCATCCTAATAAATATTAAATTTCATCGATCTACTACAAAATAATTGGTCTGCGAGTACAACATAGGCATAACCCTATGTTTTAAAATGTGTTATAGTGACGATGTTAAGATAGATGAGAGTGTATATTTTGTCTTTGTTTTATTCCAGGATGATATACCAAGTTTCCTGTAAGGGAGTTGTGTTCTATATTTGTAAAAAGCCTGAGCTAAATACATTTGTTGTCTATGTCTTCACTCTTTTTCATT
>CM064540.1:28054173-28239173 GCA_032716605.1 Paralithodes platypus
TCGCCGCGGGTGGTCTGGAGCAGTCATACGCTCGCTAGTCTCCTGCCACCTCTTGTCTCTCTCTCTCACCAACATTACGTGCTGAAATTGCCACTCGACCTATGTCGAGCGCCGCCACATAGTCCAGCTTTTTTTAACTCGACTTATGTTGCTCGCCGCTAATTAAGGGTTATGCATCGAGCAAGGAATCTTCTGAAAAAAGTTAGATGCTTCTCGATGCTCGTAAGAAGTACGTATCGGATTTTGAACAGTAATTCAATAAGCAAAAACACTGGCAATTAAATACTATTAAAGGTTTAAATTGGCATAAGAATAATTAAAAGAATATGCAATAGTAAATGGCAAACATTAAAAAGAAGTACTCCGCAAATGCAACGGCAATAGCCTACTCGGATTGTGCTCGTGGGCCACTAATCACTAAAGTAGCCAAGCTTGCAACACATGAAATCAATAGTGCATAAACAATATCATACATAAGGAAAGCTTCAATACTATTCTGTATCTACTAATCGAGTAAAGTCTAGCTGGGGTACTGTGGGCAAAAGGTAGCAGTGACTGAGCAAAAACGGCTCGTAGCCTAGCGAAGTCCTCACAACTGTTTAAAGTATTACGTTAACACTAACAAGTGCACTTTGAGAAATCCAGATCCCTTGTATCTGGTTTTCTCCCGGCTCCTTGACAAAGTAAAAACAAACTGTTAATAAAATACAGGGTGGTTAGGCTCTTGCCCTCACGCACTGTAAATTATTAACTCAACACAGTCAGCCGCGAAGACAACCTAGGCTTCACTGAACCGAAACGAGTATGCAGGTTTATCGCTTAACCACTGCATCAAACAACAACTCGTAACACAGAAAAGCCTTACCCCAGTCTAGCATTACCTAGACTAGCAGAAAACAGGAATAATAATAATAACACACAGGGAAATGCATATACAAGTGCAACAAACATAAATCAATCCTATTCTAAGTTAACCCTTCCAAAATAGGCTATCTAATAGGCATGTATCTCGTGAGAACTCAAGCGATAATACGTTGGCTGACTAGCTCTGCACCAACGGGACCATGGAAGTTAAAAAGGGTAGGGAAAAGAGGAGATAAGAATGTAAGGTAGTAGAGAAAGTTCACATCAGTCAGAAGAATATATATAGTTAGCAAGGGAAATGAGAAGTCGCTCTGCCTAATGAGTTCTGATGAAAAAAATGGCTAGACTTCCCTTTTTATACCCGGCCCTCTAGTGAGCCCAACGTGAACTACTAAGGACCGCCCACTGACAATCATTACGTAATTTCTCTCTCTCCTCTGGGATAGACAAAGGCTTTCCTAGCACTGAGGGGAGGGGGGAGGGGGGGAGTGCTAGTGAGTTAGGCCCACCTCCCGCATGGCGCACCCACTGACCCCCAACTGTGGCTGCCGCTTCTCCCATCATTACAAATAAGTTTTACACACAATACTTATAACTAATGATATAAAATAGAACTCGTTGACTCAGATGAAAACAAAATACATATTCATATTACTTATAGTACAACGGCTCACATGAACTAAGTTAGGAAACTCTACATAGACTACAGCCAAAGTTCCTGCCCTGACGATCCTAGCGAGAGTGGGGCATGACTAGGCGTTCTGTACAGCATGCTCACACTGGACATGCGTCACACCTCCCCCAAGATTTTACTTGCTCAACCCTGAGCTAAAATCTGACAAACACAGAACCCCATCAAGCCCCTCACACCCAGCGACCGCATGGCACTAAAACAAAGCTGAGTTTATCACCAAAACACATCTTATTATTAAAAAAAAAAAATTCACATTTTATAACTCCTCCCAACAATAGCAAAAAGACACAATATCATGCTCCCAGAGCGAGCTTACAGCAGCTCAGCCGTTTGATAGTTCGTGGACTACTCAAACTCTATAGGCTATGACAAACTTATACGATTACCTATATCAAAAGAAAGAGTTTTTATATGATTTTTATATTTTAATATGTTTTTTCCCGGCTGCACTATAAGGGCAGCCTATTTTCCTCCACTCAAACCCACACACCTGTGATAGCCTACGACTGATCATCCACCCTTGATAAACAATCCGCGATCACATTGTCACATCCAGCAATATGACGGATGTCCAGGTTATACTCCTGCAACATCAAAGACCACCTGGTCAGTCTCATATTGCGATTGTGAAATTGATTCAGGAATCTCAAAGGGTGATGATCAGTGTAGATAACCACGACTGGGCCATAGGCTGGAACATACACCTCGAAGTGCCTGAGCGACAGCACAATCGCCAGTAATTCCTTTTCTATTGTAGAATAGTTCTTTTGTGCAGCATTGAACTTCTTAGAAAAGAAACTTACTGGGTGTTCCACACCTTCATTGTCTGTCTGTAGCAAGACGGCACCAGCCCCTACACCACTAGCATCTGTTGCCAGCTGAAAAGGCCTGTTAAAGTCTGGGGCCCTGAGTATCGGGTGAGTACATAGCAAATGTTTCACCAAAGTGAAAGCCTTTTCACACTCAGGTGCCCACAAAAACTTTTTGTCTTTAGATAACAAATCTGTGAGAGGTGCCAACACCGTTGAGTAACCTTTTATGAAGCGTCTGTAGTAGCCTATCATACCCAAGAATCTCATAATCTGCTTCTTGGTTGTTGGGTGCGGAAATTTATTGATAGCCTGTACCTTGTTCTGAGGAGGGCACACCTGTCCCCTTCCCACTACAAACCCAAGGTACTGCACAGTGGCTTTTACGAAGTCACACTTTGCCAAATTTACTACCAGACCTGCTTCACTAAGTTTCCGGAACAAGGTCTCAAGGTGCTCACAATGGCTCTCAAAGTCGTCATCATAAATGATTACATCGTCCAAATATACGGTGCAATTTGGAATGTCCTTTACAATTTCATTCATCAGGTTCTGAAACGTTGCTGGTGCATTCTTAAGTCCGTAAGGCATAACATTGCACCGGTAGGTACTCCCGTCCACAACAAAACCACATACCTCTTTAGCACGCTCGGACAAAGGTACTTGCCAGTAACCTTTTACTAAATCTACTTTAGACAAAAAACGAGCATTACCAATTTTGTCAACACTATCATCAACCCGAGGAAGAGGATATGGGTTAGTTGGAGTCAAACCGTTTAACCTACGGAAATCAATACAAAAGCGTACCTTGCCGCTTAGGCTGCAGTGTTAGTGTTACGGGGAAGTCCACTTAACTGTGCCTTTCTCTATCAACCCTCTACCGAGCATATACTCCAACTCATCCCAGAGCTGGTAGTTTATGGGGGGCACACGGTACGGGATTGACTTTAAAGGGTAGATGGTCCCACGTCAACATCATGTTCCTGAGTAGTGAGGCCTGGGTGTTCAGCAATACAGTGGGGTATGAATAATAGCATCAGTAAAAATGATAGCCCTGAGCCCTACCTGCTTCCACATGTCTTGACAATTGTCATATCAGGAGTCCGAGAAACAACTTAAGGATATCATCCTGCGCTCAGGCAAATGAGCTATACCTCGTCTACAGCCCGGTCGAGTTTCCCCCCACTGTCCGTAAAACATTATCTGCTATCCTCCCTTGAAGCTTGACTGTCCCCCAGTCTCTTCACAACTTTCTGAAAACCAGACTCAAAACCTTTCAAGGCCCCGCAACAAATGCGAACTTAGTCAAAAAATCCCTGAAATCAATTAGTAGCTCCATTCACAAAGGAATTCCTCATCCTACTTTCCAGTACTTTGCTGTTGTCCTGCCTGCAATTTACGTCACCCAGGTAAATTAATGGAAATGATCTCTCTTACGTACCAGGTTGTAGAAAAAGTTAATCGTTTCAGATCCAAAGAACCCAATTACAAACAAAATTACTATGTCCTAGCACTCGCCGAGAGACTGTGTTACCTACTCCTGTGTGCATCCTTTATAAATTGTCTTGTAAGATTCTTGTGATAAAAATTCTACCTGCCATCTCAGACTCTTAAGCATGCGCTCACGGCTTTCAAGCACATACTTTAATAATGGACAAGGCTGCACAGTCCCCTCCCATTTCTTCAGCATGTTAAGGGGGCCCCTGACACGGTGTCCAAAAATCAGCTCGTTTGGACTAAATCCCAGGCTCTCACCAGGTACCTCCCGAGCAAACAACATAAGGCAATCCAAGATCCCATCCATACCGTTGTCAGCACAATAACACTGAGCATGCTTTTAAGTGTAGCATGCACCGCTCAAGCACCCCTTGACTCTCAGGGTGATACGCTGACGATACTGCTCGTATCCCATGCTTTGCATTGTTGCTTTAAACGTTGAACTGTGAATGAATTAGATCCCTGATCAGACTGAATCTCCTCCGGGTACCCGTACCTTAAGTTACTGACTACCGTCTTAGCCATTCCATTTTTCATAGGGTATGCATCGGGGTATCTAGTGGCAACATCCATTATGGTTAACAAAAATTTATTTCCCGCCTTAGTGGGAGGGAGTGGACCAACCATGTTCAACAATAATTTTACTAAAGGGTGGCCCAATCACAGGAATAGGGTGTAACGGAGCCTTAGGAATAACTTGGTTCGGTTTCCCGACACGTTGACAAATATCACATGAGTTATCCATGACTGCACATGAACTTCATCCGGCCACCAAAACAATTTCCCCAAAGCCGCCACCGTTTTTCTCACCCTAGATGTCCTGCCAGTGGTGTGTCATGCGCCAACCTCAGTAGGCTATCCCTGCACTCCCGTGGCACCACCAACTGGTCCACTACTCCGGACCCCTTTTGCCAACTACGTTTAGGGTCTTGAAAACGCCTATAGAGGATGCCTTCTAAATAAAAAAAATCTCCTGGCTGTGCATCGCCGTCCTCGTCGAGCTCTACAGCTCCATTAGCACACGTTTGGAGCTCAGGGTCCTCTAGTTGCAACCGACGTATATCTGAGGGTGCCAAGCGATCTAACTGCTCCCGGAGCAATGCATGACCTTCCCCGATACTGGGCTGCTCCCTCTGTCTCTCTCGATGTACATAACGTTGCTGTCGTGGCCCAGCCTCGTCACTCTCGATGACAGGCCCAGGGGCTACTCCAGAATTAAGTAATGGTGCTAATACTGAATCACCCAGGAGAGCCGCCGAGTCAAAACTCTTAAAACCAACTCCAGCTTTAGCCTCCTCCTGTTGATCGTTCCTCCGCTGGTCTGAAGACGGAGGACTAGGCTGTGACACTTTAGCTGCCCGAGCTCGGGTGACAACACACGCCATGGGTTGTGTCTGGCACCGCTCGACCCACTCTTGCTCTTCCCTACTCACGTCGGCCGGCCTCTCGGCAACGACTAAGGGTAGAACCTCAGAAGCGGGCATTGCAAAGTCGTTGCCGAGAAGAAGGTCGACGCCCTCCACTGGCAGTTTCTCCACAATCCCGACATCCAATTCACGTGCCACACCATCCACCTCCAACTCCAACCGCACACCAGCGGTATGACCGAGTTGCATTAATACCCTGCACCACTACCACCCGAGCCGCGTTTATAGGGTAGCCAGTCAAGTTTTTCATTAGAGTCTGGGAAGCACCTGTATCACGCAAGACCTCTACTCCATGCTTCCACATCACGCAACCCCGCCCTCTATGGTCGCAAAAATCATCCTGAGCAGGGTTCGAGCCTCCCAGGCATTGGCTGTGCCTCAGCCTCTGACGAACTGCCCCGGGCAAACTCAGATGACTTCGGAGACACACCAATGTTGCAGGCCAAAGACACAGCTGCTGTAGGTGGTTTGCTAGGACAGACTCTTGCAAAGTGCCCCTTTTTATGACAATGATAACACTCCAACTCCCCTTTGGGCTTCCCTTGGTACTGGGAAGGGCCCGGCCCCTTCTTAAATGGGACGGTGCTAGTCTTGTGGTCAGTCTTGGTATCATGGCTCTTGTACTTGTTTGCATAAGGTATATCACTAACTCGGTGGGGCGTCACGCCCCTTGTTACCTGCCTCACTACGCTGGGCAGACCCGCACCCACGAATTAGTGATAGCCGGAGGTCAGCCATCTCAGCTGCCTCCTGTAGAGTTTTTGGGTTCTTTTCTTTAATAGTTAAAGTCATTTCTGCACCAGTACACTTATAAAACTGCTCGAGCAGAAACAGCTCAGTAACTGTTCGGCCGTCTCAGCTTTCTCAGAACGTGTCCAGTTTTTAAGTGCATCTTTTAAGTCCCGGGCATGTTCAAGAAAGGTCGCCTCCTAGTCTTTGTAACACCCGAAACTTCAATCGATATGTTTCGGTTGCAACTAGTAGATGCCGTAGATAGGACAGCTCTATTCAATTCTGGGTTATAGTAAATGCAAGGACTCTAAAGGGGCAGTGCATCATAAGCCTTCAAACCCTTACCCGTAAGTATCTGAGGAGACTACGGAAGTGACGCCAATTCTCTTCAGGCCAATTAGTCCCTAAACTTACTTCTCCCAAAAACGATTTAAACAAGCCGTGACTTTCAGTTTCACTAAATACCTGGCACCAAATTGGAACTCGAAGGGGCCAAGGACTGTTCTCTGACTTGGACTCACGGACCATCGAGTCCCTGTCGACTGCAGAGTTTGTATCCCATCTGGCCCACTTAGCCCTACTTTTTGCGATGTATTATCCCCATTCAGGTGTGTTTTTGCCCAACGAGGCGGTTTAGGGGACCAGCAATATTTTAGAACACAAAACATATTCAGCAGGGCTCCTAAATTTTTACAGTTTTCGATAGAATTTTTTTTTTCCAGCGCATCCGGCATTTCTCACCATACAATGCGGCTCGCATAATGTCGCCAGGGAAATTATCGAGTACTGGATGTTGGGATAATAAACGTCTAAAACAGGTAGGACTGATTGGCGGGCCGACGAAATGGATACCAACCCAGCGGAAAAGCCGAGGAGAAATAACAATATCATGCGTGCAAGAGCCCCTGAAAAGTGAAGAGGAAGCGAAGAACACAAAACAGACCGGATGGGTGGTTTAGCTATAGTCTCTCCAAACTTTAATAGTCCAGAAATCGTGACCATAAACCTCTGTACTTGCAAATGCGCTAGAGCAAATGGGCTGTACATTTGACACCTATGTTTGGAGTACTGCTGTCCGCAATGGTAGAGAATATTAGTGGATTTACTTTACTGTGTTTTAGTTTCTAAAGGTTAGCAGGTCCATAGACTACTGGCTTATTTACAATGACTGCATAGTCAGGATGTCCAGACCACGTGTCATCTAAAAAAGTACTACTGTGGTGTGGACAGATTTTATACGTATAGATGATGTATTATTACTCAATGTACAAGCTACGTAGTGTTCACGCTATAAACTCTTACGACCTCGATAAATTATTAAACTGAGTATTAAAACGAAAATTGTTTACATGAACCAGCGAGTTGTTGGTGTATTCTTATATTATTCCATAAATAAGCTCCGTTCAGGTACTAGACTGAGAGCCTGTACACTCCATCCGTTACTGAACACGGGGAGGCCTGTGTGAGGTCTTGTTCAGTCTATCGGAGTGAGAACATGCGCACAGAGCACCCAGTCATGCTTGACAGGACAGCCCCATCTTCTGAAGCTGCTCCACCTCTTGTGCTTCACCGCTATCATCCCCCCAGACTCAGACCCTCACTCTCAGAACGCCACCTATTGAGCATTGAACCCACTAGGCATTGCCCCCCTTTAGATATTTGAATATCGGAATATTAATACATGCTATGTATCAGGGAACAATGAGGTATGTGTTTGGCATTTCGGAATGGCTGGTTAAGCCACCTGAAAACTAGGTACAAGACATATTCAATCACATTAATATCTTTCCCATTGATATATTGGGATTTGAACCCGGCGGGGTCCAGGATACCAGTACTAGGTGGCAAGACCACTCCACCACGCCTCCCCTAATCTCTATTCGCCAGGACAAATGATAATAATAGGAATAATGAGACGATGAGAGGAGGAGTGGACGGGGAGGGAGGACGAGAATGATAAGAGTAGAAGGGGAGGGATTGTGGAGAGGGGAGTAGAGGACAGGAAACAGAGGAAATGCAGGGGGCGGGAGCGGGAGGTGAAGAGGGATTGGAAGGGGGGGGAGAGAGAGACGAGGAGAGGTAGGGGAGGAGAGAGGATACGGAGAGAGAGAGAAGTGGAGGGGGAGAGGAGTGAGAAGAGAAGAAGAGAGAGAGGAGGGAGAGACGAGAGTGTAGGAGAGTGGAAAGATGGAAGAAAGGGAGAGGAAAGGAGAGAGAAAAGTGAGGAGGGAGGGGACGTAGGAAGGGGAGGGTGGTGAGGAAGGAGGGAAGAGAAGAGGGGAGGAAGTGGGAAGGAAGAGAAGAGAAGAGGAGAGAGAGAGAGAGAGGGAGGAGGCAGGAAAAGGAGAAGAAGAGGAGGAGAAAGGAAGATGGGACAGAGAGAGGGGAGGAGGGCGGAAGGAGAGAGGAGGAGCAGAGAGAGGGGAAGGAACATAGGAAGATCAGAGAGAGAGCGGAATGGAGGGCGGAAGAGGGACGGGAGACGGAGGCGAGAGAGAGAGGAGGAGAGAGCAGAGGAGGGCGGAGGTTGTGTGAGGAGGAAAGGGAGGAAGAGGGGAGAAGGAAGAGGGAGGGGGGCGGGGAGAGAGGGCGGGGAGAGGGGAGAGAGAGAAGAGCAGAGAGGGGGGAAGCGAGAACGTGAGGAGAGAAGAAGGTGAGGTGAAGGGCGTAGAGAGACTAGAAGAAGAGGAGGAGGGGAAGGTAGCAGAGGGAGCGGAGGGAGGGAGAATGATGAGGGCGAAGGGGGGGAGAGAGAGGAGAGAGGACCCGGGGGAAGAGGGATAGAGGTGTAGAGCATGGGAGTGGGTTGGTTTGGGGGGGGGGTGGGGGGGGGCGATGTACTGGGGTGGTAGGGCTATTAGGGATCGGTGGTCTAGGGAGGGCGGGGGAAAAGACTTAAGAGAACCAAGTGTTGAAAGAGTTAGAGAGAGCACAAGCGAGAGTGCGTGGGGTCCCAGAAGATCTGATGGAGTATGAGGCGAGTGGGGGACGGGGCATTCAAGTGTGGGGGGAGCGTGGGTGGGGTGGAGAGCGGGGACGAGGCGGGGGAGAATAAGGAAGGTTCAGCGGGCTACGGTAAGGATTCCGGGGAAGGAAATAGGGAGTGTGAGACGATCGTCGGCGTGTTGGATGAGGATGTAGTGACGTGAGAGGAGGTGACGACGATCAGAGAGAAGATGAGAGAGAGAGGAGAGAGAGGGGAGAGGAGACGGGAGAGAGAGAGATTGCGAGAGTGCGGGAAGAGCGGGACGAGAGAGAGAGAGAGAGAGAACAAAATCGACTAATCCAAGTGGTTATCCAATATAAAGCACCCTTCAAACTACTCACTCATCTAATACTTGGAATGATGTTATACGTGGTTTATCAGTGATGGTGAAGACATGTATTGTACAGGGTTACCATATCAAGTGCGCTAGATAGTTAATGAATGCCGAAATGTGCTAGAATAATGCCACAATCTTTACAATATCACACTAAAATGGCTCCAATCTCTGGAATATTGCTAGCATTCATGTCGCTAGATGTAAGTAGATCAAAGTAAATAGTTCTTGATCTAGCGAGAAAGTAGGTAAATTAGCAACACTGGTACTGTAGCTCTTGTTAGTTATGTAAGGGAAGATAAAGCTGTCTTCCATGAACTTCTGTATTCACATTAATTATCCTCAAGGAATTTCCACTATAAACCGTTACTAATACTACTTATATTACCTCCGACAACTATGTTGGACGGAGTTTATACTTCTGCCTTCATTTGTTTGTCTGTAAGTTTGTTTGTCTCTACACAAGATATCTCACAAAGTTATGAACCGAATGTCACGGAAATTGGTAGTCAGATTGAATATGCAACAAGAAAGAAGTGATTCAATTTAGGAAGTGATCTGTACTTAATCAAATTCTTAGCTAATCTCGTGCCATTGTTGTGCATTTAAGTGTATTTCATGACAAAGCAATCTTAAAACAAGGTACGTCACTAGTACTTCTTTGAGATTACACTACGTATATATATATATATATATATATATATATATATATAGTTATGAGAACCTCAGCAGGTGATCTTGGACACCGCAACTTCCAAATTAGTAGGGCAATGAGAAGAAATACGTTGTGGAACATCATGATTTATTCTAATTTTCGGCGACGTCACGCAGCCATCCTCAGGTAGGGTTACCACCAGATCCTAAAAATTTAGTATAACTCTGTATATATTGCTAAAAAATGGATCAATAAAATGTAATACATTGTTGAACACGTGGCAATTTGCCCATCTAAAAAACAATTCAACAACATAATTTAGGCCAACTAGGAAAGATTTGAATATATAATAAATCTACGGCCAGACAACATAAAATTCAAAATAGCTAAATTTCAATGCAGCAAAAGAAATCAAAACACATTAGATATGAAATTTATGTTATCATTTATTTTTAATTCAAATATTATTCTTAACTGTAAAGGCTAAAATCTATTAAAATGTTCACCTACCGCTAAACAGCGTCCAAAGTATTATGCTAATATCCCACCATGTGAGGACAAGACTAAGCAAAAACAATCATAATAAACGAGAATATTAAAATGAAGGACTTTACAAAAAGTTCAAATTATCTTGTAATACAAAATAATATCAAATCCTAGTAATCCTAATCACACCGAACCGCAACATAAAGCAAAACATAACATATGAATTACTTTACTCTAAGAATCAAAAGATAAGTGTTGAAATTCATATAAAGGATAATTGTCAAACCTTGCCTAGTTGGCCTAAATTATGTTGTTTAATTGTTTTTTAGATAGGCAAATTGCCACGTGTTCAACAATGTATTATATTTTTGTGATCCCTTTTTTAACAATATATACAGAGTTATACTCAATTTTTAGATCTGTTGGTAACCCTTTCCTGAGGATGGCTGCGTGACGTCGCCGAAAATTAGAATAAATCAACATCATGTTCCACAACGTATTTCTTCTCATTGCCCTACTAATATATATATATATATATATATATATATATATATATATATATATATACATAAATATTGTCACCATGACCAGGGTCTATAGGGTCTTTTAGGAGTAGCTAAACGGTAGTGGCGCCTAGCTGTTTTTAGATGCAGCTGTGCTAAGTCTATTTGAAAGACCTGGCATTGTGAGTTTCACTCCGATACCCTTCCAATTACACATGACTAGTTTTGCCGTGCCTCTATTTTTGTAGCATTTTTGTCTCGATAAACATTTGTGTAGAATGAGCCCATAGAGTGTTATCAGTTTCGTCTAACCAGTTGTTAGTTAAGCGGCAACGTGTAGTTTGCTAGCTAGTGTGGCTGGCGAGGGAGGTGTTCAAAGATTGTTGCTCTTGCCTCGCGGGAGGTAAGGTTGCTAAGCAACAAGAGTTTAAGTAATTATTTGATGAGTGCAAGTTCAGTTGTGTTACAATATAAAGATGTACTTTATTTTATCTGCCACACTGTTTTAGTTAAGTTGTTAACACAGGAATACTTTAGTATAAGTTATTCTTGTGAAGTGTCTTAGTCTTATCATATCGTGTGGTGAGATATTGCAACTTCTTCGTTTGAGGCTGGCCTCCGCGGTGCTCTGCAACATCCGGTTCCCTCACTCTCTGCTCAGCGGTCAGACTAGGTGGGTGTTATTTTTTCTCTCTTGTGACCAATCAGTCGGCCCCCTATTGTTTGTCCTTGCGTGCATAATAGTAACGTAACGTAATTAACAGAGAATCCTAGACATTCATTTCTTCTTTTAACTATCCTTTTCCTCTGATCAGCATTTTATTATCTTTCCCTTTGTTTTATATATTCAGTACCTCCGGTGGCTACGTCGGAATCCGTGATAGGGGAGAGGTGGGAGGCTTGTCAGGGTCCTTAATACTAAGCACCGTTAATCCCATACAGTCCACACACACACACACATCCATAATCCCTACATAATTTCCCCGTGTTCGTGCTTAGGACCCGATAGCAACCTTGACGGTTCTGCCCCAGCAATTGTGTGTTCCCTATCTCGGGTTTCGAACTGAGGCAACGGAGTGTTTAATATTAATTAGGAATCCAGCTTCAGTCTGGATCCCCCCCCCCCCCCCCATAGTTAAGTGAGTGTGGGAGGTGGACTCTAAGAGTTAATTGTTTCGGGCGGAAACTCACTGGGGGGCCCAGGTTGAAGCAGGATATATTGGTGTGATATTAGAGGGGGTCAGGGCAACTTGCTTCCATTAATATCACCCCGAGGTTAGTAGTCATATTAGGACACTGCCTTGTATTGTTAGGCCATTATTATATGTATAAAATATTATGTGCAACTCACTTGGGTTGAGAGTGAATTACCGGTGGCTGGTTTGAGCACAGTATAGTATTGTCGAGGGCGCGCATAGCCTGTTATGCTCGAAGTAGAACTGCACTTTTTACTTTTCTTTCGTTGATATCTGCTGGTAGCCTATATGTATTTAACTGTTTTGATTATCCAACCCAGCATTGCTAATCCCGGTGTTGGTTTAGAGTTCTCGTAGCTAGTAAGTTACATGATTATTTCTGTTCTACATATTATTCAGAATAGGAGCAGTGCAGTGTGCACCTTAAGCCCTGAGAAGAGCCTGGAAGCGTGTATAGTGCTCTTACCTGTTGCGTTGTGGTGTTGCTTGGTAGAGAGACAAGGTGCATTTGGTTTAGTAATTATTTTTGTATACCGTCTCTAAGCAACTGAGGTCCAGATGCGTAACAGTGGCGACCTTGCCTAGGATAATCAGAATAGTACCAGCAGTATTAATAAGATTTATTTTGATCAGAGGATTTTTTTTTAGAATAGGTGTCTAGCATTTATATTAGATTATGTCTGAACAACAAGCACGAGAGGAGGGGGAGAGTGTCGTGCCGTTGCATATCACCAGTGAGGATGCGAGAGTGTTCCTTCGGAGTTCTCCAGAATGGGCACAAATGCAGTTGAGAAGGGTGGAGGAATTGAGGTTGATAGCAACAGTGTTGGGAGTAGAGGGGTCTCTTCTTACCACGAGGGAAGCATGTCAGCTGTATATATGGCAGTATTATTATGACGTTCAAGAGGAGGTTGAGTCAACAACTGTGCCGGCAGGAGGCTATATCACACCTGCACGCTCTCCGCCGCGCGCATCCAGTACTTTTAATGAGAGCATAACGTCTTCCCAGTTTACATGTCCTACTGTTAATCCCCCGTTGTTGCCTGACGTGCCCCAACTTACTCAACCCCATTTTTATCCTTTACACTCTACTCCTGCCGCTGGCTGGGCGGCATAGACCAAGGTTACACCTCCCCCCCCATTTATCCCAGCCGGACTGTCTACGATTCAGCCACGTTACCGTCCCGCTTTTGTTCCTACACCACCCCCTACTTTTCCCCAGGTAGGGCTATCGAGTGATGCTCTAGTACAATTAGAGGTGAAGAAATTGGAAATACAAGAGAGAGAGAGAGAAAGAAAGGAGAAAAGAGAAGAGAGAGAGATGCAGGAGAGGTTAGAAACACAGAGAATGACAATGGAGTTACAAAGAACCAAAGTTGAGGTAGACGGGGGTAGGTACACAAGGGGACAAGTGGGCACGGTACACAGGGAGGAATCTAGCGAGTTAAAGTTGTCTCGTAGCCTTAAGCTCGATCCCGCTTTTGACGAGGAAAAAGTCACTGCATGGTTCCAGAGATTTGAAAAGAAAGCACGGGAGTTCGAGTGGCCACGGGAATGCTGGGCGGCATTGGTGGCAAATGTTCTCAAGGGAAAAGCGCTCGAGGCATATGATAGGATGTCAGCAGAGGACTTAGCAGAGTATGATAATTTAAAGCAGGCTATCCTTAAGGCTTATGAACTCAGACCAGAAGCCTATCGCCTTAAATTTCGTAATGCAAGGAAGAAGCCTAATCATACTCATATTGAGTTTGCTAAGTACCTCCATGATTGTTTGTCTCATTGGGTTTTGAGTGAAAATGTAACCAATTTAAATGAGGCAGTTGAGCTTTTCCTGCTAGAACACTTTACCAACAATGTCGACAAAGAGCTTTCCCAAAAGATCCGTGAGAAGCGCCACAGCTAGCTGTCTGATGCTGCCGTGTGGGCTGACGATCGAGTGTTGGCACCCAAGGGTTTTACTGATTGTGCCAGATATGCCCCCCCCCCGCCCCCACGACTGCACGTGACGAGAAGTACCGAGCAGGTGTAAGTGGAGGGTACAGTAATAGTGGCCCTGGTCTCACACATAATAATAACGGTGGAGACAAAAAAAAAACACAAAATTCAGCCTGACCTGATTCCAGTGTTGTTAGGTGTTATGGGTGTAAACAGACCGGACATATTAACCCAAACTGTCCCAAGGCAAAGTCTTCTGCAGCGCTTGCTAAACCTGCGTCGTTTGTCGTTGGTATCCAGGAAGGAGGGGATGAATCTTTTTTTACCGAGGTTGGAGGCAGACCGAAGGGTGAAGCATGGGGTGCCAACGGCCGTGGCACAGCCTGTCCCCGACAAAGTGTCTCGACTAGGTACCAATGCAGGTCCAGAATCCTCGCTCGCTTGGTGCAAGGCTTTCGTTCATGAGGGTGAAGTAGAGCTGTTTGGGGTGTATCCAGTCAAAGTTCTTAGGGATTCGGGAGCTAAGCAGTCCATGTGTTTGAACTTGACGGGGAAGCCGATAAAATCTGACGAGTTTGTGTTATGTTGAGGTGTAAACACTGAGGCCTGTTATAGTCTCGTTCCTGTTCATCTTATGTGTCCTGTTGTCACGGCGACGGCGAAGGTAGCGGTCGTGGACACATTACCTGTGGAGGGGATTTATTTTCTTCTTGGAGCAGATATGGCAGGGAGTAGAGTCTTTCCACCTCCGGTAGTGGTGTCGGAGCAGGTACAGCCGGAGGAGAGGAACAAGGAGGCTAAGAAGCTGCCTCCCGATTTGTTTCTGGTGTGTGCGGTCACAAGATCTATGGCCCAGGTTGCACAGCCGGAGGAATTGTTTGGGGAGGAGATAGATCTGATCGAGGGGATGTACAGTCATGAATCTGCATCACCCATAGATTCGACTGATCTGCAGGGTGCTGAGGGTGTGCAGGACGAGGAGGTAGGCTCAGCAGAAAGCTCCTCACTCGTTTCGCCCGGTGCCAGAGGTGATACTGAAGGGAGCGATCGGGTCCCTACGGGAGGACCGGCTGATCCTGTATCATCGAATCAGACCGACTTGGAGGCTATGCCTAATCTTACCACCGTGGCACCGGGGGAGATTGGTGAGGCGCCGCAGAGTGATGCTTCATTAACACACTTGTTTTCTATGGTTGGGGATAGATTCGACTGATCTGCAGGGTGCTGAGGGTGTGCAGGACGAGGAGAAAAGGTGCATTTGGTTTAATAATTATTTTTGTATACCGTCTCTAAGCAACTGAGGTCCAGATGCATAACAATATATATATATATATACAGTATACATATATATATATATATATATATATATATATATATATATATATATATATATATATATATATATATATATATATATATATATATAAATTCAGATTTTCACTTAAGTACTTCCGCTTAAGGTATGTCACTAGTACTTTTTTGAGGTTACACTGTGTAATTGTGTATTGAGATTTTGAGGATATTACACTTAAGTACTTCCCTTGAATAAGGTATATCACTAGTACTTCTTTGAGGTTAAACAGCGTAATGATATATTATGTTATTCACCTAAGTACTTCCTTTGAATAAGGTGCGTCACTAGTACTTCTTATAGGTTACACAGTATATTTATAATTATATATATCACTTCAGTACTTCCTTTGAATAAGTTGCATCACTAGTACTTCTTTGAGGTCACACTGGGTATTATATAATGAGGCACTACTGTAGTCTTCTGATGAGGGTCGTGGTCGTGGTCCTGACGTGGATGTAACTCGATGGCGAACTCTTGGGTGTTAGGTCTTAAATGTTATGTACAATATGCCAGTGCATCTGTAACATATTGAGCTAACATAGAGAGAAGCTCTCTAACTACTCTGACCGTTATAAGAGTTTTGATGCAGAACCTTCCAGTACTCTTGGGTGTTGGGTCGTAAATGTTATGTACAATATGCCAGTGCATCTGTAACATATCATTGGACTAACGTAAGAGGGCTGATTTGACGCAACGTCGCTTAACTATCCTGATCGTTATAAGAGTCTTTCGAGGACAGAATGGATGAGGTGATTTTGGGCCTTTTACAGTATACATACCCCAGAATCAGTGCCTATGATTCCGTACCGTAAGGACTCTAGATGCAGAGTGCCGTTATGCAAAGTTACGGTATCTCGCAGAGCCCTACCCTTCAAAAGCCCTGCAAGTGCGTGAAGTTTAGAAAGGTTTAGAGGTTGGTTAACTACCAATAAAGCGCTTGACAAATCAGAATTCTTTATTGACAGTAAAGTCTGGTAATCAAAGCAGAAGAACTGATATAAGGTTGTCTCCAGTGAGATCTAATAACGAATTCCTTTGATGAGCCAAGATCTAAATAATCCTAAATCAATATTTATAATCAGTGCTATCAGTGGTCTATTTAGTATCAAACCTAAATCTTCCAGTTGTTATTTACCTTCCAGTGAGGGTAATTAGTAGCTTTCTAACTGTGTAGATCATGACTTTACCTGTCATAGTCTTACCTCTTTTGGCGTTTCTCCCAGTGTCCCTTCTCCGGGTAAGAGGGACATCTGTGCGGGGAGGAGGCCCTGGGGTGGTTGGGGTAGCTCCTCTTGGCTTCCATGTCATGGTGGTGATGCGGCTTGGAGGAAGAAGGGCATGTGGAGGTATGATGTTTATGCAGACGTTTGATGGTCTTCCTTTCCTTTGTACTTTTCCTTCTCTTCATGGCATCAGGGTTATGAATGGTGACTTGGATATCTTTGCCGGGTGTTAGAGGAGGTGCGGGAGTTATGGATGCAATTCTGGCGTATCTTGGTGGTGTGGTGATTATGGCTTCCTTCCTCGGGGGTGTGGTGGTATGCATGGGAAAACTGCTTGGCGGTGGTAGTGGCGTGGTATTTATTTTCTTCATTATCTTACATATACAGTATTCAAAATTACGTTAGTGTATTTATATATTATATATATTTTAGTTTGTTTTGGGTGATTGGTAAACATTATAATCGAACATTATATATACAGTTCAATTCATTGTTTGAGCACTACTATTTGATTATAATTTGTGTGTGATCCCATAATTATTCGGTTTCTAAATTGAATGTATGGTCAAACATATTAATGACAAAGGTTTGCACACATATCTCATATTAAGCCATCCTTCTGAAATGTAAATTGATAATCAACCAATCTGAATGAGTGAACTACTTCCTTCCTCCTTCTCTCTGTTCAGAAGGTCCTCCACTCCAGTAACTCCTCCCTCTTTGATTCCTCCCTCCTCTTTTCCTCAATTCCTTTTCCTTCCCTCTCTTCACTTGTTCTCCCAATTCCTCCACCTTCCCTCATCCCTCCCTTGTTACCTCTCCTCCAGTGACCCTTTTACTTCCCCTCCTCTGTCCTTCACTCCCTTCCTCCTCCTTCACTTGCTCCCTCCTTTCCTCCACCTCCCCTTGCTCCCTCTCCTCCAGTGACCCCTTTACTTCCCCTCCTCTGTCCTTTCCTCCCTCCCTCCTCCTTCACCTGATCCCTCCTTTCTTGTGATCCCTTCTCCTCCTCCTCTCTCTGCTCCCTACTTCGCCTCCCCCCTCCCTCCCCCTCTACTGCTTCTCCGCATTATTCCTCCTTCTTTTCATAAAAACACTACTTTGTCACAGTTTCCGTTCCAGTTTTGCCACATTTTGCATATATATCGTTTCCGACTGCTTCTCCCTCGCTCGTATATATTCTTATTTAGTATTTTCAAATATTTTGGTGACCGTGATTCATAAAATACGTAGAATTGTAAATCCTTCTTTATTTTGTTTATAAATAATATACTGTAGCTTCATATAGATGGTGCACAATATCACACACTGTCACTTTGTTTACATTATAGCTTCATACAGAGGGTGCACTATGTCACATATTGTCATTCTGTTTACCTTAACATAAATATGTCAAATATTTGATGCTTAGTGCGCTTGATTCTGCGGGAGTGTCCTAGGTTCGAATCTCGAGAGTGCCACGTGTATTAATTAATTTCATTGATTTCCTTAATTAGGTTTATTTGTAAGTTAATTAACGGGTTGGTGATATTAAGAATAAGTATGTCTCCTCAGGTTGTCTCAAGGTATATCACGACCATAGTTCAGTTCCCATGGTCCCCATATCTATACAACTATGTTATCACTCCCGACAGAGTTTAAGTGAAGTTAGTCAAATGGAATTCTTAAATCAAGCATGGTCAAAGTAAATATATAATTAGAAACTTCAGAATGGTACATTGTGAATATATACTGTACTATCAATCTCTCTTGGTGTTGAACCACAGACCAGCAGAATGTAAAGCCTGACCACCCCACCACCACGGCCTAGAGAGAGAACACCCAAATGTATCTTATTAGTTATTTATCTCAGCTTGCCTCAAGGGATAACTCGATCATATTTCAGATCCTCTCATTCCAAAATTATGAACATTAATTTTTCTCTCCTGACATAATATGTTTGTGTGTGCAGTCTGCTCTAGGGTTTAAAATAATTACAATAATATATATATATATATATATATATATATATATATATATATATATATATATATATATATATATATATATATCAAGGCCTTCAGGGAAGCTTCTCCCAGATCAGACTTGAGGGTGAGGATGTTAATGCGATTTGGTGTTAACTCAAAGATCAGCTTATGGATCAACAAGCTTCATCCGTTCATACTTAACTTACCAAATCAGGCTCAACCCAACTGTTCACAAAGTGACATAGCTTCAGCAATTAGAAAGAGAAAGGTTGCAAACAGAAAGGCCAAAAGAAGTCAAGACCAAAGAGATTTACTGTAGATTTCTTCAAATATATGTGTAGGAGAGTAAAATATCTTATTAATGAAGGGAAGCGGTATGAAGAACTCAGGTTTGTGGCCCTAAACCACTATTTTGCCTCGGTATTTACAAGGGATTTTTTTCGTCAGGGGTTACCAAATGAAGCTCATACCGCTAGATTTAATATCGCTAGCATGTTAAATATCACTAAAAATATAAGTCTCTTTCGTATTGCTTGAACATTGGCAACATTTCTATAATATCTCTTAGAAATTGCTCTGAAATCTTTAAAATAGAGCTTAAATACAAATCGCTGGTGTAAATAAATGCTGCTAGATCGAAGTACCCTAATGGTCTCTAGATCTAGCAGAAGTCGCTATGCATATTGGCATAACTGGAGACTGACGACTGTAGAAGGATGGGGACGCAACAAGGGGGTATCAATCACACATTATGGAGGGAAGTAGGAGGAGACAAGGGGGAGGGCATTAATATCGCAATGTGCGCGCGCAGACAAGGATCTTGTCAAGGAACCGCCACTTCAATTGGCTAAGTTGATCACATCAACCATAGTTTGGGAGGGAATTAGTTTTGGAAGCTCATGAGCATGGTTTCTGATAAATTTGTAGTCGCTTTAGGAGGTATGACTGCAGGATATACATGACTGTACAGCTTAATTGCTTTAACATATAGTTCATACGAGTCATTCCAACCATAGTCTATGGAATGGTTCCATGATTCTCTTAAATCGCATGCGAATCCTAAATAACTTAGGCTATTGTTAATTGTCGGAAATGAAGTTTTATGAATCATAAATGGTTGCATTTGAATAGTAGGCCTAGCTGCTGCATTATGATGTGCTTGGTACAAAGACTAATCTTGCATATAGATATGGAACAATTAGAGTACTGTATTTGAAGAATAATCTAGCTTAACTCAATATTAAAGCAAATTATGAAGTGTAGCCTATCAGCCATGTATTCCATGCACTTTAAAAGTAATGTTTTATTTATCACCAATATTATTATAACCTATTAAACAATGTTAGTATAGTATTTATTTGAGCTATCAAATTTGTATGAAAACAATTGTATTCAGACATGGGTATAACTTTTACGATCTTACTGAAAGAAAATTCAATGGAAGTACAGTCTTTTACCAGCTAATAGTTAACTTTTACACTTGGGAAATAAGTAATGTTTCTTATAGTGGTAATCTGGAAGTATATAAGAATCAATACTAAAAAGTTACTACCCATATACTAGTGTATTTGTAAAGGAAAGTGGAGAGTTGTCACAATATCAAGGGGGAAGTAATAGGCTTGATCGTGTTATGACCTATTGGCCGTTAGAGGCGACACCGTCATGGTAACATAATTATAATGTAGAGTGGGCTCTTTTCTTATACACATGCCAGACTCCATGGTCAAGGTTCTCTCTCTCTCTCTCTCTTACTTGTGCAGATGTAACCTACGATTTGCTCATAAATTATATTTCAGCTATCCGAAGGCAAATAAGTACTTCCGATGAATATCTATCCTTGTATTTAAATAATGAATCCTGTTAGATGCCATTACTTAATAGAGGCATGTGGAAGTGTTACAATTATACACAGGATAATATAAGCAATTACGAACTTCAGATAATAATTATTCGGCAAGGTGAGGGAGAGTGAGGTGGGTGACTGTCACATCACAGTCTCGGGAGAGGAAGGAGTTGAGCGAGGGAGGTGGGTGATGTACAGTGCTGACAATTTAGCTACTTTACCGCTAGATCTAGAGGGATTTGCTTCAATATAGCAGCCATTTCTTTATTTCTACTAGAGACATTTACTTGGGATAATTTGAATATTTCAGACATTCTAGAGTCATTCAATTGAACAACTTGCAAAACAAACAAACCAAAACTCTTTAGAGATTATGGCATTATTCTAGTGTTTTATTATTATGTAGGCGACATGTTAACGACTTGAGAATGGATTTAGCGGTATTTTGTGGTAACACTGGACTTATGGTTGAGGGAGGAGCGTTAAAATATGAGTCACCCAGAAAATTGTCAAAACAATTGAAGGTCCATATCATTCTTATTGAAGTAAGCATTTGGAAAAGTAAGGAAATGTTAAAAACCTTAGCCAATACTCTGCTATTCACAAAACAAATATTTGAATTATTTGTATCATTTAGTAGGGTAGGTATGTATAGGTAGGTTGGTTAATAATTGGTGGAATTTTTCGAGAGAGTTAACCCATCCAACCCGGAAGGGCTCTTGAACGCCCATAACAACCTCGGCCCGCGCAACCTGGAAGGGCTCTTGAACGCCCATTGCTTGCATGCGTGCTTTCGAATGCCGCGCGTACATTTTTGGTATCATGGGACGGTAGGTGGCGCCACCAGGCGTAAACGACGCCACAGCAACAGTATCTACCCCGACGCCATCATGGACAGTACGCCAAATAGTGATTCCGCTGTGTCCGATACCGTGCTTCCTACGACGCCCTTGCTAGTTCGTCGCGCCTTACCCCGACGCCATCGCCTAAATGTGTTATCTCCCGGAGGTATTGAGACGACATTGAGACTTTATGAGCGAGCTGATGCCAAGCATAATGTTGATGATGAAGTCAGTGACGACTCCAGTAATTATAAGTCGAGTGATTATGGCCATGAGAGTGACAAAGAAGAGCAATTCCTGGGATTTGCGAGAGAACATGACAGTGATGAGAGTGATGAAGGTGATGTACCAGTTGTTGAGGAAGCTGGTTTATCTAAAGACAGTGAACTTGAGAGAGTGAGTGAGTGGGAGAGTTCAAGGTCACTCACCAAATTTCGCATAAGTGACACGACTCCAAGCCCTTCCCCAGGTAAATCGCCTTTCAAGCTACATTTGTATAAGCAGGAAATACTTGAGAAGGCGGCCGCGGCAGCTAGGGAACAAGCAAAAATACTTGGTGAGGATGAGGCTGTGAGTGAGGGTCAGCGTGGTGACCCTTCTCGTCCGCCATTGTCTCCCTTATCTACCAACGTCACCCAAGATGACCCGGATGCCCCGCATTCTTCCCCACCACCCCCACCATTGCCAAGGGTTGAGGACCCCCCACTTTCGGCTTATTTGCCTCCTAGGTCCCCCGACAGGAGACATACTGCTGCCGAAAAGGGGAAAGGTAGGAAATAATTATACGAAAAAAATTAAGAAAAGTAAGAGAGTTTTGTTCGAGGCTCCCGCGGCGTCCACCCCGGCCGGCCCCAGCCATACGTCCCCACAACTTTCCCCACGGTCCTCCCCACCTCTCCCGCCTTCAACATGTCTTCCTGAAGAAGTCTTTGAGCTCGCATCACCAATACCTGGGCCTAGTGACAGTGAAACATTGCTTTCTGTCACTCGTCGCAGGCCAAGGAGCCCAGGATCTCTGGGGGACACAGCCTCACCTGCCACTCCTTCCCCACCTCTCCCACCCGCACGCCGTCCACGCATCACTGGTTCCCCGCCAGATTATGTGGGGGCCACTGATGATGAAGGGCACCTCTCTGAAGACTCTGGCCATGATTACATAGGTCCACCGTCAGGGCAAGATGACCACTCTGACGATGACTATATGGACATCGACGACCCTCGACCCATCCGCTTGGCCCGGCGTCGTGCTGCCCGTCGTGCTGCCCGCCGCCCTAGGGCGCGCGCCTCCCGAGTTGGCCGTGGGCGTGCTGGGCCACCAGCTGGAGCTCCTCGTCAGCGTAGACAAGACCCATTCTACGTTTTTCAGTGGCAAGACGTAGTTGATGAAGATGGATACAACCCTGATGTGCCAGCTTTTGATGAGGTACTGGAGGGTTCAGGCATTACCCCCAATTTTCCTGCAGGACCCAATGCTCCATCACACGAACTATTTGAGGCCTTCTTTGATGAGGAGGTGGTAGGCTATGTTGTCAAAGAGACAAATAAGCAGCACCAATTCCAGGTCCACTTTTTGGGCAAGGTGACCAAGGGCCACATGAGGCAGTGGACCCCAGTGACTCATAAAGAGTTCATGGTGTTCCTGGCACTCACCATGCTAATGCCTCATGTCAAGAAGCATAGGTTGCCTGACTATTGGATCACCAATGATCTCATATCCACCCCTGCCTTCGGGAAATATATGTCTCGCGACGGGTACCTTGATATCCTCGCAGCGCTCCATCTTGTCACCAACACCGACATCCACCTCGGTGACAAGCTGTGGAAGATTAGGACGTTGTATGAGATGATGCGAGAACGCTTCACCTCCTACTTCAAGCCCTTCCGCAAGGTCGTCATTGACGAGTCTCTTGTGCTGTTCCGGGGAAAACTCAGCTTCCGGCAGTACATCCCCTCAAAAAGACATCGCTTTGGCATAAAATTCTTTGTGCTGTGCGACTGCCAAACTGGCTATGTCCTGGACTTCCTGGTCTACAGCGGGAAGGAAGGGGACTTGCTTGTGGACCCCCTCATTGGCTTTGGCGGAGCAGTGGTGCAAGCCATGATGGACCGCTACTTTCACAAGAATCACGTCCTCTACACGGACATTTATTACACGTCCCCCACTCTCTCACAGTACCTGCATGAGCGCAAGACGGGGACTGTAGGCACAGTACGAGGGAAAAGGAAGGGCATGCCACCTTTCCCTCCAAAGACCAAAAAAGGTGATGTGTTCCGGAAGAAGTCGGGGCCCATTCTGGCTATCCACTGGCACGACCAGCGGAAGGTCAACCTCCTGACCACCATCCACAAGGGGGAAATGTTGGAGACTGGCTAGGTGGATCGCCGCACCCAGGCCAGGGTGACCAAGCCCGATGCTGTCCTGGACTACAATATCAACATGAGGCTGGTGGACAAGTCCGACATGCAGATAGGCTTCATTGATTGCCTGCGTACCTCGTGCAGATGGTACAAAAAGTTCTTTCTGCATATGGTGGACATGTCAGTTCTGAATGCCTACAATATATACAAGCTTCGGAATGTGAACACACCCATGAAGTTCAATAGCCTGCGGAGGTTCCAAAAGCAGGTGTTGACGGAGCTCCTGGAGAAGTATGCTATGCCACAGAGGGCAGTGGCACATCCTGGGCCCGCCGTTATTGACCGCTTGCAGTGTGCTCAATACTTGATTAGGCACAGGCTTGGTTCCCTGCCTCAGAATGAATCAGGAAGAACACAGCAGAAGCGGTGCCATGTCTGCTACAACAGCAGGGTGAGGCCGAGGCCAGGTAAAAAGTCAACCATGGAGTGTGTGGAGTGCAAGGTGGCACTCTGTGCTTTAAAGTGCTTCTTTGATTACCACTCCAAGCTGGAGTTCTAATAATCATAGTGAAAGTGCCAAAGATAATGACAATATGTACAGTATATATATAGGCAAAAAGTGGAAGTAAACCAATTTATTGTTATACAAAAGTCATGTATTATGAACACATTTATACAAATACAATTACACCATAATAATATGTGAAAGTGACACATATGTATATACCAAGTGACATTCATATGATTAGAACCTATAGAAATATATAAATCAGTGAAAAAAGACACAATAAATTGTATATAAAACGTTTACAAATCATATAACTAAGTGAAAGTGACACAAAACCTAATATTTGATGGCCAAAGTATAATAAACACCTGTGATAACGAATAATCAGTGCCTAATACAACAATAACCTACCTCAATTACTAATAAAATGTACGGTATCGAGTGAAAATGAGCATTATCAGTGACAGTGACACTCTCTAAAGCATATTTGTCAAAGTGAAAGTGACACAAGACCTAATATTTGATGGCCAAAGTATAATAAACACTTGTGATAACGAATAATCAGTGCCTAATACAACAATAACCTACCTCAATTACTAATAAAATGTACGGTATCGAGTGAAAATTAGCATTATCAGTGACAGTGACACTCTCTAAAGCATATTTGTCAAAGTGAAAGTGACACAAGACCTAATATTTGATGGCCAAAGTATAATAAACACTTGTGATAACGAATAATCAGTGCCTAATACAACAATAACCTACCTCAATTACTAATAAAATGTACGGTATCGAGTGAAAATTAGCATTATCAGTGACAGTGACACTCTCTAAAGCATATTTGTCAAAGTGAAAGTGACACAAGACCTAATATTTGATGGCCAAAGTATAATAAACACCTGTGATAACGAATAATCAGTGCCTAATACAACAATAACCTACCTCAATTACTAATAAAATGTACGGTATCGAGTGAAAATTAGCGATATCAGTGACAGTGATACCCTAATAAACATATTTTATATAATTGGCCTCAAAATAACTATAAAAATATCAAATAAACATCACATTTCTCAATATCAAACACTAAAATCGTCTAAGGGAGATAAATACTTTGGCGCGACGAGCGGCTAGGTGCGTCGTAGCCATGGCCGGGGCGACGCGTCCGAACGCGGGAAGAATTTGCCGCCGAAAAGCACTCGTCTTCCCGCGCTCACCATTATGCAACCAGAGGGGCTAGAGACCTCTACTTAACGCCATTCGACAGAGGAAGGTTTGTGGAACATTATTCTTTTTTATTCACAACATTACATGCCATATTCATTGACTTACAGAGTAGTTAACATAGCCCAAAGATCGTCAAAACACCCGGTACCGCAGCACAGTCGCAACCTATAGCCCCCGGGGCTGGAGGGTTAAAGCAAGTAATGCATGGATCTTAATGATGAGGATCAAGATTTATTAAGCAAAACTAGGGGATTCGGGGAAGCCGAGACTGAAGAATGAAATCATTGTGTGGAATACAGAGTACTTTTTAAACTCATTTCTGAATAGACAGTTTTTCAAATGCTGCGGCCAAACTATTTTTCCAATTTCTATTCTTTTGGTACCAAAATGTTCGGAATTGCGGACCTCACCCAACTACGAAATAATGGCTTTGATCATCCATGTAGTTTTCAAGATATGGATTTTCAAGTGAATTCAAGGTATTTTCAAGATAGCCGGAAAAAAACCAAGTACAGTGCAAAAACCTTTTCTATAACATTTGTGGAGTATTGGTAGTGGAGTCCATATACCAACGCACAATAATTTCCTATGAGTGGGTGAGACTGTATTTACGTCTGAATTTCTTTGGAAATGCAGCCGCTACTAGCGTATCTAGCCGCCATTTTGGATATTTAGCGTATCAAGAGCTGTTCAATACAAAAACGCATCATGTGTCACCTTGCGGTTCCTGAATTATTGCCTAATAACCGGCGTGGAAAAATAATTTGGAAGAATTTTGAAGTTTAACAATTACAATAGGGGTTCCCCACCGTAGGGTTGAACCCCTAATAATAATTTTATCTGAACCTTGTGTTGCTTCATTCTAGAGTGTTGATGGTGCTGTTGTTGTTGTTGTTGTTGTAGTTCCCCAGAATATCTGGCCGAGCTGTCCCAAGTCTGGTAGACCGAAGCCATCCAGATGCTCGGGCCCCTGAAGGGGTCAGGGTGAGATAAGAGCTGTCTCAGAGAGGGTAGCGGGGAAGGGGATCAACATTCAACGGGCTTGCACCCACGGATCAGTACCCCCACCGTTTGCAGACCCCCTTGCACTGTCATCCAATTAGGCGATCTCGCCAGCACCTAGAAGCAAAAGTAGTACAGAAAAGGAAACAGACATAAACGGCTAAGGAAGGGTAGGGGATGCCAAACCTCACTCTGGATAGGACTAGCCCTCACACATGTTGTTGGTGTTGTTGTCTCAGACTGGTAACTGTGAACCTTTGGAGATAGATATCCACATGACAGAAGATGTTGTTATTGTTATACACACCCTTGACAACCATTATAGTGCATACATTCTCGAACTGTGTAACTGTATTAAGAGGAGATTTCCACTTAAGGGATTTTTTTTTCCTGGACCCCTTTCTCCCTCATGTTTAGCCCCATTGCTTTTGATATTTTAAGACATTCGTCCTAGTACTTGGGTGATTTTAAGAACTATCGCCCCATTTATGTCAATTTGACGATCTTTAGTGCCATTAAGGTGTCGATTTTTTCCTGGCGAGTGATAGCGAGCCTGTAATTTACGAGGAACCAGCCTTCAGCCGGACATTTTTCTTCCGAAAAATTTACAAATTTATCTTGAAAGGATGTCTAGGGGATGTAATTTAAAGCTTGATTGAGGTTTAGGGAACAAACTAATAACCTCCCCTTAAGTTTAAATAACGACTGTGATGGCTTTGGTGTATAGGTGAGTGGGGAGAGAGAGAGAGAGCTGAGAGAGTGAATGAGGGAGAGGGAGAGCTCTGAATGCTGGAGAGAGTTAATTAGCGAACGAGAGCTGATGAAAGTCCTTGACAGTCTGCCTCAAATATTTGCTTCGTTCTTAAGCACACACACACACATATATACACAACACACATATAAAATTTATGCTTAATATTTGAATGTAATTGGATGAGAATATTATCAATATAACATACATGATCAGTGACTAAATACAGTGTTAAAGCAGGTCTAGTTGTCTGCTTTATTTGAGTTAATTATTATATTATGTACCAAGATCATTTTTTAGCATTCCCTGTTTTACGTTTATTTTATTTGTTTAATTTGCCTAATATTTAAATTAGTCATTGAGCCACGCAAAAGAGACAAATATCCTCAAGTATCAAGCGTGGAAGGTGCCGCTGGATTCGAAACTGAAGACTATAATATAGGTGATAAAATGATCTTAAAAGTTTACTTCATAAGCTGCCAGACCAGTGTTGACGAAAACAGCTGAAGAAAAATATGATGATGTGATACCTCCTTAAGCCATTTAGGATCATGACGCGTTTTAGCTGTTTCTTCTGGTTATTATTAGACAATTGTACACAACTTAGGAAGGACCTCTAGCAATCTAAGGGGTGAAGTTGATCTCAATTAACCCGTCAAGCATGAGCTATTAGTAGTGAACACCCTCCCGCCAGACGATGATATTAGGCTTTATATCCGCCTAAAATTTTAATTTTACGATAAATATCGTTATTACTTATTCATATGCGCCTATTTTGTGTTTAATATGAAGATATTAACGTGTAACAGCAATAAAACAAGTGGGAATAGTATTTGGGGGTTAAAAAGGCGAATTATTACCGACCGCCCAGTCATGAAGTGAGAGACGCGCGAGCCCTACACCGTCCGCTCTCGAAGCCGAGAGGCAGACTGAAGTCTCTCTCTCATCCCCATGCACTGGATATGCGCAGGAACATACCTGGGAACCGGGATAGAGATATTGGCGCGGTAAATAAACCAATAAACATGGGAATAAGAGGAAAAATAGGTGATAATTAAAGAAGGGAGTGAAGGGAGGAGGGGGGGGGGGGGAAAGGTGGGAAGAAGGGGGTTTTGAAATATGCGGAGGAGTGATAGAAGGAATGGAGGGAAATTATCTCACTTAATCATATATTCCTTTGTTTTAAGTACTACTGGGGCCTTTTAAAAGTTTTTATTTAGGCCTTGGATCATAACCCTCCCGCATTCGGTAACTTAACTCCTTCAGACATATATGACGCACTAGCGTCATATGACCAAGTGCGCCAAAAACTCATATGACGCTAGTGCGTCATATGGACTTATCTCCATGGCTCTCTAATAAATTATATGACGCTCTAGCGTCATATGGAGCTCAGTAAGTCCGATAAGTTAGCTTACGATAAAACCGTTGGTGGCAACCTCAGCCACCTCCGATAATTCTAACGGCCGCAGTGTTGTTGTGAGTGTAGTGCGAGGCGGTGGAAAGGATACCGGGCTCCCGCCTCCGTGGACTTACTGGAACATAATATGTCTGAAGGAGTTAAATATGTAACTTATGGTAAGACCTTCTCTAAATTTGCCATGAAATACCAGACTGGGCGAGTTTTCGAAGCCTTGTGTTTTTCTGTAGTTTCATCCACCAGAATGCTGTTTATTGTGATGTATCATATATATGTCAATGGAAAGAGGAATATTTATAGTACATGATAAAACAAAACAAATTTAAATAAATCGAAATATGAAAGTGTAAATGAGTCCGGAATACAATTATTTCCCATGCAAATGTCTTCACACCGTCTTATCTCTAAATTGTGAGTGATGACCATATTTTTTTTTTGCTCAAATAATAGTAATTTCTCGCCTCTTTCCAAATCTGAAAACAGAGATTGATTATCATCAATAGTTCTCAAGCAGTGACCGAAAAAAACAAAATATATGATTTTGATTGATATGGTTTATAACATTTTCGATTTATTTCGTTATTACGAAGTGTATGGTCTTAAATTTAGGCTGTATGAATACGGCAAATAATGCTGATGAGTATAACAAAACTAGAAGTTCCTACGACAAATACCTTTTGCGCTATGAATATTTGAAATGAAGAGCCAAAATGTGAATATTTACGCTTCACCCGTCTCTGTTCCGCCGACGCGAGCCGGGTTCCGAGCTGTTCCCACCTCATCGTTTCGTTATTTGCTTGGATACGTATATAACTGTATATATCACCGGAATCGAAAAATTGTGCTCTTTCTAATGGTGAAAACCAAAATAATATAGCGTAATTGGTTCGCGAGCTATGCGCAATTGTTTCCATGCATTGTTATTGTTATGTAAATATATGAGAATGTTTATACAGTTGTATATCTTTGCCACAATGTACAACACTTTTATATAAATATATAAATATATATATATATATATATATAATATATATACCGGTATAAGGTGTCAAACAAAATGTAATGAATGGTAACAAAAATATGTGTATGTGTGTGTGGGTATCTATATATACTGTATATATATATATATATATATATATATATATATATATATATATATATATACATATATACAGTCTACATACAAGGTGTCATAAATATATATATATATATTTATGTGTTATATATATATATATATATATATAAAATAAATAAAATAAAAATATAAATAAAATGAAATAAATAAAATAAAATAAATAACAACAGTAATAAATCAAATAAATAAATATATAATAAAAATAAAAATATAATGATAATATAAATACTCGAATATGGGCCTTGGGTTTGCTCGGGACCTTGGGGCTGATCCGCTGGACACCCTGGGGAACAGGAATAAAAAAGAAAAAAAAAATATATATACCGGTATTATATGTATATACTGTATATATATATATATATATATATATATATATATATATATATATATATTCTCTTTTAAACAGACGAGGTTAAAGGCAATAGCAGTTTCAGCATTAAGGATTTTATTGTTATAGCTTTCAATAGTTCTAACAATTTTCCTCTGGGGTTCAGAGATGAGGTACAACAGGTTAGAAAAATTCATGGTGGATCCAACGTTTGACAAGTAAACATCTTGCATCTTCAGGGAAAGGAGAGGTAATGATTAGAATAGGGACAAGGCATCATATTTATACAAAATTCGAGGATCAAGAATAGGGAGGTGGGCGGAGCTACTGTGTGTGTGGTGGCTGTTCATTGGTGGAAGGCAGTCAATTCGCGAGACGGGCACTAAATCTTATCGGTGGTTAGTTGTTGGCTGTGGGTGGCTGTGATTGGTTGGTGTTGTCAGTTGTGTGCTGAGCGCGGAAGCGTACGGGAGGGGGGCACAGGGCGCCCATCCCGTACGCTAATCCTAAGATTTAATTATTTTCAAGACAAAAATATGTACAAAATATTACATCATGTTACTCATGTAATAGTAGCATGAGGGACATAGAGGAAAGTGGAAGGAAGAGGGAAGGAGGGAAGGAGAGGGAGAGAAGTGAATGTGTGTGTAAGGATGGGGGGGGGGGGGTTGAATACTTGTTGTCACTGTGTTTCTCTCTCTCTATTATACAGTAGTTACTACTACTCTTACACAAAAAACATTTATTTTTGAGCTGCATTGCATCAAAAACTACCACTGACTTTTTGTTTTCAATACAAATCTCCCCCATGGATTTAGATAAGAACCATACTTAAATACACTTTTGTTTTGCCTTTATACTGTCAGGTATCATATTACTTTAAACGAGGGGAGGAGAGGTACAGAGGGGGGGGGGGGAGTGTTGTGGTCAGGGAGGTTTATGGCTCCTTCCTCTATTCCCTTACTCCGCCTTTTTGCCTCTGCTGTACTTCGCTGTCTCTCTCCTGCATACTTCCCCCTGCTGCAGTCGTCCTCTCAGCATTAGCGCCATGCAGAATATTTCGGTCCACTTTCACACGACCAGCTTCTCCATGCACTGGCGCTATGACAGATGGGATGTTGGTGGGGAAGGGGGGGGGGGGGGAGGGGCACACCCTAGGGTGAGTGGTGTTGGCTGGAGACAGTCAAGGAGGGAGGGTATTTTGCCTGGCATCGGCTTGCCCTTCGTCCGTACGCCTCCCTCGCTGCCTGGCACAGCACTCTTCAATTTCCGTCTCTTCTTTCACATGGGGGCATGATAATTGGTACCTGGGTATATATTGCCATATGAATATAATTATGATATTAATAGATAAGATTTTACCATAACATTATTAATTATATTATTATTATTATTATTATTATTATATATATATACTGATATATATATACCGGTACATATATATATATATATATATATATATATATATATATATATATATATATATATATATATATATATATATATATACTATATATACAGTAAATAGGGGAGGTGTGGCAGAGTGGTCTTGCCACTGGACTGGTAACCCAATGGACCCGGGTTCGAATCCCAATGTGTCAATGGGAAGATATTATTGGGATTGAATTTGAGCTGTACCTAGTTTCAGTGCATTACCACAACACACCGAAATGCCAAAACAAATACCCTCATTGTTCCCTGATTAAATAGCACTGTATGAATATTCCCATATTCAAAATATGCTACAGGGGTGCAATGCCTAGTGAGATAATTGCTCAATAGGTGGTATTGTGAGAGTAAAGGTCCGAGCCTGGGAGATGAGACGGTGAAGCGCAGTTCACTGCTCAATAGGTGGCGTTCTGAGAGTGAGGGGCTGAGTCTGGAGGGTGAAACGGTGAAGCGCTTGAGCGAAGCAACCGGCCGCTTCAGAGATGGAGCTGCTTCGAGCCATGATGGATGCTTCACATGTCTCACTCCCCAGACTGGAACAAGACTTCACGGGTTTCACCGTGTTGAGCGGTGGAATGAACAGGCTCTCAGCCTATGCCCGAGAGGGAGTAGTTGGAATATAGAAAAAAAAAAAAAAAAAAAAAAAAAGAGGCGGAGCAGCTTCAGAGATGCAGTTGCCTCGAGCCGTGGGTGCTTCGCATATCTCACTCCCTAGGCTGTAGCAAAATCTCACGGGCCTCACCGTGTTCAGCAGTATAGTGTGCAGGCTCTCAGCCTATGCCTGACAGAGAGTGGTTGGAATATAGAAAAAAAAAAAAAAAAAAATACACATAATATTATATATACCGGAATATATATATATATATATATATATATATATATATATATATATATATATATATATATATATATATACTGTATATATATAATATACCGGTATATATATATATATATATATATATATATATATATATATATATATATATATATATATATATATATATATATATATTATATATATATACAGTAAACAGTACGTGGCTCCATCAATGTGTTACAATATGTATGTATGTATGAGGCTATTATGCTCTGGCTCATACCCCATATTTGTCTTTCTTTTTCTTTTTTTATTGGAAGTGGCCGACTCGAGACAGAGCCCGAAAAGGGACATCACAGCACAACATAAAAAAAATAAATAAAAAAAAACATAACAAAACACAAAATCACACATCTAGGTCGTCCAGGAGAAGTACCCAGAGACCCAGGCCCATTTAGGGTCTCCAGCTAGGTTCCTAATTCCCAGATCTCAATATACTATATATTTTACAATACTAATATACTATACATTACACTATACATTAATATCCAATGTTTTTTTTTTTGTATTATACAGGACCATTTTGCGACAGTAATGGTTAGGTACATTCCATATAATGGTCGTACTTATAATAGCGTTGACCACTCTCACTACCTCGTCCAATTATAGCATCCATTGTCCGTTCTGTACTTTGATGTCAGGGTCAAGTTCTCTCTCTCACACACACACACACGCACACACTCACGTACACACACACACTCACGTACACACACACACACATATATACACACACTCACATACACCTAGACACCAGGAGTATGTATATGTATAAATGCATGTGCACCGAAATGTGTGTGTCGGTGTGCATGTAAGTTTGAGAGAGTATATGTGTCTGTCTGAGTGTTTGTCGTTACTTCTTCGTGGCCGAGCCTCTGTCTTGTTGTGTCCATATCAATATTGGAGTTATAAACAAGTTTATTTATTGTCAAGACTCCATCAATACTAGAGAAACCGGACATTGAAATTGTTATTTTTAGCTCTGTTGCTGCATTTAACATATGATTCATCCTGTCAGGTAATTTTTTAATATAGATTATTTTAACCCGGAAACGGCGCCGAGACTCTTAAGAGATTTTACTGGCCGAAGGCGACGGGACTCTTAACCCTTATTTAGCGGCGAGCAACATAAGTCGAGTTAAAAAAAGCTGGACTATGTGGCGGCGCTCGACATAACTCGAGTGGCAATTTCAGCACGTAATGTGGCTGAGAGAGAGAGACAAGTGGTGGCAGGAGACTAGCGAGCGTATGACTGCTCCAGACCACCGCGGCGAACCTACTGACACAAATCTCAGCTCCCTCCTCCCTCTCTCACTCGCTACATACTCAATTATGTACTGAAAGTACCGAATTACCTGCTTTTTGCACTCGCGTTGCACGGTTATTGCAAGAAAACTATCCATCATACAAGGATCGTTATGGTGTCATTCGAAAGCTCTGTTTATGCCCTTTCAGGGATAGGTACTTGTTTTACGTTCTGGGTCTTATTTAGGCATGAAAATGATCACGTAAACAGCCCTATTTTGGCTAAAAACACCCCGCTGTGCGGTACACATAAATAAACCGCATAGGCCGCTCGTAAGGTGTTAAGATCCAAGGCCTAAAAAAAGCCTTTTAACCCATTGGCTGCGGCCATGTTTGGGCTATTTAGGGCATATTCAGGCACTCCTGAATGATAAATCAAGCATCTGCATTAAATGAAGTGTATTCTGCCAAAAACTAGGCGAGAATAGCTTCAAAATGACACCGGAACGGGCCCCGTACATGGTCTGGTTCACCCGCAGTGGTGCCAGTGAAACGCGGGAAACCCGCTATTATGTAACACTCGCGCGCTGGGCTACACTGTTGGGAGACACAGAGAGAGACCCGCGCGAGACACAGTCAACCTCAGTGAGCCGTTCGATGCTCTGAGGGTCGGAGGTGGGCCCCTCATGCTCCCGCCCACTGACACTCGATGTTTACGGTTTTTACAGGCTTTTAACCCGCTGAGTAGCAGCTAAATATTTATAAATGTACCACCCAGGACCGGCTGATTCTGATTTTTTTTTGTATTCCAGAAACAATAGCGAATGGGTTAGGAATGAAAGAAAAACCACGAAAAACCGATCAAAAAGCTCAAAAAATGGTCCTACAGAGCCCCCGAAAACGGATTTTACAAGAGTAAAAAATTGAAGGCAATTTCCCCCAAAAAACATGTTTTTGCGCGCTCACGCGCACACGGTTTTCAACCATCGGCATGGGTGCGTGGGATACTTACACAGTTCCCATACAAATCTGAGCCCTCTAGGTGCCATAGGACCAGAGTAATTGGGACTGGACCAGACAGGACGCAATGTGTGAGTCGCCGGGGTTTAGCGTTACATACATTGTGGACGCAAACGCTGCGTCGCTGGGGTTCAGTGGGTTAAAGCCTGGAAATTGCTGTAACTTGCCAGGACGTTCCAGAACGTCACCCGCAGCGAAAGGGTTAAAAGACCCCATTGGCACTCAAAACAAAGGAATATGTGATTATGTAAGATAATTCCCCTCCATACCTCTACCACTCCTCCACATGTGTCCAAACCTCCCCCCTCCACCCCGTTTCAATTATCACCTATTTTGTTCTCTTATTCCCTTGTTTATCGACTTATTTTCTGCGCCAATATCCCCCACCCTGTTTCAAAGTCGACGAGGAGGCATATAGAGATCGTAGCAAGAGAGAGACTTCACTAGCAAGACATCAGTGTCGATCGATAAGTGAAAGGGGAAGGGTGTGTGCCGCGACGGCTCTCCTCTCATGAATTATCTGGTCAGCAATATTTCGTCTTTTTCACCCTAAATAATGACGATTTTCGTCGGGAATAAACCAAAATCTCTTCGCCTGGCGGGCACTTTCAAATACTATAGCTTCACCGTTTAAAGGTTAATAGTTTGGTGTGGGTGTGGGCCAATCGGCTCTCTGCAGACTCCTGTATTCTTATGTTCTTATGCATATAAATAAACTACATACTCCATAATTCATACAAAACTATATTATTTCTGGGTAATATATTCAATTAGGCAAATTGTTTCACTATGAATATATGTAATTATAAGTCCTTTACTAACACCTTAGTTAGCTCAGTTTACCTTCTTTAGATTGTCCCGACCTTCCATTGACCCACCAATGACTATGGTGGGGTGAACACTGAACACATATTGTCTATGGTATACCTTCCTCCCCCAGTAACAGTACCTTCCTCCCCCAGTAGCTGTACATTCCTTCCCTAGTAGCTGTACCTTCCTTCCCCAGTAGCTGTACCTTTCTCCCCCAGTAGCTGTACCTGCCTACCCCAGTAGCTGTACCTTCTTCCCCTAGTTGCTGTATACTGGTTATACCTTCCTCTCCCAGTATTTGTATACTGGTTATACCATCCTCCCCCAGTAGCTGTATACTGGTTATACCTTCCTCCCCCAGTAGCTGTATACTGGTTATACCTTCCTCCCCCAGTAGTCGTATACTGGTTATACCTTACTCCCCCAGTAGCTGTATACTGGTTATACCTTCCTCCCCCAGTAGCTGTATACTGTTTATACCTTCCTCTCCCAGTAGCTGTATACTGGTTATACCTTCCTCCCCCAGTAGCTGTATACTGGTTATACCTTCCTCCCCCAGTAGCTGCATACTGGTTATACCTTCCTCCCCCAGTAGCTGTATACTGGTTATACCTTCCTCCCCCAGTAGCTGTATACTGGTTATACCTTCCTCCCCCAGTAGCTGTATACTGGTTATACCTTCCTCCCCCAGTAGCTGTATACTGGTTATACCTTCCTCCCCCAGTAGCTGTATACTGGTTATACCTTCCTCCCCCAGTAGCTGTATACTGGTTATACCTTCCTCCCCCAGTAGTCGTTACTGGTTATACCTTCCTCCCCCAGTAGATGTATACTGGTTATACCTTCCTCCCCCAGTAGCTGTATACTGGTTATACCTTCCTCCCCCAGTAGCTGTATACTGGTTATACCTTCCTCCCCCAGTAGCTGTATACTGGTTATACCTTCCTCCCCCAATAGTCGTATACTGGTTATACCTTCCTCCCCCAGTAGCTGTATACTGGTTATACCTTCCTCCCCCAGTAACTGTATACTGGTTATACCTTCCTCCCCCAGTAGCTGTATAATGGTTATACCTTCCTCCCCCAGTAGCTGTATACTGGTTATACCTTCCTCCCCCAGTAGCTGTATACTAGTTATACCTTCCTCCCCCAGTAGCTGTATACTGGTTATAGCTTCCTCCCCCAGTAGCTGTATACTGGTTATACCTTCCTCCCCCAGTAGTTGTATACTGGTTATACCTTCCTGCCCCAGTAGTCGTATACTGGTTATACCTTCCTCCCCCAGTAGCTGTATAATGGTTATACCTTCCTCCCCCAGTAACTGTATACTGGTTATACCTTCCTCCCCCAGTAGTTGTATACTGGTTATACCTTCCTGCCCCAGTAGTCGTATACTGGTTATACCTTCCTCCCCCAGTAGCTGTATACTGGTTATACCTTCCTCCCCCAGTAGCTGTATACTGGTTATAGCTTCCTCCCCCAGTAGCTGTATACTGGTTATACCTTCCTCCCCCAGTAGCTGTATAATGGTTATACCTTCCTCTCCCAGTAACTGTATATTGGTTATACCTTCCTCCCCCAGTAGCTGTATACTGGTTATACCTTCCTCCCCCAGTAGCTGTATACTGGTTATACCTTCCTCCCCCAGTAGTCGTATACTGGTTATACCTTCCTCCCCAGTAGCTGTATAATGGTTATACCTTCCTCCCCCAGTAACTGTATACTGGTTATACCTTCCTCCCCCAGTAGCTGCATACTGGTTATACCTTCCTCCCCCAGTAGCTGTATACTGGTTGGGTTATAAAGGTAGCCACCAACACGTACTATTGTGGACATAAGTCCTACTACACCTGGCTGGCAGAGAATCGAGAATTGTGTTGGTAACATTGCCGCTACCCCCCACCCCCCACTCCATCGCCACTCGCCCACTCTCTCTCAGCCAAGCGCTTCCTTCCCCCTACGCTACTTTCTTGCTTGTTTCATGTCTATAAGCCCTGGAATAGTTTCCAGCAATAACCTCTCTTTCCCTTCTGTCTCTCTAGTTTTCCCTCTTATCGAATCATTGCATTTGTATGCATGTTTTGCAAAGTTTCTACTTATCATGAAATATCATATTGTTAAATTATCATTGCGTTACATAGTTCACGATCATATTAGCCATTATATAAAAAACTAGCTCAATATATAGATTTATTTTCCATTCGAAGGTGGAAGTTTATTAACCATAATTATGTGTATTTAAGTCAGATACAATTGATATTTGAATTTACTTTTGCATTCTCATATCTCAATTCAGTTATAATTATATAAGCCCATATAGGCTAACCCAATATCTTGAGTAAGGATGGATTTCATAGTTGAATTATCTTTGAAAAGTTGACAGAATGAATATATATACACCATATGAGGAGGAGCACTTTATTGACAACGTTTCCCAGAGACCTGAAGAAGCTATCTGCGGAACGTTGTCAATAAAGTGTTCCTCCTCATATGGTGTTTATATTCACGGAGTTCATCGTTCATGTCTATATATTATTAAAATAGATCCTTGACACACACGTATAGTAGGTTAGTCGATTAAAATAATTAAATATAAAAAGTTATAAAATTTGGTTATGTGTGCATTTGTCTGTTAGCCCACCTCCCCCTTAACTACAGTACGCGCATACTTATCTAATCATGTTTTGTAACTAGTGGACTTAAACACACGGCCACAGACATTAAATGTGATTCACATAACACATTCCTGTATGTTATTTTCTTACTTGAGGAGATGTGACGTCTTTCAACCGCCTTAGCGAGCGCTGCTTCCTCTGAGATTAACCCCTTCCATACCTGGGTTGTGTTTAGTTTTATATTAGTTATATTTAGAAATTTGTGTGCAGCTAAGGAAGTATTTGTGGTATTTAGAAGTTAATTGAGCTAGTATGAAACCCTTATAATTGTAACACTTCCTTCCTTAACTGAATGAAAACGTATACTTATAGCGATAATTATTCCATTCACTCGAACCATATGCATATGGCCCCTAACTGGTGCATGTATCGACGCTCATGAATCACCGTCTTATCAATACCCTAGCTCACAGGCCCGGAAGAGTCGCAGAGCTGATAATGTATTCATTATCAATACCCTAGCTCACAGGCCCGGAAGAGTCGCAGAGCTGATAATGTATTCATTATCAATACCCTAGCTCACAGGCCCGGAAGAGTCGCAGAGCTGATAATGTATTCATTATCAATACCCTAGCTCACAGGCCCGGAAGAGTCGCAGAGCTGATAATGTATTCATTATCAATACCCTAGCTCACAGGCCCGGAAGAGTCGCAGAGCTGATAATGTATTCATTATCAATACCCTAGCTCACAGGCCCGGAAGAGTCGCAGAGCTGATAATGTATTCATTATCAATACCCTAGCTCACAGGCCCGGAAGAGTCGCAGAGCTGATAATGTATTCATTATCAATACCCTAGCTCACAGGCCCGGAAGAGTCGCAGAGCTGATAATGTATTCATTATCAATACCCTAGCTCACAGGCCCGGAAGAGTCGCAGAGCTGATAATGTCTTCATTATCAATACCCTAGCTCACAGGCCCGGAAGAGTCGCAGAGCTGATAATGTCTTCATTATCAATACCCTAGCTCACAGGCCCGGAAGAGTCGCAGAGCTGATAATGTATTCATTATTATATTTATTCTTTCTTATTTATTCATTAAATTCTATACGTTTTAGTAATTTTAATGACAATGATATCAGTGATATCCGAACTTTAAGAGCTATACAATATCACGTGAAACACATAAATAACTTGGATATACAGTAAACACATAAATAACTTGGATATACAGTAAACACATAAATAACTTGGATATACAGTAAACACATAAATAACTTGGATATACAGTAAACACATAAATAACTTGGATATACAATAAACACATAAATAACTTTGATATACAGTAAACACATAAATAACTTGGATATACAGTAAACACATAAATAACTTGGATATACAGTAAACACATAAATAACTTGGATATACAGTAAACACATAAATAACTTGGATATACAGTAAACACATAAATAACTTGGATATACAGTAAACACATAAATAACTTGGATATACAGTAAACACATAAATAACTTGGATATACAGTAAACACATAAATAACTTGGATATACAGTAAACACATAAATAACTTGGATATACAGTAAACACATAAATAACTGGGATATACAGTAAACACATAATAACTTGGATATACAGTAAACACATAAATAACTTGGATATACAGTAAACACATAAATAACTTGGATGTACAGTAAACACATAAATAACTTGGATATACAGTAAACACATAAATAACTTGGATATACAGTAAACACAAGCAAGGAAAGAAATACCGGCACTGCCATTTTTAAATGTGTGGTCGAGGTAATAAGTGTTGAACACGGAGCTAAGCAAAATTGAGTGAGATAATTACCTTGTCCGAAAGGAAGATGATATTCTTTGGCTTTCCTTGCAACATGATTAAGTACTTGAGGTTCATGATGCATTTTGACAGTTTATTGTGGCTCTCTTCAGACGATTTTATACAGCCTAAGAAGGATCTACCTGTATGAATTAAAAGAGCGAAGAATATCCCAATTAACCTTCTGACTTTCATATACTCTTCCTATGCAGAATAACATTGCCTAATAATAACCATAACAATGTATCAACGATCCTGATGGGATCTAGCCGAGTAACTTAAATCCCATTGAGTCTGCGTGTGGCAACATGGTCAACAGCTGGGTAACCGAGATAGAGCGGACCCGGCAGCAGCTTCTGCAGCACACTGCACGGGTCTGGGAGGGGCTCCGAGGTAAACCATGCCTCATCTACGAACTGGTCTCTTCCATGCCCAGCCGACTACAGGAGTTCATTGATCGTGAAGGCTGCTGGACTCTATACTATGACGATGTTGTTATATAGACTTTATGTTAATAACATGATGCATGCAAGTAGATTATTTTGTTAATTATTCCTATGTAAACTATAAATCTTAAATTTTGATAACATTATATAAATAATATTTCTATATCTATATTAACCAGGAGTGAAGTACCTTAAGTGATGCAGGACAAGCTCTCAAGTGTATACATATAATAATTATAGACAACAAACAAATGGAAATAAATTAACACGCATAATGCGTAATTTCATCTGTATATGCCTTCATTTACTACCATTTCATACACATTTTGTTTTCACCCTCACAATCACCTACCTTAAACGTTATGGTGACACGAGGTCACATTGTTTCTTTTGTAATTGTCGATACATTACTTTGATGTGTTATATTGAAGTGCACGTCTGAAATTTGTAAACAACAAATAACTTATAGCTCAAAATAGTAATAACTGCACTGTATCATATTATTATGATAATCATATGTGAAAGAATTAGAAGTATATGCGTGAAAGCGGTTCTAGATGGGAGGAGGGGCGTCGATTGACTGGGAACAGAGGTGCATGGGGGCGATTAATTCGTGGCTACATCTTCGGGAATCACCGAGTCCAGCAATAGATAAATAGATATGTGAAACATTCTGCCTGGGGAATTTAGTATATGGTTAAACCACAACAAACACTGACTGAAGACTCTCTGTAACTAAATGTTACGGTGGATTCGTATTTATCAGGTATATAGTTGGTTAAGTACCGTAAATAAAACCCAAAGCGAAGACGTATTATTTTCCTGGTATACAACAGGTTCGGCCCTACATGGACACTCTTTGCGTAAAAACACGTGAACATTGGGTGTATATTTATCTAAATCCATTAATTTCACGTAGGAGATAGAAAGGGGTATTTTATAATATATAACCAACTCTAGCATTTAGTATTCACAGCATGATTTGAGAAATGGTGGCTTGAAAATTATGTTCACCAAATTAATAGTGTAAACAGCTAGTAGTTACAAAGAATATAATGATCATCAGAAGCAAAATATATTTTCACAAATATATGCAACCGTGTATTAATAAGTTTATATCAATAGTGCTCTTAGTTTCATGGCGTGTTGCATGGAAAACCAAAAATTATAGGCCTACCGGTACTCCCATTGTTGGCCAAGACGATAATTAAACCCGAAATATTTCTGCTGCGTGCTTAACCCCTTCTGTTCTGGAGACGTATTAATCATTTTATTCTTACTATATGAAGACGATGTTGTGCAGTTTAAGAAGGATCTGTGAACGTATACAGCGTTAAGTGAGATTGTTCGAAGCCTGTTACCTGCTGGAGGCCCTTTTTAACTTAACATAATCGCCTGATAGTAGCCAAAATAATTTTAATAGGACGGCACCGGTACTGGAAGGGTTAACAATACCTATACCTTTACAATGTAAATATAATCTAATTGGAGGACAGCTTAATTATATTATTATTACTACTATAAATAATTATTATTTTGTGTGTATCTTATGGTCTGTTTGACCCATTATCAATTATGTTGATACACCCATATACTAACTAGACATTAATTATGTTGATACACCCATATACTAACTAGACATTAATTATGTTGATACACCCATATACTAACTAGACATTAATTATTTAATGTCATAAAGGGATGACAATCATGTTCTTTACATTAGGTGAATTTCCATAGTTAAATATTTTACAAGATTCTTTAACCATTACATTTATATCCTATTTCATGATCCACGAGGTTGTTGGTTTCTTGAATATTTAGGCTACTTGGTTGGTGTTTATGTAAATGGTGTGGGTATGAATATCTTCATCCTATTAAAGTTATGATTATGAGATTTTAACTCGATAAATACGTGTGGTATCCTTTTCAAAATATTCTGGCAAATATTAGTCGATTTTATTTTAGATAAAGAAGGGCTACTATTTAAAATGCTACAACCTATTGCAAATATAACCTTATACCTGCCACAGACCCTTTCCAATCTACATACAATAGTCTGAATATAGCTATAATGAAATATAATTATATCCCCGGTACCAAATGGGTTAGGAAAACGTCTCCATTCATGGCCTAGCTAAGGTTCACCAAGGTCCTCTGTTCTATGATATAGAAATTTACCTACTACGCAACGACGTCTCTTAAGCTACTTAACACGTGGTTATAGATATAGACATATTGATATTATGCATTTATCATAGTTTATTTTGTCTTACATATTTTCACCGCCTTATGTTTAACTTATTAATTCGTTCATTCATAAAACTAAAATTATTCGATTAGAGACGGAGAAATAGAGAGAACAAAGAAATATAATCGTCATTCCGTGGTTCTAGTGGTGGAAAGTGATCGAAGAAAAGGGACTTGCAGACGTGAAACAGGAAAGAAGTACAGAGAGGGAAGGAGGGGCTTAGCTGAGAGAGGGTGGAAGAGCGGGGATGGTATGGGGGAGGGGGAGAGCACAATGTTACCAACACAATTCGCGATTCTCTGCCAGGCATGTGTAGCAGGACTTATGTTCACAATAGTACATTGAAGCTGGTATACCAAAGGTACAGTTGGCTAAATAAGTTGTGTGTCTGCTGTCAATACGTTTTGCATGCTGTGTGTTGTATTACTGTCTGTCAGAATTTGAATAGGGTGTGTAAGGATAGGAACATGTTTGTATATTTGACTCGACACGATGAATAATAGCTTAGATATTGTTGATACCAATTATTGATCAAAATATACTTGGTGCCGCGACATCACATATTTGACTGACTGTACAAGTGATAGTTACACCTAATGACCACATCAACATCCCGAGAGCTACACGCACACCAAGGCCTCTCAGGGAACCAAGCAAAGAATACTGTAGGTGGAGGCACACAATGTATGATTAACCCTTAAAAAGCGGCTCACCACATAAGTCGTATTTAATAAAGCTGGACTATGTGGCGGCGCTCGACATAGGTCGAGTGGCAATTTCAGCACGTAATGTTGCTGAGAGAGAGAGACAAGTGGTGGCAGGAGACTAGCGAGCGTATGACTGCTCCAGACCACCGCGGCGAACCTACTGACACGAATCTCAGCTCCCTCCTCCCTCTCTCACTCGCTATATACGGAATTGTATCGGGAAAGTGGCTAATTACATGCTTTTTGCACTCGCGTTGCACGGTTATTGCAAGAAAACTAGCCATCATAAAAGGATCGTTATGGTGTCATTCGAAAGCTCTGTTTATGCCCTTTCAGGGATAGATACTTGTTTTACGTTCTGGGTCTTATTTAGGCATGAAAATGATCACGTAAACAGCCCTATTTTGGCTAAAAAAAACCCGCTGGGCGGTACATATAAATAAACCGCATAGGCCTCTAAAGAAGGGTTAAGGAAAAGGTGGGTGAAAACATTGGATGCATGGGGAAACAAGGAGTGAAAAAAAAAAAATGTATATGGATAGAAAGGGTGCAAAGAATGTATAAATAAAAGAAAATATAGGTGAAAAGAATGAATGAAAAAAGTCAATTGTGGGCGAAAGGAAAATTTGTGTGAATAAGAAACATGTGAGTGAATATAATGACTTACAAGGAAGTGTTAGATAAAAAAGAAAACACGAATATATAAGGAAATGGCGAGGGAATAGTCATTTTGGTGGTATCGCGCACTGAGATCCCGCCCGTATACTGTCCACCACAAGTCAGCTTGTCCGTCGTCGTCCGTCGTCGCCGTCCGTCGTCCGTCTGTCTGTCCGGTAACTCCTAGACTCTTCAATGAATTTTCACCACATTTCACAGGTATATCCATTTAGTTAATGCGATGGTCAGTCGAATAGAAATTTACAATTTAACTTGAAGGTTAGGGCAAAGGTCAAGGTTAAATAAAAGGTCAATATTTCATATTTTCTCAGTTTTTACTAAAATGCCTTCATTTCCACTGGTAGCTTGATATCTTATTGACCAAATTTAAAATAAATATTCTAAAGGATAAGGTCACAAACCAAGGTCAAAGGTCAAAATACGATTTTTACTATTATTTCTTACACTAACTGTTAGATTTTCACTAGGCTTACCATGTATATTTGGAATACCTAGGCCAAGGTCATACGAGAAACTATACAATTCCATTTGAAAGGTCAAGGTCACAGGTCAAGGTCAAATATAAGGTCAATATGCTAATTTCTTTACTTTTCATGGAAACTTCACAAAATTAGGTGAGATAGTAGCACTTTAAATGAAGAGGAAAACATTGAATTTAGAGACACATACCATCTAGGTCAAGATAAAGGTCAAAGGTCAAGGTAAACTATTCTATTAATATATATGAAACTAACTGATGGGTTTTAATGAAACTAGGCATGCTTATTTGATTTTCCGGGGCAATGTCAATGACAAAAAAAATACTCTTACATAAAGGTCCAGGTCACAGGTCAAGGTCAAAGGTCAACTTTTACTATTTATTTTACTTTTGTACTCAAATATCTTAATTTTCACTATACAAGTTACTGGTAACCTTGATATCGTATTGCCCAAATTTTAGATAAATATTCTGAAGGGCAAGGTCAAAATTAAGATCAAAGGTCAAAATAGGTTTTCTACTAGTATTTCTTATACTAACTGTTAGATTCTCACTAGGCTGACCATGTATATTCGGAATACCTAGGCCAAGGTCATGCAAGAAACTAAACAATTCCCAATTCCATATGAAAGGTCAAGGTCACTGGTCAAGGTCAAATAAAAGGTCAATATGCTATTTTCTTTACTTTTCATGCAAACTTCACAACATTTGGTGAGATAGTTGCACTTTAAGTGAAAAGGAAAATCATAAGTGTTGAGACATATAAAGGTCAAAGGTCAAGGTCAACTATTCTATTGATATATATGAAACTAACAAATGGGTTTTAATGAAATTACGCATGCTTATTTGATTTTCATGGGCAATGTCAATGCAAACAAAAATTTACTCTTACATAAAGGTCAAGGTCACAGGTCAAGGTCAAAGGTCAACTTTTATTATTTATTAAAAATGATGACTCAAATTTTGGAAAACTGGCTGTCTTATGGCTTATTACCTAAATATTATATATATCAAATTTCACATAAATATTGTAATAATTAAGGTCAGAGGTCAAGATCAAAACATGAGTATTTGCCATTTTCATTAAAATGACTGTTAAATTAAATTAATTAAACAAAATTAAATGACTGTTAAATTAAAATGACCTAGACTGTTTAATATACATGCTGAAGAACAACACGCATATTCCATTAAATGTATAAACTATCAAATAGGTATCTAGGTATGTGCAGTATATCTCTATATATATATATATATATATATATATATATATATATTGTGACGTTAACCACTCCGTTAGGACCGCATGGCTTGTCCTACAGTGACTCGCTAGGATGGCCAGGGCAGTGGATGTGGCTACAGTTGGTGTATTGTTGTGTGGTTTATTTCATATGAAAGCTCGTGTCATGGGCAGTCCAGAAAGGCTCTTTGTTTTCACCCATGTCAAGGCTATATATATTTAATTGCAAAGTATATGTTTTATCATTAAGTAGTAATGATAAGAGTTGAGAGAGAGAGAGAGAGAGAGAGAGAGAGAGAGAGAGAGAGTAGAACAGAGTGTAGGGAGGCGCGCAGTGTTTTGCTATTCTCGATGACGTCATAGCTGGCTGGCCTAGTGGGGATTCGTTGGAGGAGTTTTTTACCATGCTTGGTGACGTCATGTTTAGCTAGCTTCTTTAGCATTGGCTAGAGGACTTGTTACCGCTTTTCCTATGCGGTTCGAACTAGTGCTAGTATATATACTGCTCTCTGGCCACTCTCTCCCTCAGATCTGGTTTCTAGAACGCATCACTCTTATCCCTTTGATATCTGTCCCCGTTCCTGCACCTGAGAACCTTTTCCTCTGCCTATCTCTCTTATTTTCCATATCTTTCACCACCTTTTATTAATATTATACCCCCTCTGGTTAACTCTGCATAATCAGCTTAATGCTGGCCAGTTGTATTGTGCGTTAAGGTATTATATAACCCATGTATGTTAGTTGTTAAGATAAGTTGACCACGAAGTATTGGTTGGCATTCATACTGTTCAGTACCGCTTCCTATAATTATTAGTGTTCTGCTGGATTAGATAATGCTAGACTAGGAGTCTGATACTATAAGGTATTGTTTCCGATGGGTGCTGGCTTTAGTTAAAAGCTGCACGACATACCTGAGAACTGGAGTTGATTGGGTAAATTCTAGTCTGTGTGCCATTGAGAATAGAGCATGCACGAATGAGGGCTTTTTGCCTATACCATTCTGCACTGTTCTAAGCTCGTTGTTTGTCTTTGAGGTACGCCAGGAGAACGCTCAATACTTCTGTATTAAGGTTTCTCAAGAGAGCTACCCTTCATTATAACGTAATATTTGACACACAGACTTGAGATTTGCACTAGGCTATGCGGCATGCCATGCGCACCAGTATCTCGTATCATTGACTCTAGCTAGACTTTATCAGTCACAGTCAGGATCAGTTTTGGCCCCAATTCTGTTCCTCATTCATATCAATGATCTCATATCTACCACTCATAACCCAATACATTCCTACGCAGATGACTCAACACTCCACAGTTCCTTCACATTTACCAATTCTTTCACCCAACCCGATCTTATAAATTCAAAAATAAACACTGCAATTTCTCATAACCAGGACCTTTCTAGAATTAATGGATGGGCACAAAAGAATCTAGTTTCCTTTAATGCACAGAAAACCAAGTACATTCAATTTTCTAACCGATAGAATCTCACTGACTCCCATATATTTTTTAATGATGTAAATATTCCCACTTCCCCTAGTATTGACATTCTCGGTGTAACATTAACTACTAACTTGAGCTGGACACATTATGTTAGAAGCATTGCTAAGAATGCCTCTAAAAAACTGGGACTCCTGTACAGAGTTCGAGAATACTTCACTGACGAGCAGTTGGCCGTGATATATAAAAGTCATGTGCGTTCTCAGATGGATTACTGTTCACCTCTGTGGGGTGGAAGTGGAGTGGTTGCATTGAGGCTGTTGGACAAAATTCAAAATAAAGGTATTAGATTAATCAATAACCCTGCAATCACACAGGACCTTCCTACATTATCCATATGAAGAAACGTTGCATCCCTTGCATTATTCTACAGATATTTTCACAGCAATTGTTCCGAGGAACTTGCTTCAATTGTGCCGCCTCTCCACATCTTTCCCCGTAGAACTAGGGCAGCTGAGAGCGCCCATGAATTTACACTTTCTCCACCACAATGCAGAACTTCTGCTTATCAGAATTCATTTATCCCCAGAGCTACTACTCTTTGGAATTCACTTCCCTCGAATTGCTTTCCACAAACTTACAATCTACAAATGTTTAAATCCAGTTGTTACAAACATTTTATGAATGGAGGATGCCTTTAGGCACATGGACCTTTTTGTTTTATCTGTGTTTTTCCTTCCTCCATTCATTGTCTCTTAAAAAAAAAAAGAAAAAAAAAAATAGACATTAAGTATATTAAACCAATTACCCTTTTTATGCATACCCGTTTATGATTACACAAGCATTTCGCAGCCTAGTTTGATGCATTGAGACACAAACGACTTAGGCTCTTTTTGTTGATAGGAATACTGCATTGTCATGGCGATTATTATTAGTGTTGTAGCGTTTAGGATATTCTTGGCTCCGACTGCATTATATCTCCTCCCTTTTTGTGAGCATAGCCTGCTCGAGCATTGTTCCACTGCCAGCCTTTTTGGGGTTCCATTTCCGATTCGAGCATCTTGATAGCATCTAACATTTAAAGAAGATTCCTTGTTGGTGTTGAAGGACTTTAGTGCACTTTCTTTCATGCAGGAGTGCCTGACATTTATTAATTAAAGTAACGTAAGCTGTAACTTCTCTTACCATCTTACTTTGCATACCATAACCAAGCACCTTCGGTTATAGGTAGTAATAGGCTGTTTTCACATAACATTAAGCCTAGAGTAGACGCACATTTATTGAGAGTTTGATAACCTATTATTGCATATAGAACTCCGGAGAGTATTTGTGTTCTTTGTTCACTGGGAATATACATCAGAGGTTGGATCTAGCGCTTTCCGTTTGGGCTTTTATGCCATTACTAGTCCAATGAATAAGAGCCCTGATATATTTAAACATCAGTCGTAACAAATGGCGACCTTACCTAGGATTTGGTGAACCTACATTTATTAGCAGGGAACATTTGTTGTTTTGGGGAATATTTTGCGGGGATCAGCAAGAATATATTTTTTTTGCAACATAGTATAGCCCTTGAGTATTTCCGAGAATTTTTGTGTGTATATTGAGGTATAAGAGTTTGGGGTGCTTCTTTTCTGAATATTGAGGTGAGAAATTTTTGTGAGCATCATGTCTTATACCGGATCAAAGGAGAATGGAGACACAGTACATAATGTCGAAACTGAGGAACAGCAGCATGATGAAAGGGTTAATCAGGTGAACTGTGAGGAGGATGCTAGGATATTTTTGCAATGGCCTGTTACTGCCGAGCGGTTGGAGGGTATGGATCGGTACGGTCTTCAATGCCTGGCCACAGCTATCGGTCATGCGGGTACTAGCAGCATGACCAGGGATAACTTGATAACGTGTGTACTGGGCAGGGTGACTGGTGAGCGAGAAGGGTTGAGTGCTCAGAGCCCTTCGGCCATGCTTCCCCTACACTCAACTCCCAGCCATCCCAGTAGTTTGCCGACTCCGAGTACGCGTCCCCAGTTGCGTGGTGACTGGCAGGGGGGGATGCCCCTGGGGGGACCACCGGTAATTTCAAACATTGTAGCACCTTCACCTCCTCAAGGGTTAACTCCAGAATTATTGTTTCAGCTCGAATTAGCTAAGCTTCATCATCAGCAGCGAATAGAATTAGCCAAGATAGAAGAGAGAGCCAAGATAGAAGAGAAAAAAACTATCAGTCAGCAGCACATAGAGCTAGCAAAAATCCAAGCTGATTTAGAGTCGACTAGGTACTGTGCCGACATGGACGTAGAGAAGTCGCGAGTAGAGACAACGGGACAGCGACTTGGGGCTGGTAACCGTGCTCATGATCAATCTCTCTCGCACTTATTGAAACTGGTTCCGGTGTTTGATGAGAGTGGTGTAACAGAATTTTTCGCACGCTTTGAGAAGAAGTGCCAGGAACACCAGTGGCCAGAGAATAAATGGGCAGCACTTGTATCCTCTAGATTAATAGGCAAGGGTCTTAAAGCCTACGATGCGTTACCTTTGGAGTCATGTATTGTGTATAAGGAGCTCAAGGAGGCTGTCCTGAGGGCTTATTACGAACTGCAACCAGAAACGTACCGTTTGAAGTTCCGGGGTGTAACTAAGGGAAGAGATAGCACCTTTTTGGAACACGCCCGGGACTTGTCCGATGCTATGGGGAACTGGCTCCGATCTGAGAAGGTAACAACGTTTGATGGAGTTAAGCAGTTGATGATGTTGGAGCAGTTCTTTAAGAGCACGGGCGGTGATCTAACTTTGAACTTAAAGGATAAAAACCCAAGAACTCTAGTAGAAGCAGCAGAAATGGCTGATCTACGGCTGTCGTTGATTCGGGGTTGCTGGTCCTCACAGAAGTACGATGCAAGTGCTAAGGACCGTTATCCTCCCCCTCCCCGTAGCAATGACACATTTAAACAAAAGAGCAATGAAACTAAAACTGAATCCAAACCTAACACCACGCCGTATAAGAAAAGTCAGGGGCCTTTTACATCACAGTATAAGCCGAAACCAAAAATGTTGTGTTTTAGGTGCCACAAGGAGGGTCATAAAGCAAATGAGTGCCCTAGTCACCTTCCTCCGGCATCCATGTCTTTTGCTCACGGCATTGGAGTGTTCAAGAGGACATCAGAGTTTGTTAGAGGCAATTCTTCCGAGGTAAATACACTGCCAGTGCAGAAGGATCCGGAAGGCTTATTCCCTGTCCGTGATGCCTTTAGTGACCACAGGGGACTCGGTTGTGTGGAGTGGGGGGGTAGAAGACATGAGGTGAGAATTTTGCGTGACACTGGGGGATCGCAAACATTGTTGAGGAATTTCACTGGTAAACCTGTAAATACGGTGCGGGTGGTTGTGGTTCAGGGGGTTAATGCAACAAGGTCATACCCGCTTGTAAGAATGAAGATGGAAGTTGATGGTGTGACTCGTGACCTGGATGTAGGAATTGTGGAGAAGTTACCTGTTGGGGGCGTCGACCTCCTTCTCGGCAACGACTTTGCGGGGTCCTACTTCTGAGGCTCCACCCTTAGTCGTTGCCGAGAAACCGGCCGACGTGAGTAGGGAGGAGGAGGAGTGGGTTGAGAAGTGTCAGGTGCAACCTATGGCGTGTGTTGTCACCAGATCTCTTGCGTCCAGGGAGTCACATTCTGGTCAACAGTCTTTAGACAAGCGGAGGAAAGGTACCGAGAAGGGGTTGAAAGTTGATGCGGTTGAGAGTTTAGTATCAACGGACATTCTCGGGGACTCATTATTAGGACCAATTTTCGAGTCTGGAGAAGACCCATTAACTGTTAGTAAGAAGGCAGAGGATGGGTTTAAAAAGACGAAGAGACAGCAACGATACACAGAGAGAGAGCAACGGGAGGCTAAATTCAATGTAGGAGGGGGGCATGAGTTGTTTCGCAAACACTTAGATAAGCTTGCTCCTTCGGACATTCGTAAATTGCACTTAGAAGAGCCGGAGGTTCTTGAATGTGGTACCGGTGCTGTCGAGTTGAAGAAGGACAGTGATGCACAGTTGGGAGATTTTTACAAGTATCCCCTGACCATCATGGAGGTAGCAACAAGGTACCCTGACGCGTACCCTACGAGAAATGGGTCAGCGAAGACGGTGGTCCGAAACTTGCTAGTGTATTTTTCCCGGTATGGTTACCCGCAGGTAATTCAGTCAGACCAAGGATCCAACTTCACTTCTAGCCTCTTTGTTCAAGCAATGCCGCAGCATGGGATTGTTACGGTTGTGTCATCTGCGTATCATCCGGAGAGCCAGGGTTTGTTAGAGCGATGGCACTCAGCCTTGGAATCTGTGCTTCGTTGTTGTTGCTTTGAGAGTGGGAATGGTTGGGATCTTGGCCTGCCATGTGTCTTATTTGCTGCACGGGAGGTACCTGGGGAAGGTTTGGGATTCAGCCCTAATGAGGTCGTCTTTGGACACTGTGTCAGAGGGCCTCTCCATATGGTTGAAGATATATGGGAGGGTGCAGGAAAACCTTGTTCTATGCTCAAGTATGTCCTCGACAGTCGAGAACGGATGTTGCGCAGTCTGGAGTTGGCTGGCCGTAATTTGTCTAGCTCTCAGGCCCTCATAAAGGACAGGTACGACCTCAGGGTTAAACTCAGGGAGTTTCACGTGAGTCAGGAGGTACAAAGGAAATCAAGCAACAACAGATCTAGTGACCCTTCTAGGCTGCTTGTCCTCCAAAACACTGAGGATCAAGTGTCCAAACAGTGGTTTAGAGTGGGTAAGGGAACATTGGAAAGGGAACTACTGCCCTGCCACTAACGTGGCAGGACTAGGAAGTTAGTAGGGGACATATGGGTTAGTAACTGAGGGGAGGATAAAGTTATTAATTTACAAACGCAGTCAGTCGCGGGTTTGATGCGAGATATTTGTCTAGGCGGAATTAAAATGAATCAACGGTGCTGCAGTCTATAGCGTCTCGGGGAAGCCCATTCCACAAGTTGACAACTCGATTGAAGAAGAAATTCTTAGATTCGTGCGAGTTAAAAGATTTACCAATTTTGCAACCGTTTCCCCGCGTGTAATTAGATTGGTCGATAGTGAAGTACTTACTACAGTTCATATTGTCGATGCCTTTGATGATTTTGAACACTTGAATTAAGTCGCCTCTTAATCTGCGCTGGGTTAAAGGAAATAGATTTAATTATCTAAGACGCTCTTCGTATGGTTTGTTCTTTAGGCTAGGTATCATTTTGGTAACTCTACGTTGAACTCGTTCTAGCTTGTTTATATCTTTTTGGTAATAAGGGCACCAGGATTGAACGCAGTATTCCAGAAGAGGGCGGACTAAGGAATTGTAAAAGGTTAGGATAACTTCTTTGGATTTATGCTCAAATGACCTGCCTATAAAGCCAATTATTTTGTTTGCCTTCTTAACAACTTCTGAACATTGTTGACTCAGTTTTAGGTTACTTTTTTAGGTTTAGGTTACTTTTTAGGTTACTTGAGGTGTTGATTCTACAGCCCCTTGTAGGTCATCCCTTATCTGCGAAGTACACTGGTCCTTATAGGGTGGTTGAGAGGCTATCGGACCTGGATTGCTTGGTGGCCGCTCCAGACAGACGTAAGCTCAATCAGTTATGTCACGTTAATCTCATGAAGGAGTATATGAGGCACCCCCCTGAGCCTCTCACTGTGCCTGTGATGACGTTTAGCAGTCAAGGTGGTGAAGGAGAACGGGACAGTCAAGCTCAGGTGGAGGATAACTGGAAGGATAAGAAAGTCAAATGGGCGCCTGAGTGTGAGAAGGCGTTTAGAGTAGTAAAACACCTGTTGTGCACTCACCCGATCCTCAGGGCCCCTGACTTTAGCCTACCTTTCCAACTAGCAACGGAGGCTAGTGGTGTGGGGGCTGGTGCCGTCCTTATGCAAAAGGACGATGATGGGCTGGAGCATCCTGTTAGTTTCTGCTCGGAGAAGTACAATTCGGCCCAGGTGAGCTGCTCTGTTGTCGAGGAGAAGCTGCTGGTGGTTGTGTTTGAGCTGGGGCATTTCGAGGTCTATGTTCCAGCATATGGTCCGGTCGTTGTAGTTTACACAGATCATTACCCTCTCAAGTTCTTGGACCAGTTTCACAATCGGAATATGAGGCTGACCAGGTGGTCACTAAGGTTACTGGTATATAACCTGGACATACGCCATATTGCCGGTTGTGACAACATGGTTGCAGATTGTCTTTCAAGGGTGTATGATCTTGGGTAGATTGACACACGGGTAGCCTCCTGCTTTAGTTTGAATAGTATTTTGCGCTTGGTGCTTGTTGGCTTGCGGTTGTAGCCCAGCGTATTGGGTCGTAAAGCAGGAGTTGAGCGTTTGGCATAGAAGAAAAAACTAGGCTTGCCCCTATAGTGCAGCCGAAATAAACAAATTAAAAACATAAAAATAAAATAAAAACTCTTTCTTTGATAGTTGAATTTTTTCAGTATGTTATAGCAGTAATTCTGAGTTGCACTCCTCTCAGAATGCTGGGCTAGAGAAGCTCGCTCTTGAGGAGCATAACTACATATGATTTAACCTATTGTGTTGGGGAGGGTTATAATTTTGTAAAATGTTTTGTTGAGAACTGTGCCAGATATTTTACTGCCGCTGGGTGATGGGAAGTAGAGATATAGCATGGGTTCTAACAATCAGATTTTTGTGAGCCATGGGCCTCTGAGAAAAAATCTTGGGGGGGGGATGTGGCGTTAACCACTCCGTTAGAACCGCATGGCTTGTCCTACAGTGACTCGCTAGGATCGCCAGGGCAGTGGATGTGGCTACAGTTGGTGTATTGTTGTGTCCTTTATTTTATATGAAAGCTTGTGTCATGGGCAGTCCAGAAAGGCTCTTTGGCGGGTGCCCAACTCCGAAAGGAGTTGAAGTAGGGGAGCTATCCCCCCGCCAAAGGCGGCTTTCTAGGGCCTTTCCTAGCTGATGCTGAGAGGATTGGGTTCTAGTCATGTGGTGATGGGCTGGTCTATCAGAGTGAGAGCTGAGCGATCTCTGCCATACCCATAGCTTACTCTGACGGTTCCTTTTACTTATATATCTTCTAGATCTCAAGTGACGGCGTCTTTTCCGTGGATCGACCTCCCTACTGCCAACCTAAAAGTTGGCAGATTGGGAGCCAAAGCGTCACATTTTTCCCTTGCCCCTCAACTTTCCCTTCATAATTGCTGAGGGGCACAGGGCCTTGGGTGGGGCTTTGGTTTCTCGGGCGTTTCCGCGCCCTCCTCAGCTCCCTGCTTTAGAGTGGCTTCGGTCACCTGGGTTTTGTTAGTGGTAAGCAGGGAGGGTTTTATGGGGGCGCTCTATGGCCTTGGCCTTGCTCGGGACCTTGGGGCTGTTCGGCCAGGCAGCCTGGGGAACAACAACAACAACAACAACAACAATCAGATTTTTGTGAGCCTTGGGCCTCTGAGAAAAAATCTTGGGGGGGGGTGTGACGTTAACCACTCTGTTAGAACCGCATGGCTTGTCCTACAGTGACCCGCTAGGATCGCCAGGGCAGTGGATGTGGCTACAGTTGGTGTATTGTTGTGTGCTTTATTTTATATGAAAGCTCGTGTCATGGGCAGTCCAGAAAGGCTCTTTGTTTTCACCCATGTCAAGGCTTTATATATTTAATTGCAAAGTATATGTTTTATCATTAAGTAGTAATGATAAGAGTTGAGAGAGAGAGAGAGAGAGAGAGAGAGAGAGAGAGAGAGAGAGAGAGAGAGAGAGAGTAGAACAGAGTGTGGGGAGGCGCGCAGTGTTTTGCTATTCTCGATGACGTCATAGCTGGCTGGCCTCGTGGGGATTCGTTGGAGGAGTTTTTTACCATGCTTGGTGACGTCATGTTTAGCTAGCTTCTTTAGCATTGGCTAGAGGACTTGTTACCGCTTTTCCTACGCGGTTCGAACTAGTGCTAGTATATACTGCTCTCTGGCCACTCTCTCCCTCAGATCTGGTTTCTAGAACGCATCCCTCTTATCCCTTTGATATCTGTCCCCCTATCTGCACCTGAGAACCTTTTCCTCTGCCTATCTCTCTCATTTTCCATATCTTTCACCAACTTTTATTAATATTATACCCCCTCTGGTTAACTCTGCATAATCATCTTCATGCTGGCCAGTTGTATTGTGCGTTAAGGTCTTATATAACCCATGTATGTTAGTTGTTAAGATAAGTTGATCACGAAGTATTGGTTGGCATTCATATTGTTCAGTACCGCTTCCTATAATTATTAGTGTTCTGCTGGATTAGATAATGCTAGACTAGGAGTCTGATACTATAAGGTATTGTTTCCGATGGGTGCTGGCTTTAGTTAAAAGCTGCACGACATACCTGAGAACTGAAGTTGATTGGGTAAATTCTAGTCTGTGTACCATTGAGAATAGAGCATGCACGAATGAGGGCTTTTTGCCTATACCATTCTGCACTGTTCTAAGCTCGTTGTTTGTCTTTGAGGTACGCCAGGAGAACGCTTAATACTTCGGTATTAAGGTTTCTCAAGAGAGCTACCCTTCATTATAACGTAATATTTGGCGCACAGACTTGAGATTTGCACTAGGCTATGCGGCATGCCATGCGCACCAGTATCTCGTATCATTGACTCTAGCTAGACTTTATCAGTCACAGTAGACATTAAGACAGTATATTAAACCAATTACTCTTTTTATGCATACCCGTTTATGATTACACAAGCATTTCGAAGCCTAGTTTGATGCATTGAGACACAAACGACTTAGGCTCTTTTTGTTGATAGGAATACTGCATTGTCGTGGCGATTATTATTAGTGTTGTAGCGTTTAGGATATTCTTGGCTCCGACTGCATTATATCTCCTGCCTTTTTGTGAGCATAGCCTGCTCGAGCATTGTTCCACTGCCAGCCTTTTTGGGGTTCCATTTCCGATTCGAGCATCTTGATAACATCTAACATTTAAAGAAGATTCCTTGTTGGTGTTGAAGGACTTTAGTGCACTTTCTTTCATGCAGGAGTGCCTGACATTTATTTATTAAAGTAACGTAAGCTGTAGCTTCTCTTACCATCTTACTTTGCATACCATAACCAAGCACCTTCTGTTATAGGTAGTAATAGGCTGTTTTCACATAACATTAAGCCCAGAGTAGACGCACATTTATTGAGAGTTTGATAACCTATTATTGCATATAGAACTCTGGAGAGTAAATGTGTTCTTTGTTCACTGGGAATATACATCAGAGGTTGGATCTAGCGCTTTCCGTTGTAGCATTTATGCCATTACTAGTCCAATGAATAAGAGCCCTGATATATTTAAACCTCAGTCGTAACAATATATCATAGAATGAACCTATAGAAATGTGCCTCACGCAGACACAGGATTGGTAAGTATGCCAGGGCACGTACGGTAAACTAAACACACACACACACACATCCACACACATACATAGGGCCTACACAAGAACACACGCCTGTACACTCACAAACATGGTCATTACCATATTAATTATCAGGGTACACGAGGCCATACATTTACACACACACATACACACATTCATTCACTCTCCCAAAAATCGACTCAAACAAGCTTAAATTAATTTCAAAATATTTATTTTCTACAGTCAAAAATATTTTCCTTTAGATAGACGTATGAAACTTGAAGTCCACCAGAGGTTACACACACAGTCTTACACACGCGCGCGCACACACGCATTCCTCTCTCTCTCTCTCACACAGACACACACTCACCTAAGTACATTACAATAACATACGACATAAAACAGCCACACACAATATTATTGGCTCAACAATACAATAGTCCAGAGCCATTTACAGACACCAAGCCCCACATGTACACAGTAACATTCTAGTGTGTAATACAGAACGCTTAACCCTTTCATACCGGTGCAGTCCTTTTAACTATATTCTAGCTACTATTAGAGGATTATATTCAATTTATAAAGGGCCTCCAGCAATTAACAGGCTTAGAACCATCTCACGTCACCCTTTTGACTACCACAGATCCTTCTTAAATTGCACAAAATCGTCTAAATATAACTATAATATAATTATAAAGACGTCACCGGTATAATACGGGATAAATTGTAGAACAATTATTGGTACCCATATAAGGGCATAATATGTCGGTAATAACAGTTTTCCATTATAAGTGTGTAATTGACGTATTCCATAATAAGTGTGTAATAAACCTTTTCCATACTATGTGTAATTAACGTTTTCCATAATAAGTGTGTAATAGACGTTTTCCATTATAAGTGTGTAATAAATGTTTTCCATAATAAGTGTAATAAACGTTTTCCATAATAAGTGTGTAATAAACGTTTTCCACAATAAGTGTGTAATAAACGTTTTCCACAATAAGTGTGTAATAAACGTTTTCCATAATAAGTGTGTAATAAACGTGTTCCATAATTAGTGTAATAAACGTGTTCCATAATCAGTGTGTAATAAACGATTTCCATTATAAGTGTGCAATAAACGTTTTCCATAAGTGTTTAATAATCGTGTTCCATAATAGGTGTGTAATAAACGTTGTCCATAATAAGTATAATAAACGTTTTCCATAATAAGTGTAATAAACGTGTTCCATAATAAGTGTGTAATAAACGGTTTATATGTAATGTTTTCGTAATACTCCTGACCTGTTATGAATGTGTTCAATAATGTATGCTATATTAACCCCTTCTGTACCGGGGACGTCCTTTTCATCATAGTCTGGCAACAATTAGACGATTTTATTCAGCTTGTGAAGGACCTCTAGCCATATTATGACTTCAAACTATCTCAACCAACCCTTTTAACTACCCCCGACCCTTACTAAGCTGCATAATACTGTATAAATATAGCTAGAATAAAATATAACACACGTCGCTGGTACTCAAATGGCTAATGAAGTGTTTTAAAGTATGATCAAATGAATATTCCTCCAACATCTGGCACCAGTCTTATAACACACTGTTCTGTTCTCCACACAGACATTTAACAGTGATATCTGCAGAACGAGCGATTAAATAAAAATGGTTGTCAATTACAAACAGCTATAAACCCGCTCACTCACACAGAGAGACACTAACACTGTCATTAAGGGGGCAGTGTTTGTTGTATGGTATGTATACATGTATCTATTAATTCATTTTTGAGTTTCCTCGCTAGACCTTCATCAAGCTTAAAAAAACACCCACTAGACCCCCTTTCAAGATACATTTGTAAATTATTCGATAGAAATATGTCCAGGCCGAAGCCCGGTTTCTTCTTAACCTCTCCGCGGCGCACAGGGGGTTTTCTACAGGGTAAGACTGTGCGCACCTATGATGATTTTGGGACCTATTGCCAATTTCGATAAAAAGTACATCATCGTGTAGGGAATGTTTGCGTGCATCGGCCCATATATATTTGACCCCCCAAAAAATGTCTGGGGGGGGTAGGGGAACGGTCCGTAGTTGAAAAATGTGGAGCGAATGGCACCGCGCGGCTAGATTGTCATCGAGCGGCGAGATTTCCCTGCCGAATATTTACGCGCGCAGGGGATAGAAGGAGAGGGAGGAGGGGGTGGGTTACCGCGTATTATCACGTATATCTCCTTTTTCGAGCCCTTTTAGGCTATTTAGAGTATGTATACGTGTGTAGGGCACCCATATAACAATGAATATGCCTCATAGTGACCAAAAATTGCAATATATAAGGGAATTATAAGAGAATATTTAGGCGGGAATGAAGATGTGTTGGAGGTTTGGCGGCAATTTATGAGCTGAGAGTGTGGTTTACGCCATACATATCACGTATATCTTGTACGTAGAGCACTGTCATGCTATAATACAGACTTGTACGTATGTATACGTGCCATATATCAAAATATATACCGCATATAAACCAATTCATGCGATATTTACGCACATTATCAATGAGTTTCTATGCGTGAACCAAGGTGTGAGTGAGTTGTGGTGGGAATGAAAGGGGGAGAGGGTGTGTTACGCCATAAATATCACGTCAATCTTGTATTTAGAGCACTCTCATGCTATAATAAAGACGTGTACATATGTAGGCGTCCCATATAACAAGGAATATACCGCATATAGACCAATTGATGCGATATTTACGCAAATTGTGAATGTGTTTCTAGCAGACGGAAGCCTGAAAGGGGGGGGTTGGGGGTGGGTGGGTGGGAGGGAGGCATGCAGGGGTGCAGTGAGTGAGTGAGTCGTGGAGAGATGGAAGTCAGGCAGATCTCTAGATAGATAACCAGCTTAGTGATAATTGTGGAGGCGCCCCAGGCGTATTGATGTTTGGTATTTTGACCCTTATGTCTACCAGATGGCTGGTGTTCGTTGCCATCAACAGGTCTACAATAACATGAGTCAGGAATGGAGAGAGAGAGAGAGAGAGAGAAACTGAGACATGCGTATGTCGTACGTATAAATGGACTTCAGAATTGCATTTTTATGCAAGCAGACATTGCATTTTAGACACATGTGAAGTACCACAGAAACATGTAGGCCATTGACTGTAAATAAAGTACTATATTTATAGACCACCAGCGACGGTGCTGAGTCAACACAGGCAGATTGCCTGTTGTGATAGAGGGCTAAATATAGACTGGTGTCTCCTTACACCTGCGAAAGGGTAGATTGCCACCAGAGAAACGTTTACTTATTTATTTCGAAGTAATATGCAATCTAAATGTATATTCGAGACCTACTGCAATTATTTGTATGACAGTCATGACTATGTATAATCCAATATACGCACGTAGGCGAGACATAAGAAAGCTGGTTGAGCAATTTTCGACACTCACACAGTTATTATTCATTTTTATTTACAATATTATACAATACAAATGTATTTGTGAAGAGTATTTTATCCATTATTGTATTTATACCAATTTTGTTCCCAGACAGAGCTGCTGTAGCTGGAGAATCAAGGAGCGGCAAGGGTCACCTCGTGACCGCCTGACCGTGTGAAAATGAGTGGAGTCACACTGAGAGGGGCAATTTTGCTGAGTGTTTGGGCAATTTTTGACAGAATAAAGTTATATAATTACTAATTCTTGACAGAGACAAACTATTATAAACCTTGGCATGATATAATTGATAATCCCATCAATTTACAAACGTAAATTGGTGGGATAATTCATTTTTTTTTGTATATTGTCATTTCGATTGTAGACACGAAGTTTTGAGTGATATTTGGTATGAGCTCCTGTGGCATGGTTGGTAAGGTCGCGGACTGGAAAACTCAAAGTGTCGTAGGGTAGTGGGATCGAATCCAGGAGGGGGTTATGGGGAAGGTTTTATATTGTCTAGAAAACATTTTATAATTTTTTTTTTTTACAAGATCATGCCATTGTATTCAAACAATATGAAATATTCATAGAATATATCATATTGTAAGAATACAATGACATGACCTTGTTTTCTTTTTTTTTTTTTTTATTGTTTTATTTTATTATCATAGTAGGTTTGACATGATTTATTGAAACATATTTATTTTTGTACAATTCATTTGAGGTAAGAAAATAATTATATACACATTACTTAGGCTAATAACAAACATATATATTGATATACTAAAAAAATAAGGCATATTACATGTAAATCTTTGAAACTTATAAACTAAATAATGAAACATACAATTATATAATGTAAAAGCTATATCACAGGGACATCTTTGGAACTTATACATTATATAATATATATGTTACATTATGAGGTAGCGTGATCAATTAGGTCAGGTCAGGTAAGGTAGGGCGTGAGTCCAGGGCAGGGCAGGGCAGGAGGCGAGTCCAGGGCAGGGCACGGGGCGAGTCCAGGGCAGGGCAGGGCAGGGGCCGACACTCAGTAGTTCTTGAAGGTGTGGTAGTCCCTGAAGCAGTCACCCAGGCAGAGTGCAACTTTGCACTCGGCGCACATTGAGGTGACTCTTTTGGTTACATGGGGTTTCCTCACACTGGAGCTGCAGACGGTGCACTGCACCTGCCTGTGACGAGTGCCAATCAGCTCGGTGTTGGTTGTGTAGTGTCTTTCGACACCCAGCTGGATGCGGTCAGGAACGTGATCCCCACGCCATGCCGTACGTCTGTGAGTGGTGGTGCCATACTTCTCCAGGAGTTGGTAGGAGACGTTGTACACGAACTCCCGGAATTTCAGCTTCTGGTTTGGGGCCATATCCTTCTTCACCAACCACAAGTTGTAGGCGTTCAGCATCGTTATGTCAACTAGGTGGAGGAAGAGCTTGTGATACCACTTCACAGTCTTCCTCAGACACTCAACGCCTGACAGCTGACAGTCAGACTTGTCCACCAGGCGCATGTTTTTGGTGTAGTCCACTACCATGTCGGGCTTGTAGATTGTCTTCCTGGTTCGGTAGTGGATTTTGCCAGAATCCACCTGGGCACCTGTGTGGACGGTGGAAAGCAGGTGGACGTCTCGCTTATCCTTCCACTTCAGGGCTATCAGTTTCCCACACTTCTCGAGCTGCTTGTATTTCTGCCCCTTTCGTCGCCTTCTTCGCACATGCCTCTCGCGGTGTTCCTGGGCCAGGTCGTCTTCTGAAGGTGTGTCACTGGAGGAGGCATCTGTGAGAGGAATGACATCACCTGTGAACTTTGGCATAAACTTTCTTGTCTTTCTGACAGTCCCACATGACCCCGTTTGGTTGTCATAAAGAAACTGGCAGAGAGCAGGAGAAGTATACCAGTTGTCAGTGTAGATGATGTGGCCTTTGCCCAGGTAAGGTGCCAACATTTTCCTGACGATGGCACCTGACATGCCCATGGGGTCATTGGCAGCGGCTTTCGGTACGTCAATGTCAGTTCCTGTATACACGATCATGTCAAGCACTATTCCAGTTTCACAGTCGCACAACACGAAGAGCTTGATTCAGAACCTATGCCTCTTCAAGGGGATATACTGCTTGAAAACAAGACGTCCTTTGAAGAGCACGAGCGACTCATCAATCACCAAATTGAGGAAGGGGTAAAAGTATTTCCTATACCTCTCCAACAACATGGTGAACACATCCCGAACTTTCCATATCCTGTCAATCCTGTTAGGATTTTCGTTGTCTGCAAAGTGCATAAATCTTAGCAGCAACAAAAATCTGTCACGAGTCATGAACTTATTGAAAGTTGGGGTGGCGATGAGAGGGTCGTGCTTCCAATAGTGTTGCAACACATGCTTCTTGATCAGAGGCATGAGGAACAACAAGGCAAAGAACGTCAGAAATTCTTCCACAGTCGTATCCACCCAGCCTCGTATTCTCGCTTTTGGAGAAAGGACGTCCAATCTGCCAAACACCCACCTGTAGTAGGCGTTTGTTTGGGCAACGATGTACGTCATTACCTCCATGTCGAAAAAAGCGAGGAAGAAGTCGCTTTCGTTCGCTTGATCATCACAGGGCCAGTCGTCAGTTGTTCCTGACGTCCCAGGATTGAACTGGGGCACGTCAGGTACAAAATTGACCCCGTCAGACCAATCGAACGAAGGCATGCCAGGGATCGGAATGTCGTCTGCGTCTGCTTCTGCGTCTGAAATATCGCTTCCATGGTCGCGATACAGCACTTCATCATCATTACCCTCCTCTTCACTTGACAGACGATGCCCTTCCTCGTTTTCGTCACCGACGTCGGACTCACTCCCACTGTCCACTCCCAAATCCCCCCACCATTGGTCCCGTGCTAAGGCTTCGTCGTCGAAACCCGGGCTGCCAATGTCCTGCGAATCACCATCAAACAGCAGGGCGGCATACTTAGATGGTGTAAGAGTTTTCCGGGTCACTTTGGCACGTGCGGGAGTCTTATGGACAGGGACAGCAGAGGTGGTGGCAGGGGCGGCGACAGGGGTGGCGGCGGCAGGGGCGGCGGCGGCAGGGGCAGCAGTGGTGCGTGGCCTTGATGGCAAGATGATGGTGGTGCCTGTCGCCCTTCTCTCTGTTCCTTGGGCAGGGGCGGCATGGGCGGCAGGGGCAACAGGGGCAGCAGGGCCGGCAGGGACACCAGGGCCAGCAGTCGCTTTCCCAGTCGCTTTCCCCTTCCCCTTCCCTGTTCCTTGGGCAGGGGCGGCAGGGGCGGCAGGGGCGGCAGGGGCAGCAGGGCAGGCAGGGACACCAGGGCCAGCAGTCTCTTTCCCAGTCGCTTTCCCTCTCCCTTTCCCCTTCCCCTTCCCTGTTCCTTGGGCAGGGGCGGCAGGGGCGGCAGGGGCAGCAGCCGGCAGGGGGCAGGGGCGGCAGGGGCGGCAGGGGCAGCAGGGGCGGCAGGGGCAGCCGGGCCAGGGGCGGCTGGTGGTGTTGGTGGTGGTAGGGGCACTGTGGCTGGCGTACGGGTTCTTTTCCCTACGCCCGTGCCTTTCATTTTTCCTGCCCCCGCAGGTAATGCAGCCCTAGGGCGGCCTCCTGCGTCGCTGGTACCGGTGGCAGGGGTGGCAGGGGTGGCAGTGGTGGCAGTGGTGGTGGTAGTGGTTGTTGAAGTGGCCTGGGTCGTGGTGGCAGTGTCCCGAAAGACCAATGACCTCTGTGCCATTGCCCTGCTTGCACGTGTTTTACGTGCTTTTGGTGCTGGTGATTCGTCCTTTGAGCTGTAGGGCGTGTCGTACTGGTAGCTAGGGTCTTTGGCAGCCACCCTCTGCCTTCCACGGCGGCTAACACCACCAGAAGGAGGGCTGGTTGTGTCATCAGGGAGCGAGCGTGAGGGACGTGTAGGCTCCATGACTAGTGCGTGGTTACTGGCGCGGTGGTGCTTGCACGAGTGCGGGGCGAGCGTTTGGCGGGGTGATATCGAGAGTTGACATGTAGTACTATACCCACACCAATTTTCAGCCGCCTGGCTATAAACGCGCGGTTTTGGTACGTGTTCAAAGTCTCTGCTCTTAAGAGTCTCCCCGCAGTGCGCCGGGGGAACTCTTAAGAGTCTCCCCGCAGCTCCCGGGTTAAATTACAGGCTCGCTATCACCCGCCACGAAAAAAATCGACACCTAAATGGCACGATAGGTCTTAATATTCACAAATAAATGGGCGAAAAGTCTCAAAATTGCTAAACTAACAGGAAAAACGTCATAACATTTCAATGTTAATATACTAAACATGATGGAGATGGAGGGCCATAAAAACCAACATTCCTCCCCTTTAACTTGCGGCCTGGTTCGTACGTACAGTCGTGAACGCTATTAGCAATACACCCTTTTGAATCAGTAATACACACACATTTCTGCTGTTTTGCATTTAGCTATATATACGTTCATAATTCATTGTGTATTTACTAAGGCGTTGCAGAGGTCTTAAGGCCGCGTCATACAGAGGTCGACCGCGACCCGACAGTAACCCGAAGGCAATGACTTGCACTTTTCACCCGAATTCACCCGAAGTCCCCGAATGAGACTCGTACCCCGACTATGACTAGAAAGCAATTCGAATGCAACCCGAGGGACTCGAATGCGTCTCGAATACGAGTCGATGTTATCCCGTATATTACTCGAAACTAACCAGAAGTAGAACGGAATGGAATAGACCATGAGTCAAAAGCTAATCGACGGTGACCCGAGTAGCAGATACCAACCCGAGTTAAAACCGAATCACACCCGAAGTAACCCGACTTAAAACCGAATGAAACCAAACCCCACCCGAAGTCAGGAACCCAACCGGAATTAAACCATAATATAAGTCGAACGTGACTAGAATAAGTCGATTATGACACGATTATAAGGTTATGCATCACCCCACTATGTAAAGAGAGGGTGTGCTCACACAAGCTTCATTTGTACAGCGCACCCAACACAGCAACATGTCACAGGAAAGCAACCTCCCGGACCCATCACGACCGGAAGAGATGGATGACGATGCATTGGAGTTGGCAATCTTGAGGCAGGATATAGTTAATGCCAACCTCAGATATCAGATTACTGCCCACGCCATCATGGACAAAGAACGTGAACCCCAACGTGCTCAACCTCGACGGCCACGACGACCAAGGAAACCCCGAAGCTGTAGCGTCAAGCCATGGGTGGCACAGCGAGAGACACACGGACACTACCACCAGTTGCTGAAGAAACTCCAGGAAACTGACGTGGTTACCTATAAATACTTTCTGCGTATGGACGAGGAGCTATTTAATATGATTGTCGAACGTGTCACACCCAGGATCAAGAAGGACGAGACCAACTGGAAGAAGCCCCTGGAGCCCGGACTGCGAGTTGCCATGACACTACGCTTTTGGCCACTGGCGAGGCCTATAGAGCATGGCACTGAACTTCCGTGTAGGTGCCAACACGATATCACTGGCACTGCGGGAGACGTGTGAGGCAATCATACAGGAATACATGGAGGAGCAAATAGTGTGCCCATCAACACCTGAAGGTTGGAAGGAGGTCGCCAAGGGCTTCAAGGATAGGTGAGACTTCAGACACACCATTGGGGCAATTGATGGAAAGCACATTGCCATACAGCCTCCAAGCAACTGCGGATCCTTGTACTACAATTACAAGCACAACCACTCCATTGTGCTCCTGGCAATAGTCGATCACCTGGGAAAATTTATGTACGTTGACGTTGGAGTGAACGGGTCAGCATCTGATGGTGGTATATTCTAGGTGACTGACATCCGGAAGGCCCTGAAGGACGGAGCAGTAGGATTGCCACCACCCGAGCCATTCCCAGGGGAGGACCAGCCAGTGCCCTACTTTCTGGTTGGTGATTACGCATTCCCAATGAGGGAGTGGTTGCAGAAGCCACACCCACACCGAGGGCTCGATGATGACAAGAGAAACTACAACTACAGACTGTCTAGGGCCAGGAGACAGGTAGAGAATGCCTTCGGTGTGCTAGCCAACCGCTTCAGGTGCCTACTGACTACCATCAACATACACCCCAGTACCGTGGAGAAGGTAGTCCTGGCTTCATGCATACTCCACAATATGCTAATCGACCGACGTGAGCCCCAACCAGAAGCCGGACTTCGTCGCTCTGAAATACCCCAAAGTGACTGGGCGAGGGACCCTTGGAGGGCTTGGAGCCACTTCGGCGCCAGAGAGGACCAGCCGCTGCCAAAGTGACGAGGGACTAGTACTACAACCGCCCTGAACAGCGCCTTGCCTGGCAGGACGAGTAAAAAGGTACGTTTCCACTATTTGCAGGTCCATAATAACCCACACCCGTTTTATAAGTGTTGCACAATGTTGCAGTGTGACTGCCGTAGGTGTGCCAATACTGTCATTGAAATGACATAAATCAAACTCCATTCGATGCCGTATTATAAAAGTGTCAAAGTCTTTGATAAATATATTGTATACAAACCCGAAAGTGAATCACAGCACTAAATATCCTGACCTGTTATAAAGTTGTTATAATATATATATATATATATATATATATATATATATATATATATATATATATATATATATATATATATATATATATATATATATATATATCCTTGAAACATAAGTTCATTAAGATATAGGCCCTAATTTATTATTATTATATTTGGTCAAAGTCTCTAATTACAATAACAAAAACAATTGTTACCTTATTTTGGACTGCATGTCCACGTCACTTTATATGTTAAACTGTTATATTGTTTTCTGATTAATATTCACGAACATGTTGCTCAAGGATGTTGATTTGGTTAAAGTAATAACATGTTCACTTTTAATTATGGTCCGATTTTTTCAATGTCAATATTATTTATATCATATTGGGATGTGTTAAATTTCTAATTTTGTTCTTATTTGTTGATGTTGATCTTGGCTGTTGATTTGTTTAAAGTAATAACATGTTAACATGGTCAAAAATGTTCAATGTCAATTTAATATATATCATATTGGGATGTGACACATTTCTCTGTTTTTGTTCGTTTTTTTCAATTTAATTTTCTTTTATATCCTATTGCCATGTGATCTACTCGATCATATATTTTAACTTTATATTCCCTTTAATTATTATTAAGAAAGCAAATTAACCTTTGGAACAAGTAAAACATAGAACATATTTTTTAGGAGTAAGCACAACACAAGTCAAACATAGAAAATACATTTTTATTATAATTAATGAGGTACAGAGGTAGAGGTATTGGTTTGTTAATGAGGTAGATCCAGCATGGTCTCCAAGAAGGCAGGGTCCAGGGCTGATTGTTGTACGGGCGTGGCACAAGGACGTGAAGGCCCATAGGCCTTCCACTGAGAGGGTGTGTCTGGCTGCTGGATTGGAGACTGTTGAATTGTTTCCCTATATGGTGGTAGGACGTGCTAGTGGTAGGGACATTGAGAGTTTCATAATACTGACGTTGGGGATGATGTTGGGAAGGGTTTGGGGACAGGGGGTGGGAGAGGGGTCCGAAGTGTGGGAGGGGTCCTAGGCCCTGGTTGTGGGAAATCATGGCATTGGAGAATCTTAGCACGTCCAGCTGGAAGGCCTGAATCAAGGGTGATGGAAGGTCACGCATGTTTGTCTGGAGTGTCTTGAAGTAGGGCTTCAGACTCGCGTCTGCGGGGGTGTCCACCTGGTGGCTCCTCTTACACACATGGTAGAGGTTGTCCAGCTCCTCACCATCACGAAGCTGTGTGAGAAATATAAATGTATTAGAATGAATCAGACATAAACATTATAAACATTAATGCAGTGTACCTTCATTACAATAATGCGTGGCAAAATAACCTCTTCATCATTAATATTGACTAATAAACGTTACTGCATTGATATCAAATATGTTACAAATTACCGATATATGATACATCGAAATGTATAATAGATTTATTGTATGAAACATTTTCTTTTTATATATACTAAACCATTTACATAATTGCGAATGTACAATTAATTGTGTTCAATACTATAATGGGTGACAGTCAGTGAGTGGCTGAGTGAAGGCACAGAGGGTGGGGTGTTTTGTGTTGCATGTGGGTGTATGTGTTTACGAGTGGAGTTATTCAATTATGATGGCATGTTAACATTGGATACATAATAATGATATTTATCTTGTCATACAGGTCGGGTGGAGCGGCTGGCGCCTGGCTGGTAGTGGCACCGGACCCAGATGACCCGGGAGTTGCCACCACGGCTGAGCTCCCGGTCGCGGTGTCCTGGGTAGCTGTGGTTTGGGTTGGAGTGGGAGTTGACTCTGGCCCGTCCTCCCCTTCCGGTTCGACGTCGTCAGCCATCTCCTCCTCCACAGTCGTTGTCTTGTAGAGCTGTGGAATGTATCAGGTTATTAGTTTATAACAGTGTTGAACATCAATTTGTAAAGTAAATAATTATCTAGCAACACTCATACATATATATATATACAAAAAAAAAAAAAAAAAAATATATATATATATATATATATATATATATAATATCTAATATCAATGGTTATTTAATTTGGTCACTTTTACATAGCAATAAATATTCACAATAATCTGGGTGCAGCTTATTATTTATACATAGAAAAAATGAAAATAAGTATTATACATGTTAGACAATATTAATATTCGATTTTATTATATTTACAACATCCAACAATAATGGTGAAACATTTATGTCACTTATGTTTATTAAATCTTATGTTGAACAGCACCAAGATATTTATTTATACCTTTAAAATTTAATTTTGATTAAAAATAAAATTGCAATAGACTTGATAAACGTACCTTGCTCTTTCTGGTGGGCAACTTCACAAGATGGGGTTTGAGGAACGCGAAGTGGGTCTTGATCAAGGCGTCTCTCTCCGTCAGCTGGACCGCACCTGAACCAGACACGGGAATCTTGTCAAGCTTCCCGTACCTGGTCCTCATCCCTTCCATCCACTTGTTGAGTGTTTCCACTGAAAAATTTAAATAATATATATTAGGAGTGTTTACGTACAAAATATATATAGTATGGAGACAAAGATTATCACAACCGAATTTATTATCAGTCAACATGAATAAGTATGGTTCACCTGGGCAGGTAACCACACAGCACACATTGATATGAGGGAAGTACAAGCAAGACTGCACACGAAACATTATCTATTATTAACTCCAAATATTACCTAGTTATTTCAATTCCGAAAACAAGATTCGCCAGCAATGTTAACGCCAAACTTTATGATAAATATGTATCCACTTTGCATGGTACAGGTAAATTATTCCAGAAACATAGATGTGTTTGGTATTTGTAAGTAATATCACTCAACATAATGGTTATTATATCATAAGAACACACACAACCAACCTTCAATGTTGAGCTCCTTTGCCTTCGTGGCGAGTGTTTTCTCCCGCATGTTTTTATCCTTGTGGGCCCTCATTTTCCTGTTGTACAGGAACTCCTGCTCTGAATACCACTCGGCCACTTCCACCTCCTTCTGATCAGGGAGCCTGGTGTAGATCCTCCTTCTCCTTTTCGGCACCGGTTGTACTGGGTTGGAGGGCGGCGTGGTCTGGGTAGGCATCTCGGTGTATGTCGTGGGTGTCTGGGTAGGTGGCTCGGTGAGGGGCGTGAGGTCATCTTGGGTGGCGTCATCATCCTCGCTTTCCTGTTCCGAAGGACTGTCACCTTCGGTTGACACGATAGGGTGGGTCTTTTTGTGAGGGACATGGGCTTTCTTTGCTATAATAATAGACTTTGACTCTGCTTCCTCGGTTGGGTTTTCATTGTCGAAAACAGGGTTGGAGTCGATGTGCTGCCTCTCCTCTACTTCCTCCTCGCTTTCATCTTGGAATTGCGGGGTGCCAAACAGGTCCACAGACTCCATGGTAAATTTGCGGGGGCCTCTTCACTGCCTTGCCACCTTTACCATAGTTTCCGGGCATGTTGGCGACAAGAGTTGGAGAGAGAGACGTGGTGGGCGAGAGAGACGTGGTGGGCGGTGGGTACTGGTGTGGAATGGAGCGAATGCCTCCCACCCGCTAATATATTGGGCCCGTGCGGGGGTGGCAGTGTACGATTATTCGGGCCGCTCCAACCGCACACGGGCCTGCTTCACGTGGCTCCGCCCATCGACTCGCGTTCGGGTTTGATTCGACTTGGCTTCGACAACCCTTCGACTTACATTCTAGTCATTCGGATCACGATCGAGTATTCATCGAGTCTAATTACGAATGTCGGACATGCATCGAGTCATTTTCTAGTAGTATTCGGGTATCCATCCAGTCACCATCCTAAAATTCGGGTCAGCATCGAGAACAGTAGACTTTCGAACAAGTTTATGTAGGAATTTTCCACTGAGCATCGAGTCTAATTCGGGTTACGGTCTACATCATCGGGTCTAAGTCCACTTAGGTTCGATTTAGGTTCAATCAATTCTGGTATGAATCGGGTTAAATTTTTTGACTCGAAAGTGACTCGCATAGGTTGAATGCGATCAGAATATGGTAGAATGTAAGCCGAATACGAATCGAATGTAAATCGAAGGTGACTCGAGAATTTTGTAACGTTTTTTGACCCGAACGCACTCGAGGATTTCCCAAAAGTTAACGCATGCACTAACTTTTGGCCGACTCATCCGAACATTCGGGTGATGACCAGAGCATGACTAGAACGACTCGAACATACCAGAATCATACTCGATGTCGCCCGATTATTGGGCCGAATACACTCGAACCGCAAAAATTTGAATTTTTTTTGCAGGTCATTGCCTTCGGGTTACTGTCGGGTCGCGGTTGACCTCTGTATGACGCGGCCTTTAATCAATACAGCAAAAATAACTCAAGACTTTACAGCCTTCAAAATGTTTTAACAACAACTACAACATCAAGAATAACAATAACAAAGCAACAACAACAACAATAGCCGTTAAAATGAAGTGGAGAATATAATATTTCGTTGTGTGTTAACCCTTAATTAGCGGCGAGCAACATAAGTCGAGTTAAATAAAGCTGGACTATGTGGCGGCGCTCGACATAGGTCGTGTGGCAATTACAGCACGTAATGTTGCTGAGAGAGAGAGACAAGTGGTGGCAGGAGAGTAGCGAGCGTATGACTGCTCCAGACCACCGCGGCGAACCTACTGACACGAATCCCACCTCCTCCCTCCCTCTCTCACTCGCTATATACGGAATTGTATGGGGAAAGTGCCTAATTACATGCTTTTTGCACTCGTGTTGCACGGTTATTGCAAGAAAACTAGCCATCATAAAAGGATCGTTATGGTGTCATTCGAAAGCTCTGTTTATGCCCTTTCAGGGATAGATACTTGTTTTACGTTCTGGGTCTTATTTAGGCATGAAAATGATCACGTAAACAGCCCTATTTTGGCTAAAAACACCCCGCTGGGCGGTACATATAAATAAACCGCATAGGCCGCTCGTAAGGTGTTAAAGTATGTAAAGGCAATGTACAAAGGATGGCTTGGAATATATACAATATGATGACGTGAGAAACTTGACGGCAAATCAGTTGTAGGAGGTATACTGAGATGATAAATTGGAACTCTGGATTGGTCATTTAAATGGGGAACAACTTTCCCACTGATTTACAAATACATCTGATGAAGCAAAGGTTAATGAAGTGGTTTCCGGACATAAGGGGAGAAGGCCTTCATCAATGTTTGAATTCTTGACCAACTAGCTGAATGTAACAGAAACATCGCACTCGAAGATACACACGGAAGGAATTAAAACGAGGTCTTGTCTTATGAACAAAGAGTAATACAGGTTAAGCTTGGGTACTTCACTCAATTTGTGATTACATCAGGTGGAATGGGCCTTAGGAGTGAACGCTTCAACCCAAGACTGATAAATCTACTCTCAGAGAAGAATCAACAACCCAGAAGCTTCATTGTAACGTGGAAGCTACTAACAATTGGTATAACATATCACGAACACCTCATAGTTTTAACATCGTTCTTAACACCACAAATATCACACTAAAAGAAAGAAATGAAAGCATGTGAGGTCAAGATCACCATCGACCTTTCTGTTCAAGTAATGCAAAATAGTGTGCTCTAGTGTTTCAGTAATGTGTAGGTAACCAATGAAAGTTAGATATTCGTGGGAAAGTGGACGTCACTAGGTCCTGGGCCAATATCAGAAAACTAACCAACTCCATTAAGAGCTGAAGCATAATTTGGACTTCCTGTGTAATTTATTTGAATTTTACCTTCATATTCATTATGACGTTGGTGGAGAGACTCAGACCATGAGTGAGAAGGGTGGAAATGAGTTACTTGAGAAGTGCATGCAGAGTTACATGGAGAGATAGACAGACGACTAAGGAAGTAAGAGGGAGGTGTGGTGTGGAGGTAGATGTGCTGGAAAGTGTGAAAAGGAATACCTTGAGATGGTTCGGCCACATGGAACGTATGGGAAGCGAGAGAATTACTAAGAAGGTGTACAAGAGCGAGGTGGAAGGACAGAGAGGGAGAGATAAACCGAGAGAAAGGTGGAAGGATGGAGTGAAGAAATATATGGATGAAGGCGGTGCTGGTTGGAAGGAGGGGGGTCGACTGACTGGGGACAGAGGTGCATGGGGGCGTTTCGTTCGTGGCCACCCCTTTGGGGATCACGGCGTCAGGTAAAAGATAGATAGATAGATAAATAGATATTCATTAGAAATGATTATTAACCTAGCTAAATGTAACGTACATACTATAACTAACCAAAATTAATGTACAACACGAAACATATAATAATATTGTCATAACTAGACGGAAAATGTGCAAAAAAAAAATAAAAATAAATAAGCAATTAAACACGAATCCAAAATGGCGTTCGTATGCCACTGCCTTCAGTATTTTTCTCTTGAAGCTGTTAGAATTAATATGTTTTTTTACAAACATGTTACTAAAACCGGATATTGTATTTTATGATATATATATACAATTGCAGAACGTGACATACGACGTAATACATTTGGGCACTGTACATTATTGCGATACTATGACATCTTGATAAAACGTATAGAGTTGCTAATAAATAATACACAAAATCAAATCGATCAAATTTCGTCCATATCCATGAATACCCTTTTAGTATATCCTGCTAGTAAACACACATACACACACACACGGACACAGTGGCCGAGCGCACTATATAAACATACTCTTGTTGCTTGACTCTGGTAGCTCGGGTTCGATCCCAGCTACCTGCCGGTGAACTTTCTGTCAAAAAACTTTCCGGGCTGTGGAGGTTAGGTGAGGATGCCTGACGCAGTGAAATTGAAACGAAATTGACGTGAGAGTTGCGCTCCAAGTCGCTTATTTAACGTTATTTAAAGACAAATAGTCTTGCTAACTATGATGTTTATAGGTGTACCACCTTATAATTGAGATTGCGACGCATTAATAATATGCGAGGAGGCTAATTAAGCTTAATTATGATAATATAATGTTGAGGTGAAACTTAGGCCTCCTGCTATGATTGCTTCACTAGTCACCTCCACGGAGTGATAGCGTGATCGTCGTCTGATTGCAAGAAATCGCAAGCGTGATTCGTCGAATCAGAGGCTATCACGTCCAGTAGGGGTATCACATGTGCGTGTTTGGGTGTACTGAACGCGCTCCAGGTCACTAATGTCGTTCACTGGGGTCTGGAGGGTTTATGGTCAACAAACTTTTACACAGATACTCTCAGGGCCGGGACGGAGAGGGAACGACCGTAACATTGGGTGCTAAAATGGGAAGAGGGAAGACCGTCAAATGTTTGTATTTGCATATCTCATCAGTCTCACCAAAGCTATATACTAACTATGCCATACCAAAGTAAATACAATAATAATAATAATAATAATAATAATAATAATAATAATAATAATAATAATAATATAGTAGGTGTGCAGTTTTCACATTACAAAAAAAAAAAAAAAAAATGCATACGCAATTCTGCGACCTAGAATTCTGCAAGTAGTATTGAATCTCTTAGGTAAAATCGATTTATATACAGTATATATACTGTATATATATTAAATGTTTTTCTACTCACAGCCGGACTTGACCCACCGACAGTCAGAACAAGTGCCCATACTTGAATCCACTATACCACAGTGTGATAGAGGATACTTGTGTGTATTGGATTAAAGCATAGACACTCGTCCTGACTGTTGGTGGTTCATGTCCGCCTGGGAGTATATATATAAAATTACATTCATGATCACATTGAATCTTAACCATTGGAATATTTATCTATAAAAAGGTCAGTGTAACACTATTTTGTAGCATTTTGAATATGGTGTAATTCAAATTTAAAATATAATTATATAAGAAAGAAATAGTGACCGAAATCTGTGACCTTCACCATTCACCTTGACCTTTGAATAACAAAAACACAAAATTTGGACAAGCGTTGCATTGACCAACCTAATTTGCCAGCAAAATTTGGTGACGATACGTAACCCGTTCAGTACAGTTTTGTCGGTTTCATTTCATACTGGATGTTAAGATGATTTTATTTAGTTTATGAAGGGCCTCCATAAAATGAGCAGGCTTTCAACTATCTTAATTAACCATTTTTACTACCACCGATCCTTCATAAGCTCCACAAAATCGTCTAATTATAGCTAGAATACAATAAAAAAGACGTCACCGGTACACAAAGGGTTAAACAGTCTAGGAAGAGTTTAAACAAAATTATTAACACTCTCCTTTTCTTCTTTGACCATGACCTTTAACCTTAAGTATTATAATATATAAATTATTGATATATATGGTATCTAAATAAAATGCAACTAAAAGTCTTCAGCTTATCAAAAATTGAGTATTTTTTATGATGAAGGTTAACTTTTGAAGTTGGCCTGTGACCTTGACCTTTATGTAGGACTATATTTATGTTTGCTTTGATGTAACCCTAGAAAATCAAATAAATGTGTCAAATTTCATTAACCCTTGCTTGGCGGGTCCCGGCTTAAGTCGGATAGAGAACCATGGCCACCCCTGCGGGTCCCGGCTCTAGTCGCATGCAATGTTGAGCACATAATAGGCTCTGAGAGAGAGTCCGAGCGGTGGGTGGAGCGCGGGCGGGCTCTGACCGTTCTGTGTGGACATAGTCCCGCCTCTGACACCACCACCACATGTCTCCACTTCCCTGGTCCCGTGATACAAGGAAAACTGAGGAAATTACTGTATTTTAGGGTTTTTTCATTCGTGTTGCAACATAGTTGCAAGAGAACCGGTGGTCGTACAAGGATGGTTCAGGTGTCATTGGAAAGCTCAATTATCGCCCTTTCACGGATACATAAATGTATTACGCTCTGGCTCTTCTTTATGCATGAAAAAGAGCATGGAATGAAGCTCGTTTAGGGTAAATCTGCCCGCTTGGCAGGTAGTAGCGTTACAAAACTAGCCGTACGGGAGGTGATAAAGATCATCAGTTAGCTTCAGTGGTATTAAAGGATTAGTTGACCTTGACCTTTGACCTTCATTTTGACATCCATGATATCTGAAAATTTGACATTCTAATTTTCCCTTAAAGCACAACTGTCTCAATGAATTTTGTGAAATTTACATGAATAGTAATGAAATTAGCATATTGACCAATAAAATATTTTCTCGAAAAATATTTTCATGTTGACCTGTGACCTTGACCTATCAAATGGAATTACATATATTCTTGTATGACCTTGGTCTAGGCATTCCGAATTTGCATGATATGCCTAATGAGAATATTACATTAGATAGGAAATACTAGTAAAAATCATATTTCGACCTTTGACCTTGACCTTCAACCTTAGAATTTCTTATCGAGGATATAGTTAGCTTAACAGCAATGTTCGTATTAAGTAGCATTATGAATATGGTGTAATTTGTGTAAAAAAATATTTATTACATATAGTGATCATATACCTTGACCTTTGACCTTTGACTAAAAATAAAATACATATATTTGGATGGTCGTCGCATTGGCCGACTGAATTTGCCTGTATAATTTGGTGACAATACATTAATGTGTGCATTATAATTATGAATGTATGTGTTAGAGAGAGAGCGCGTGTACAGTATACTATAGTATGTGCTAGAGAGAGCGGGTGTACAGTATACTATAGTATGTGTTAGAGAGAGCGGGTGTACAGTATACTATAGTATGTGTTAGAGAGAGCGGGTGTACAGTATACTATAGTATGTGTTAGAGAGAGAGCGGGTATACAGTATACTATAGTATGTGTTAGAGAGAGAGCGGGTGTACAGTATACTATAGTATGTGTTAGAGAGAGAGCGGGTGTACAGTATACTATAGTATGTGTTAGAGAGAGCGGGTGTACAGTATACTATAGTATGTGTTAGAGAGAGCGGGTGTACAGTATACTATAGTATGTGTTAGAGAGAGCGGGTGTACAGTATACTATAGTATGTGTTAGAGAGAGAGCGGGTGTACAGTATACTATAGTATGTGTTAGAGAGAGCGGGTGTACAGTATACTATAGTATGTGTTAGAGAGAGAGCGGGTGTACAGTATACTATAGTATGTGTTAGAGAGAGAGCGGGTGTACAGTATACTATAGTATGTGTTAGAGAGAGCGGGTGTACAGTATACTATAGTATGTGATAGAGAGAGAGCGGGTGTACAGTATACTATAGTATGTGTTAGAGAGAGAGCGGGTGTACAGTATACTATAGTATGTGTTAGAGAGAGAGTGGGTGTACAGTATACTATAGTATGTGTTAGAGAGAGAGTGGGTGTACAGTATACTATAGTATGTGTTAGAGAGAGAGCGGGTGTACAGTATACTATAGTATGTGTTAGAGAGAGAGCGGGTGTACAGTATACTATAGTATGTGATAGAGAGAGAGCGGGTGTACAGTATACTATAGTATGTGTTAGAGAGAGAGCGGGTGTACAGTATACTATAGTATGTGTTAGAGAGAGAGCGGGTGTACAGTATACTATAGTATGTGTTAGAGAGAGCGGGTGTACAGTATACTATAGTATAGAGAAGTATTGAATTGTTTAGATAAACTCAAGGTAAATAAAACGCCTGGACTTGATACAATCTCGCCTAGAGTTCTAAAGTAAGCTAAGGATGAGCTCTCTAAACCACTGACATTACTATTCAATAAATCCTTGCAGTCTGGAACTATGCCCGATCAGTGGAAGCTAGCCAACGTAACACCGATATTCAAAAAAGGCAGCAAATCCCTATCCAGTAACTATCGTCCAATTAGCTTAACCTCAGTTGTATGTAAAATGCTAGAAACGGTCATACGAGACAGACTCGTAAATCACTTAGAGGAAAATAACATACTTAAAGATACTCAACACGGCTTTCGTAAAAAACGTTCCTGTTTAACAAACCTCTTAGACTTCTTCCACGATATCCTCAACCTCTACGATGAGAGTAAAGCTGTAGATATTATATACCTTGATTTTCAAAAGGCCTTTGACAAAGTTCCCCACAAACGTTTACTGCTAAAACTAAAAGCTCATGGAATACAAGACGGTGTGTTGAAATGGATAGAAAATTGGCTCAGCGACAGAAAGCAAAGAGTAGTCATAAACGGTAAGGCATCAAAATGGACCAATGTAAGTAGCGGGGTACCCCAGGGATCGGTACTAGGACCAATTCTCTTTCTAATTTACATCAACGACATAGATGAGGGTCTCACCTGTACAATCTCAAAATTTGCTGACGATACAAAAATTGCAAATAGCGTACTCTCAAAGGAACAAGTTGACGATATGCAACACAATCTAGATAAATTGTCATGTTGGGCCCAAATTTGGCAAATGAGTTTCAATGCGGATAAATGTAAAGTACTACATATCGGATACCTAAATGAGAAAGCAAACTATTCGATGAATGGCACTCAGCTTAAGAATGTAAACAGAGAAACCGATCTGGGAGTAACAATATCGAGTAACCTAAAACCGAGTCAACAATGTTCAGAAGTTGTTAAGAAGGCAAACAAAATAATTGGCTTTATAGGCAGGTCATTTGAGCATAAATCCAAAGAAGTTATCCTAACCCTTTATAATTCCTTAGTCCGCCCTCTTCTGGAATACTGCGTTCAATCCTGGTGCCCTTATTACCAAAAAGATATAAACAAGCTAGAACGAGTTCAACGTAGAGTTACCAAAATGATACCTAGCCTAAAGAACAAACCATACGAAGAGCGTCTTAGAGAATTAAATCTATTTCCTTTAACCCAGCGCAGATTAAGAGGCGACTTAATTCAAGTGTTCAAAATCATCAAAGGCATCGACAATATGAACTGTAGTAAGTACTTCACTATCGACCAATCTAATTACACGCGGGGAAACGGTTGCAAAATTATTGGTAAATCTTTTAACTCGCACGAATCTAAGAATTTCTTCTTCAATCGAGTTGTCAACTTGTGGAATGGGCTTCCCCGAAACGTTATAGACTGCATCACCGTTGATTCATTTAAACTCCGCCTAGACAAATATCTCGCATCAAACCCGCGACTGACTGCGTTTGTAAATGAATAACTTTATTTTATCCCCCCCTCAGTTACTAACCCATCTGTCCCCTACTAACTTCCTTATCCTGCCACGGACATTAGTTCCCGGGCAGTAATTCCCTTTCCAATGTTCCCTTACCCACTCTAAACCACTGTTTGGACACTTGATCCTCAGTGTTTTGGAGGACAAGCAACCTAGAAGGGTCACTAGATCTGTTGTTGCTTGATTTCCTTTGTACTCCTTTGTACTATGTGTTAGAGAGAGCGGGTGTACAGTATACTATAGTATGTGTTAGAGGGAGCGGGTGTACAGTATACTATAGTATGTGTTAGAGAGAGAGCGGGTGTACAGTATACTATAGTATGTGTTAGAGAGAGAGCGGGTGTACAGTATACTATAGTATGTGTTAGAGAGAGAGCGGGTGTACAGTATACTATAGTATGTGATAGAGAGAGAGCGGGTGTACAGTATACTATAGTATGTGTTAGAGAGAGAGCGGGTGTACAGTATACTATAGTATGTGTTAGAGAGAGAGCGGGTGTACAGTATACTATAGTATGTGTTAGAGAGAGCGGGTGTACAGTATACTATAGTATGTGTTAGAGAGAGCGGGTGTACAGTATACTATAGTATGTGTTAGAGAGAGCGGGTGTACAGTATACTATAGTATGTGTTAGAGAGAGAGCGGGTGTACAGTATACGATATAGTATGTGTTAGAGAGAGCGGTGTACAGTATACTATAGTATGTGTTAGAGAGAGAGCGGGTGTACAGTATACTATAGTATGTGTTAGAGAGAGAGCGGGTGTACAGTATACTATAGTATGTGATAGAGAGAGAGCGGGTGTACAGTATACTATAGTATGTGATAGAGAGAGTGGGTGTACAGTATACTATAGTATGTGATAGAGAGAGAGCGGGTGTACAGTATACTATAGTATGTGTTAGAGAGAGAGCGGGTGTACAGTATACTATAGTATGTGATAGAGAGCGGGTGTACAGTATACTATAGTATGTGTTAGAGAGAGAGCGGGTGTACAGTATACTATAGTATGTGATAGAGAGAGAGCGGGTGTACAGTATACTATAGTATGTGATAGAGAGAGAGCGGGTGTACAGTATACTATAGTATGTGTTAGAGAGAGAGCGGTGTACAGTATACTATAGTATGTTAGAGAGAGAGCGGGTGTACAGTATACTATAGTATGTGTTAGAGAGAGAGCGCGGGTGTACAGTATACTATAGTATGTGTTAGAGAGAGAGAGTGGGTGTACAGTATACTATAGTATGTGATAGAGAGAGAGCGGGTGTACAGTATACTATAGTATGTGTTAGAGAGAGAGTGGGTGTACAGTATACTATAGTATGTGATAGAGAGAGAGCGGGTGTACAGTATACTATAGTATGTGTTAGAGAGAGAGCGGGTGTACAGTATACTATAGTATGTGATAGAGAGAGAGCGGGTGTACAGTATACTATAGTATGTGTTAGAGAGAGAGCGGGTGTACAGTATACTATAGTATGTAATAGAGAGAGAGCGGGTGTACAGTATACTATAGTATGTGTTAGAGAGAGAGCGGGTGTACAGTATACTATAGTATGTGATAGAGAGAGAGCGGGTGTACAGTATACTATAGTATGTGTTAGAGAGAGCGGGTGTACAGTATACTATAGTATGTGATAGAGAGAGAGCGGGTGTACAGTATACTATAGTATATGTTAGAGAGAGAACGGGTGTACAGTATACTATAGTATGTGTTAGAGAGAGCGGGTGTACATTTTTTTTTTTTTTTTTTTTTTTTTTTTTCTATGTGATTGAGGGAGGCAAAAGGCATAACTGCCTATAGCGAGTGCCTCCCCCATAGTTGAAAGAGTGACAGGGCCAAAATCAAGTGACGTTCGAGCCAAAATGCCTGGACACACGGAGTTTGAAGCAATTTAAGTCATAGGAAGAGGGAAAGACTGATTCTGGGAGAGAGTTCCAGAGCTCAGCTGTTGAGTAGAAGAAAGTTTGAGAGTAACGTTTCACTCTTGGGTTGGAGAGTTGCACAGAGTAGGGGTGGGATTGAGTTGCAAGACGGGTACCACGTGCCCTACGTAAAGGAGGTGGTATGCACTGGGATAGCTCTGAGGAACACTGATTATTATAGTAGCGATAGAATAGCGAGAGAGATGCAACATTGCGGCGGAGAGAGAGAGATTGCAGAGAGTTGGTGAGTGGACGGGAGTTAATGATACGAAAGGCCTTCCTTTCTCAACTTTGTCTAGGAGAGCAGTGTGAGAGGAACCTCCCCACACATGTGAACAATACTCAATACCAGGGCGCACTATGCCCCTGTACAGAGCAAGAAGCTGTGCAGGGGAAAAGAACCCCCTAAGGCGGTTGAGCACACCCAGCTTCTGGGATGCTGCCTTAGCAAGACTGGTAATATGGTCCTTCCAAATGAGAGCAGAAGAAAAAGAGACACCAAGAATATTGAGAGAAGATGAAGGGTTGATTTTTGTATTGTTGAAGAATAAGGGATAGTCCGCTGGGAGATCCTGACGGGTAGATAGATGGAGAAATTGGGTTTTGGAAGCATTAAAGTTAACAAGGTTTTCTCTGCCCCAATTGGAAATAGTATTTAGATCAGAATTTAAGAGTTCTATGGCTTCATTACGTTTGTCGTTGAGGATTGCTGGCTGGGGCGTTCTGAAAAACTAATGGGGTAGTGCAAGGTTGAGTTCGTCTGCGTATGAATGGATGGGAATTAAGGTACAGTTAAGGAGATCATTTATAAAAATTAGAAAGAGAATAGGAGATAGGACAGAGCCCTGAGGAACACCGGAGTTTATAGAGTGAGGAAGTGAACAATGGCCGTCCACAACCGCGGCTATGGAACGGCCGGAAAGGAAATTAGAGACAAAGGCACAGATGGAGGGATAGAAACCGAAGGAGGGTAGTTTAGAAATTAAAGATTTATGCCAGACTCTATCGAAGGCTTTCGATATGTCTAGTGCAATAGAAAAAGTCTCACTCACCGAAGTCCCGAAAGGAGGATGACCAAGAGTTAGTAAGATATGAAAGAAGATCACCAGTAGAGCGACCCTTAAGGAAGCCATACTGGCGATCTGAGAGCAGATTATGAGAAGAGAAATGCTTAAGAAATTTGGAAGCAAGAATAGTTTCAAAAACTTTAGAAAGACAAGAGATAAGAGCAATTGGACGATAGTTGGAGGGTTGAGAGCGGTCACCCTTCTTTGGGACAGGTTGAATGTGAGCAAACTTCCAGCATGAAGGGAAGACGTTAGAGGATAGACAGAGACGAAAGAGTTTGCCTAGGCAGTATACTATAGTATGTGATAGAGAGAGAGCGGGTGTACAGTATACTATAGTATGTGTTAGAGAGAGAGCGGGTGTACAGTATACTATAGTATGTGTTAGAGAGAGAGCGGGTGTACAGTATACTATAGTATGTGATAGAGAGAGAGCGGGTGTACAGTATACTATAGTATGTGTTAGAGAGAGAGTGGGTGTACAGTATACTATAGTATGTGATAGAGAGAGAGAGCGGGTGTACAGTATACTATAGTATGTGATAGAGAGAGTGGGTGTACAGTATACTATAGTATGTGTTAGAGAGAGAGCGGGTGTACAGTATACTATAGTATGTGTTAGAGAGAGCGGGTGTACAGTATACTATAGTATGTGATAGAGAGAGAGCGGGTGTACAGTATACTATAGTATGTGTTAGAGAGAGAGTGGGTGTACAGTATACTATAGTATGTGATAGAGAGAGAGCGGGTGTACAGTATACTATAGTATGTGATAGAGAGAGCGGGTGTACAGTATACTATAGTATGTGTTAGAGAGAGCGGGTGTACAGTATACTATAGTATGTGTTAGAGAGAGCGGGTGTACAGTATACTATAGTATGTGATAGAGAGAGAGCGGGTGTACAGTATACTATAGTATGTGTTAGAGAGAGAGCGGGTGTACAGTATACTATAGTATGTGTTAGAGAGAGAGCGGGTGTACAGTATACTATAGTATGTGTTAGAGAGAGAGCGGGTGTACAGTATACTATAGTATGTGTTAGAGAGAGAGCGGGTGTACAGTATACTATAGTATGTGATAGAGAGAGCGGGTGTACAGTATACTATAGTATGTGTTAGAGAGAGAGCGGGTGTACAGTATACTATAGTATGTGATAGAGAGAGAGCGGGTGTACAGTATACTATAGTATGTGTTAGAGAGAGAGCGGGTGTACAGTATACTATAGTATGTGATAGAGAGAGCGGGTGTACAGTATACTATAGTATGTGTTAGAGAGAGAGCGGGTGTACAGTATACTATAGTATGTGATAGAGAGAGAGCGGGTGTACAGTATACTATAGTATGTGTTAGAGAGAGCGGGTGTACAGTATACTATAGTATGTGATAGAGAGAGAGCGGGTGTACAGTATACTATAGTATGTGATAGAGAGAGAGCGGGTGTACAGTATACTATAGTATGTGTTAGAGAGAGAGCGGGTGTACAGTATACTATAGTATGTGTTAGAGAGAGCGGGTGTACAGTATACTATAGTATGTGTTAGAGAGAGAGCGGGTGTACAGTATACTATAGTATGTGTTAGAGAGAGAGCGGGTGTACAGTATACTATAGTATGTGATAGAGAGAGAGCGGGTGTACAGTATACTATAGTATGTGTTAGAGAGAGAGCGGGTGTACAGTATACTATAGTATGTGTTAGAGAGAGAGCGGGTGTACAGTATACTATAGTATGTGATAGAGAGAGCGGGTGTACAGTATACTATAGTATGTGTTAGAGAGAGAGCGGGTGTACAGTATACTATAGTATGTGTTAGAGAGAGAGTGGGTGTACAGTATACTATAGTATGTGATAGAGAGAGAGCGGGTGTACAGTATACTATAGTATGTGATAGAGAGAGCGGGTGTACAGTATACTATAGTATGTGTTAGAGAGAGCGGGTGTACAGTATACTATAGTATGTGATAGAGAGAGCGGGTGTACAGTATACTATAGTATGTGATAGAGAGAGAGCGGGTGTACAGATAGTCTGTTTGGTTTCAGGTGATGGTGAACTGAATCCCTTAGCAGCGAATTGTCCGATACATAATGGAAATATATGCAACTAATATATCTCTACGTCATATTAATGCCAAGTTACCATAATTACCAACACATTTCGATACACAATCCTCGTAATAACTGAGTAATGAAGATGGGGACATGACAATCTATCATCAGCTAAAATACAACCGAGTATATTGTATATAATCCTGTGTCTGTAAAATACAACCGAGTATATTGTATATAATCCTGTGTCTGTAAAATACAACCGAGTATATTGTATATAATCCTGTGTCTGTAAAATACAACCGAGTATATTGTATATAATCCTGTGTCTGTAAAATACAACCGAGTATATTGTATATAATCCTGTGTCTGTAAAATACAACCGAGTATATTGTATATAATCCTGTGTCTGTAAAATACAACCGAGTATATTGTATATAATCCTGTGTCTGTGAAATACAACCGAGTATATTGTATATAATCCTGTGTCTGTAAAATACAACCGAGTATATTGTATATAATCCTGTGTCTGTAAAATACAACCGAGTATATTGTATATAATCCTGTGTCTGTAAAATACAACCGAGTATATTGTATATAATCCTGTATCTGTAAAATACAACCGAGTATATTGTATATAATCCTGTGTCTGTAAAATACAACCGAGTATATTGTATATAATCCTGTGTCTGTGAAGTACCATCTGTGTGTGTGGCCTTTCCTGGAGTAACATAGTTGATATTAACGTTAAGAGGGGATGGCTGAGTTTATTTCCTTGTTTCTATGTATGTTTTAGTTTCCTCCCTAGACCTCCATCAAGTTTAAAAAACACCCCTAGACACCCCTTCAAGATAAATTTTACATTTTTCGATAGAACAATTTCCTGGCCGAAGGCCGGTTCATCTTAAAATTACAGGCTCGCTACCGCTCGCCAAGAAAAAATAATTGACACCTAAATGGCACGAAAGATCTTGATATCGATAAAGAAATGAGATGAAAGGTCTTATAATCGACAAACTAATGGTCGAACGTCTTTACATTTCAAAACTAATGGGGCTTAACATGAGGCAGAAGGGGGGCCAGAAAAAAAACCCTCCCCCTTAATATTGTCCTCCCGTCCTCCTTTCCTCCCTCCCTTCCTTTATCCCTCGCCTTCACTCCGGTTATTGACACTTTCTGGACCGTGTTATCGGCTTTGTCTTTAGTACCCATGGAGGTTCACCGATCCCCACATTCCCCAGAACCCCTCGCAATACCATTTCCACTAGAGCTGTTTTTGGTTGCTTTTATATTCCATCTTTCACATTATCTACGCTTGCTGCTAGATTTCAAGTTCGTTTATTCTTTCAAATGTTTCTAACTTGCAATTGATTCAGACCTTTCCATAGCATATATATTTATTACTGCTGTGCATCCTAGACCCCCCACCCCCTCTGTCTCTGTCTCTCTCTCTCTCTCTCTCTCTCTCTCTCTCTCTCTCTCTCTCTTTTTGTCTTTCTCTCTCTCTCTCTCTCTTTGTTTTTCAATTGTACATCAAAGGCCCTCCTATCTTTCCACTTTTTTCTGCAGCTCCTGTTTTTCTCCTTAACCCCTTCAACACTCTTGGTCAATCTCTATTTTTATCTCAGTTTGTTTTCCTTTGTTTACCCCTTTGAAGCCTGATCGGTGCCGGGAGAGAGGGGCCGGTTTGGAATATTTTGCTAAGGTGATAATTTCCATGTAAACTGTTGGTCGTATATGACGGCAAACTGGCAACTTTAAGCCCTGTTGTTGATAGGAAGTTGTTGTTGTTGTTGTTGTTGTTCTTGTAGATCCCCAGACTATCTGGCCGAACAGTCCCGAGTCCGGTAGACCGAAGCCACTCCAGATGCTCAAGCTTCCGAAGGGACCAGGGTGAGTTGAGATCTGTCACTGAGAGGGCAGGAGGAGAGGGGATCATCAGTCCACAGGCTTGCACCCCTGGGGCAATGCTCCCACCGTCCGCAGCCCCCCTTGCAGTGCCACCCAATCGGGCGATCTCGTCAGCACCTAGAAAGATATGTAGGCCTAGTACAGAAAAAGAGACAGACAGAAACGGCTAAGATAGGGTAGAAGATGCCAAACCTCACTCTAGATAGGACCAGCCCTCACCAGCGTTGGGATGTAGATCACTTTGGTAGGCAACGAGACAACGGTAATGGCTTGGTACAGTTGGCAAAATAAGTTAATTGACCTGTTGTTGTTGTTGGTGTTGTTCTTGTTGTTGGGAAGTAAATCACTGTGGTAGACAACGAGAGAAAGGTGATGGCTGGGTACAGTTGGCAGAATAAGTTATAAGACCTGTTGTTGTTGTTGTTGTTGATGGGAAGTAGATCACTGTGGTAGGCAACGAGATAAAGGTGATAGCTGGGTACAGTTGGCAATATAAGTAACTACAATGTGTCTTGTTATTCAGTCACGATGTATACAGAGTGTAGTGACAAGTGTGGGAGTGAGCAATGCTCTCAACCACAAATATTTAATCAACTTCCAACACGACTTGGTTAAACACCCTTATGCATCTTACATCAGTTACTGTATACACGAAGCTAAACACACGCTCACTTCCTCTGTCTCTCTCTCTCTCTCTCTTTCTCTCTCTCTCCCACTAACCTGGTTTCCTGTGAGAAAGTAAATTATATATTGGTAATCTTCTCCCCTTTCTCCTGCTCCCCTCTACTCCTGAAATACATTCCTTTGGCTTAATTGTTTATCATTTTGTATTTTACGCCACTCTACTTGTAAAACACTGAATATTCATGGTAATTTGTTTCTCCAATTAATATTCCATATTAGTGCTTTGTTTGTCCACGTTCCCTATTTTTTCCTTTCTTTTCTATTTTGTTAAGCAGAAATATGGTATGCAAGTACAACTGTCTGAATAAGGCGTAAAATAATGGAAAAATCAAGCACCACGCCACAACCGCCAAGCAGTTTTCCCGCGCCTACCACCACACCCGGGAGAATGGAAGCCATAACCACCACACCACCAAGATACGCCAGAGTTGCCTCCATAACTCCCGCACTACCTCCAACACCCGGCAAGGATATCGTGGTTACAATACAAAACCCCGATGCTAGCAAGAATTGGAAAAGTAGAAAGGAAGGCAAGACAAACAAACGCTTGCATAAATACCACACTTCCAAGCGCCATTCTTCCTCCACGTCACATCACAACCACGAGAGGGAAGTCAGGAGGGGCTACCCCATGGTAAAGAGACTAATAAGGTAAACCGATGGTGGAGATAATTGGAACTTGGTAGGAAGATGATGACGTCAGACTCTACTCTCGCCGCTAGGGTCAGTCAAGGCAGCAGAGGTCTTCCGAGTTCAAACACGTGTTGGTTGTGTATAGGATACTGGTGTTTTCCACCGAAAATGTGAAGTGACATGAATAAACATAGACATATATAGTGTGACAGGACCCTAGTCTATTTGCTAAAGTTGTTATTTTTTGCATTTGAAGATTATATATACCGCTATGAGGTAGTTCACAGCTGACGTCATTTCATATTTTACCGCAGAAATTTTACGATCGATATGGTGTTTTTCTTCATCTAATATACAGAGTAACGTCGATTGATATTGACCATTTTATTGCAGTAGGACTCTACCTACATGTTAGCCATGTTATTCGATATAGTTGTAGCTTATATGAGGAGATATTTCGAAGGTGTTGGTTATTTTCGCTTCGTAGGTCGGGAGATAAGATGGAAGTATACGGATCCTTGTTTGTCCCTCGTCCAACTTCCTTTAAATTTACGTAGTTTGCTGCCGGCACTCGTCGACTTTCACCCAGGGATGGCGTGTGAGGGTGTACGAAGGCCCAGGGGATGTGAAGAGATGATATGTATAAGTATGTGGCTAGCTAAGAATCTAAGAGGGAATCAGATTTCGACGAAGCGAAATGGTGTGGGACTGGGAGAGCAGAATGGACGGTGCTGCCTTCTAGTGACCAGAGAGAAGACTATAGCGGGGCCTTATGTCAACAAACCAGCGACGCTGGTATACGAATATTTCACTAAATATTCGCTTATAGAATAATCAACGTTATTCCCACAACTATATCATATATTATGATGGTACCATAGTTGAGCGTGAAGTCACAGAAGAAAAAGAAGTGATGCTTCGACACTGTCACTAAGGCTACCTATTTCAACTCAAAGTAGGGATGTTATTGCATTTTTTTTTTTCACGGATATACACTGCAATGTTAAGTGCATTTAAATCTCACACCAGTATGTGGGTTATTGCAGAGATAAATATAATGTCAAGGCTAGAATATAACTAACTTTACGGGACTTTAAAGTTGTGTATCAAACTAAGAATATACCATGGGCGGTAAGATGACCGTGACCTTATCAGACTAGAAAGAGTGACCGCGGTTTGTTTACGGTCATTTAGAAGCCTTCGTGTGTATGAGTTAAAGAATTCTGTGCCTCTACCTTACTAGTTTTTCTACCATGGGCTACCCCATCCGCCCCAGGGCCTCCTCCCCGCACAGCTGTCCTTCTTACCCGGAGAAGGGCCACCGGGAGAAACGCCAAAAGAGATAAAACTATGACAAGCAAGGTTAAGATCTATACAGTTGGCAAGCTATTAATTAGCCTTCACTGGAAGATAAGTAATAGCTGGATGATTTGGGTTTGTACTAGATAAAGACTTGTGGCATTGGTTATAAAGATTTATCTAGGATTCTTCTGATCTTGGCTCATCAAAGGAATTCTTTATTAGATCCCACTGGGGGCAACCTAATATCAGTTCCTCTGCCTTGATTACCAGGAATTATTGTCAATAAAGAATGCTGTTTTGATATGCACTTTATTGGTAGTAAACCGACCTCAATAACCCTTTCAAAAGTTCACGCACTGGCAATTGGCTTTTGAAAGGTAGGGCTCTGCGAGATACCGTAGCTTGTATGCATAACGGCACTTTGTTTATAGAGTCCTTACGGTAAGTGATCTCAGGCACTGGCTCTAGGATACGTATTCGTAAAAGGCCCAAAATCAACTCATCCACCAGTCCCTGAAAGACTCTTACAACGGTAAGGACAGTTAAGAGACGTTGTGTCAAATCAACCCTCTTACGTTTGTCCGATGATATGTTACGTATACACTCGTATATTGGAATATAACATTTAGGACCCAACACCCAAGAGTGCTGAAAGGTTCTGCATCAAAACTCTTATAACGGTCAGAGTAGTTAACACCTTACGAGCGGGTGGTGGAGTATATTTCACTGTGCCGCTCAGCGTTTTTTTTTTACCATAAATGGGGTTGTTTCCGTGCTCTTTTTCATGCATAAACAAGACCAAGAGCGTAAGACAAGTATGTATCCGTGAAAGGGCGTAAATTGAGCTTTCCAATGACACCCGAACCATCCTTCTACAATCACTGGTTGTCTTGCAACGATCGTGCAACCGAAGGGCAAAATCGCTAAAATACAGTAATTTCTTTATATAATTACGTATATAGCGAGGGAGTGAGGGTGGATGTAAGTGGAGTACATCTCAGTTGGTCCACGGCGGCCGTGGCGAGCGGTCATGAGGTAACCCATATATCGCTACCGCCAGACGCTGCAGACGCTCTGTCAACGCTCTCACGATATCGATCATAATTTGAGTATTAACTACTCATCCTCTTCATTCTTGTGCATGAAAGGTGGTTAAGAGCACATTTAACCATCCTGTAGTTTAATAAGTAACACTGCACGATATTTCGCTGTGTATTGACTGATAAACTTTGTGTTTATCACAAGACTCCTGCTCGGACAGGGCACCACTAGCGCCATCTGTTGTTTTGTTTTGTTTGTAAACAAACGCTCTCTTCTTAGTTGATATAAAATCGTAGCCCCTAATTTTACCCATTACCTACTGTAGTAAGTATCAATTTAACTGCCTTGTATGTAAGTAAAGCTTTGCATATTAATTTGCTAATAAACAATATTGTGTACTAACTAACCTGCCTACAGGAACGAACGCCGACGCCATTTTGTAAACAAACTTTTTTTGGGGATTATACATATTAAATTCCAGCCAATTTTGTAGTAAATTTAAATGCATTCATTTATCTTTTCCCCCTAGATATTCTTGACTTTTTCTCCTCAGAGTGATTTTACTTTAAGCTAAGGGTGGTATTTGTACAAACTAACCTAGCCTAACCCAACCTGCCAAGCTTTTAACCTAATCCAAACCTAGCCTAGCCTATAGCCAGCCAATCTGTTGTTCTTATTAACTCTAGTAGATATTGTATTTAGTATCCTACTGTAGCTATATATATCTGTAATTTTAGTTGTTGCTTGCACGATCTTGTAGTAACCTTTGACTGATACATTTTGTTTTGTTTTATCTAAAAAGAGTAGGCTACAGTGACACCAGGGCCATCTGTTGATACAGTATATTAACCCCTTGTGTGCAGTCACACTTTATTTTTATATAATCTCTATTTGGTGAATTGTATATTTAGTTATATATTCTGTTATATATATATATTTGTTTAAGGTTAGGTTATCACACCTGGTAGCCTATTTCTGCGTATTTCAATTTTATTATTTTCTGTTAGGCTATTCAACGCTGGTAGCCTATTGGTGCGTATTTAAATTTAAAAAAAAACTTTTGGTTAGGCTATCGCCCCTGGAAGCCTAATTCTGCGTATCTCAAATTATTTGTTTTCGGTTAGGCTATCACCCCTGATAACCTATTGTTGTGTATTTCAACATTGTTTTCGGTTGAAGTGATTGAAGTGTTTCTAAAGTGAGTGAAGTGTTTTAAAGTGAGTTAAGTGTTTTAAAGTGAGTGAAGTGATCTGAAGAAACTGACTGTTACCATGCCTCGCACTTGTACGAACTGCGCCAGTAGGTTTGGTGAGTCCATGTTTGTTACTGTCGATCTTCAAGTCTGCCGTCTCTGCCAGCAACAAGAGAATTTGACAGTGAAATTAGATGAAGCCTACAACAAGATCAACGTCCTCACCATGAAGCTGGAATCACTCCAAGAGTTTGTAACACTCAACGTTGGAGTACCACAAACTTCAATTGTCACCGCAACTCCAGCAGCCACCAACGCCCCAACGTCAACTGCCAACAATTCAACGCCTGCAGTAGCCATTTCATCTGATGGTTCCGATACTCAAGAAACAAATAGTAACTCTCTTCCCCCTCAAGACAACTTCCGTGTTGTTAGGAACAACGTTTGCCCCAAGACCAGGAAACCCATACCGATTACCGAGTGTCAAAACCGCTTCCAGATACTCGCAGACTCAGATGACGAAGCGGAAATAGAAGAAGTCCGGCTCGTGGGAGACTCGATGATACGTGGTCAGCTCACAGAGTTTTGCGCCAGAGCACCTAAGACCAGGAAGCGTTTTTGTATCCCTGGTGGTGGTGTGGACGACGTAGTTGCTGCAGTTGACGAAGTATCTAAGCTGGCCCCTGCTAATACAATGTACGTCATCCACGTTGGATCCAACGATGTACAGCGAACCCGGTCGGAAGATTTGCTTTTAAAGTACCAGCAGCTGATCAAGTCGTTTAAGGAGAAGTCATCAAGGATCATCGTCTCAGGAATCGTCCCCCGGCTTGGTGTAGAGAGCCGATTTTACAACATAGCCACCAGCACAAATCGTTGTCTAGCAAACCTCTGCAGGAAGGAAAACGTGGGATTCGTCGACACCTGGGACAATTTCTACTACGATGACTATTTGTTTTCGGATGATGGAGTTCATCTGAACCAGGTGGGAGCAGCACGTTTTGGGCGTCTTCTCAACGATGCGGTGAAGGATTTTCGGAGAAGAAATTGACTCAGCACAGGACAACCAGGAAGGAGGACCGAAGACAGTGAGGGCGGCAACCTGCGAAGGAATTAAATGCTAATCTGTCAAGAACCGCGAATTTGGATAAACCTCCACCAACACGACCCAAATTCAAAACCGCCAGGGATAACGACCGAGGACCGATGTCAGCCATGAATGTAAATGTAGATCCGATCAGAACCAAAAATTGGATTAAAGAACGTTCTGTGAGTTCTAAAACCGCAACTTTAAAGGTTTTCTATGCAAACGCTCGTAGCATACGCAATAATTTTTCAGATTTAGAGGAACTATTGTTTACTGAAAATTATGATGTGATTGGTATAACAGAATCTTGGCTCAATACAGTAGATAGAGACTTTTTAGCAGAGTATTCACTTCCCGGTTATGTAATGTTTGAGAAAAGCCGAATAAATAAAAATGGAGGTGGCATTTTATTTTATATCAAAGAAAGTCTTAACCCGACCCTCTTGTCAAAACCTCAAATTGTGAACGTCGACACATCTTTTGTGCTAATAAAGAATAATAAAGGTACAAAAATAATACTTGCATTAATATACAGACCTCCAGCTCAATCAGTGCAAACTGACCGAGAAATTTATGAACAAATTGCAGATGTAAGTAACTCACAAGATACCGTATTTTTTGGCGACTTTAATTTACCTGTGACCAAGTGGGGCGATACTCTTACTTCACACTCCGGACATGACTTGTATACGAACTTGCAAGAGAGTTCGCTTTATCAATTTGTTCGAACACCGACCCGTGGTAATAACGTTCTTGACACTGTACTTGCAACAAAAGAAGAATTAATAGAGAATTTGAATGTTGGTGATGAATTCAGTAACAGCGACCATCGTACGATAACTTTCACTTTAAAGTTTACTAGTAACGAACCAAATAGTAGCATCGAAAAAGTCCCTAATTTCAAGAAAGCAAACTTTCATAAACTTAGAGCTATGTTTAAAGAAACTGACTGGAGCTTTTTAATTAACAATAACGACATAAATACATCTTGGAAGTTATTCGAAACCATTTACCTAAAAGCAGTGCAAGACTGCATACCATCGAATATACGGCGTCCAGGCCATAATACTAAGCCCAAATGGTGGAATAAAGATATTTCAAACTGCCTGCTTGCTAACAAATTTGCTAATGATAGATTAAAATCCTCACAAAATGACGAAGAACGGGTGAAATTTGTAGAGCTACGACGCAAAGCCAAAAAGTTAATTAAGCAAAGTAAAAAGACCCTAGAGTTACATATTGCGAATCAAAGTAAAACAAACCCGAAAGAATTCTATAGTTATATCAGAAAGAAAAAAGTAGTTACTTCAACTGTTGGACCATTAGTCGATGAAAATGGAGAATACACCAAAGACGAAGTACAAATGAGTAATGCCCTCAATACCTTCTTTGCATCAGTTTTTACAACAGAAGACCTCAGTGATATCCCTACACCATCGCCGATTCAGATTGATAATTCAGATGTTCTAAGCAATATCACCGTTACAGAGAGAGAAGTATTGAAGTGTTTAGATAAACTCAAGGTAAATAAAACGCCTGGACCTGATACAATCTCCCCTAGAGTTCTAAAGGAAGCTAAGGATGAGCTCTCCAAACCACTGACATTACTATTCAATAAATCCTTGCAGTCTGGAACTATGCCTGATCAGTGGAAGATAGCCAACGTAACACCGATATTCAAAAAAGGCATCAAATCCCTACCCTGTAACTATCGTCCAATTAGCTTAACCTCAGTTGTATGTAAAATGCTAGAAACGGTCATAAGAGACAGACTCGTAAATCACTTAGAGGAAAATAACATACTTAAAGATACTCAACACGGCTTTCGTAAAAAAACGTTCCTGTTTAACAAACCTCTTAGACTTCTTCCACGATATCCTCAACCTCTACGATGAGAGTAAAGCTGTAGATATTATATACCTTGATTTTCAAAAGGCCTTTGACAAAGTTCCCCACAAACGTTTACTGCTAAAACTAAAAGCGCATGGAATACAAGACGGTGTGTTGAAATGGATAGAAAATTGGCTCAGCGACAGAAAGCAAAGAGTAGTCATAAACGGTAAGGCATCTAAATGGACCAATGTAAGTAGCGGGGTAAGCACTCAACATCTGCAGCGTGTAAACCTCCGAGAGGCACAAGCTCTCTTCTTTCATCATATTCGTCAAGTCATCTTCAAAGACCATGAAATTCGCACACTGCAAGGCCTGCTGCAGGACTATAAGCGCATTATCTCAAATCGCGGACATAACTCAGTAGTAAAATCCAGCTACTTAAAGGAAATTCTCGTCAATGAATTTGGGGAAGACATCGGATTTCATGAACGCATTCAAAAGAATGTGAGTGAACTGGTATATGATACAACAGCAGCAGGTACATACATCGAGGACGGCAATATCTTCATTGGGTGTCAGCAATGATCAGTTGGTGATGAATGTTGCGGCATGACTCAAAGAGCAAGTCATCAGGACAAATGCTATTCCCTGGCTCCCATATATACATGAGTTGGAGAGAGAAGAAGACTTCAGTGAGTTCCTGCTGAAGCTGCTCACATGGCTGAAACACCCAAATAAGTCTGCAATTGATGACAGTCCATCCGTCCGATCGATTGCATCTATCCTCACAAGCTACATCACTGGAAAACGCACTGCATTTGAGATAAATCTCTCTGTCTTGATACATGGACTGACCAAGAGTAGGGAGATAGTCGACATAATGCACACAGATGGACTGGGCATCAGTTACAATGACGTACTTATGCTGCGAGATTTATGGGAGGTCAATGACCTCAAGTGCTCATCTGATTGCCCCTTCGAACTAGCTGAGGGTAAGCCTGCTATCGCTATAGTCGACAATGATGACTTCAAGAGCGACACACTGACCGGTGCTGGCCAATCACACCGCACTAATGTCATGTTTGTGCAGCCAGAATCATTTGATACAGAACTTCCTTCCGAGAATCACGAGGATAGACCAGTTCCCGCTGCCAACTTTGCATCAAACCTCTCGACAACTCTCAAAGAGCTCGGAAGTGAAATGCAAAAAGTCAACCCATACAAGACAGCGAAGCGTGGGGAACCACCTCTCAGGAAGCCACCAGCTGATCAAAGTACTCCTCCTCCTGACACATCGGTGCAAAGAATTCGTGGTGTGATCCATGCATTGGCCAGGGCGCAAGATGACCGAACGAGACCTAAGCCAGAAGAACAGACTGTGCTTGGGTTTTCAGGGTTTCACGCCAGCATGTCAAATGGAGATGAGAAGAGTCGAGCAATATACCACATGACCTATCCCACCCCACCCAGTAAGACAATTCTCAATGATGTGATGTGTAAGCTTGCAAAATCAATCAAAGAAAAATAGATGCCTTTTGCAATAATTGTTGGTGATCATCCTGTCTACGTGCTCATGCTAGAGTTGAAAAGTGAGAATGCTGAGCTGGTCAGCAAAATCTTACCATTCATGGCACCCTTCCACATCCAAATGTCGTTCATCTACACTATATACAAAAGGTTTAAGGGATCTGGGATCTCAGATGTGTTGGTGGCAGCTGGTGTTATAGCAGACGGGTCTGTTGATCAGGCCCTTCGTGGAAAACATATTAAGCGTGGGGTTCGCTGCTTGCGACTATTCTAAGAGACTCTGGTCCACCATGTCATAGACAAACGTTTTGGAAGATTCCCCTCTATCTGAAGAAGTAAAGGCATCCCTTGCCAAGCTTCGACATCCGACTGATGCACGGGAACTTGCAGATGAACATGCAGAGCTAGAGAGAAATGCTGAGCTGAAGGACTTCGTTGATGTTCTCTTCAAGGACTTTGAGGGTGCCCCACAAGCAGAATACTGGATGTCATTCATGAAAATGGTTGAGGTTCTAACTCAAAATATCCATGCAATCAGAACAAGCAACTGGACTGAGGTTAAGTCCTCACTCAAGCTCATGCTTCCTTTGATGCAAATCTATGATAATGACAAGTATGGTCGGCATCTCCCCGATTTCACCGCAGTGCTTGATACCCTTCCTGTCGATCAGGCTGCATTCATGGAGAGTGGTATGTTTGCACAGTCAATGACAGGAAAACTATATTCGTGTGTCGCCCTCGACATATGGATAGCGTCAACAATGAATAAGGGCTCTAAGCTGAAGTCTGGTTGGTTGGCCATTCTGAACAATGAAAAGCAGCTCCTTTCAAACACTCGGAATGTGAATAACATCAATCGGGTGAGAACAAAGGTCCATCGCCATGCTAATCGCAAGAAACAAGGAAATGGGAAGCATGCTGATTGCTCGTCATGTAAAATGGAGAAGGATGAACAAGCTGTACAGGATATAAGCGCATGTCTCACTGAAGTCAAGTGTCATCCATTTGACCATACAAACAAGACACTTCGATCCCTACAGTCAGGAATCCCAGCCTCAGACGCTCTCGCTGCCGACTTGAAATCGGCAAAGGAGGATGGCACAAGCAAACTGAAGCAGTTCTTGAATGAGAGAGTGTATTCCAAGACCAAGTCTCTCAACGACAGAGTTCCCCGTAGCAAGCGTTTGAACTTTTCAATTCAGGAATTGAAGAAATCAGATGGTGAGAACCTGAAGGGAAAGACTGAGGAAATGGAGCGTAATGCCTTGGCCTCTGTTCTTGGACTGGTTGAAACGAGTGGTGCCCTCAAACTTCAAGAAGTCCTGCAGCATCGTGTTACAGCCGAGTGCCTTTCCATCTTCAACGTCAATGGAACCATCCGTAAGGCACAGAAAAGCAAGCTTCAACAAAAACTAACTATGACTGTCATTCCAGAGCCTGATGTATACACGTCTATTATTGATATGGGCCTCATCTGGTGCCTAACAACTCCTACCATTGAAGACAGAGAGAAGGGAGATGGTACCAAGTATACCTGGGGAGATTATGCAGAGAAGTTGGTGCACTTCGTTCTAACGAGACACAAGCATGCTGAGCGCATCATTTGCGTCAATGATTCATATGATCAGAATTACACGATCAAGGACAGTGAGAGAATACTGCGCCAAAAAAAAATGCCATTCAGCAATGTCTTCATGAAGACAGAAGATAAATTTCCTTCTAGTAAAGTTTTCCATGCTCTCCTGGGTAAACCTGAGAAAAAAATCCGCCTTCAGGCATTTCTTCAAATGGAATTCCAGAGAACAGCAGCAACAACTAGCACCGAGATCATCTACTGTGTAGTTGGCAGCACTGCAAAGAATCTCACCACAGGCAAGCTTGTACCAGAGCTCACATGCTCCCATGCAGAGGCAGATACGGCAATGCTCACCATATTTAGTGGGCTCCGGTCAGACAGCTACACAGCAGCTGTCGTTCTTGACACAGAGGACACAGACAACTACGTGCAAGCGGCATATGTTGCTCAGAAGACAACAGGAATCCTGTGTGTGAAACGCAAGCGTCAGATTATCGATGCCCGATGTTTGTGCAGTGAGGCAATGGCTGCATCCATCATACCACTTAATGACCTCACTGGGTGTGACCACAACTCTGGCATCTATGGAGCAAGCAAGAAGCTCATCGCAGATCATCTGGAGAAGTCTAAAGAGACACACGACCTGCTAGCAGCATGTGGTACACAGCTCCTAGTCACAGAACAGGTCATCAGTGATTTGGAGCGGTTTGTCATTCGATATGTCTATGGTGATACCAAAAGCAAGACCCTTGGAGATGCGAGGGCAGCGAAGTGGAGAGGTCAGAAGAAAAAAAACACTATCCGACTTGTGCCTGACTTGGACAGTCTCCGTCCACACTTGGAGCGTGCAAACTATCTTGCATATTTGCAAAAGCATTACCAGTTCCAAAGTCACCCCTCACCGATCGGCCATGGATGGCATCTTGTAAATGGCCTATATCTGCCTGTCCGTTCAACCCAGCCCCAATTCCCCCATCCATACCACTACCTACAAATCCGCAGGCAGAGAACAACAGTGATGATAGCAGCGAAAGTGAGGACAGTGATTCTGATAGTGGCTCATACAGTGAATCATGTAGTGACAGTGAAGTGGCAGATTAGTATGTACAATTAGTATAATACAATACAATAACAATACAATATACAATACAATACAATACAATACAATAACCATTCCAGTGGATTTATAATGCCAGAATTAGTGAAAAAGGACACCTCATTCGTCCTTGTAGCTCATCTGATGCCAGAGATATTACATTTCATGTTTTTCAAGATGGCGTTGGTGGCCATTTTGAATATTGGGCTCTAGCAGAGTTAGCCGTCATTTTTCAGAGGGGCATAGGAGCTAACTTTCCTTTAAAATGGTTCAGGTTGTCAAATCCATCGAGAGAAAAAGGTAGGAACAAAATGGTCACGGATTCCAAGCAAATGACCCTACTAACTAGGCATTCATACGACCACCGTGCGGAGACATAGTAGATTCATATTTGTCCAGCAAGTCGCGATAAATCAATTGTTAAGGTGGTATGGCTAATTTTTTGGTAGATTTTTTCGTTTATAATTAATGTTTCTAGTTTCCTCCCAGACCTTCATCAAACTAAACAAATAAAACCCAAGATTCCCCTTCAAAATATATTTGTACATTTTTCGGTAGAAAAATGTCCCGGCCGAAGGCTGGTTACTCTAAAAATTACAGGCTTGCTATCGCTCGCCAAGAAAAAAACGATACCTAATTGGCACGAATGGTCTTAATATTGACAAATAAATGGGGCAAAAGGTCTTACAATCGAGATACTAATGGGGAAAACATCTTAAAATCTAAAAAACTAATGTGGCTAAGCATGAGGAAAATGAGGGGCCAGAAAAACGGACCACCTCCTCTTAAGGATTCAATTTGCCATCAGCTGAAATAAACCCGACTATTAGACCCCATAGACACTACAGTATATAGACACAAATGAGAACTGTCAAGGTTAAAGGTGTAGTAAAATAATCTAGCGCAGTTTATTAGCAAGAATGTCGGTGAATGATTGAGTTAGACTGTACATACGAGCCATGTCACTAACTTACAGAAAAATTTACCAATTTATCTTGAAAGGGGGTCTAGGGGGTGTAATTTTAAGGTTGATGGAGGTCTACGGAACAAACTAAAAAACCCTCCTTTGGGGTGGTTTATCTTTTCAAGATAAATTTGAAAAATTTCCGGTAGAAAAACTTCCAGGCCGACGGCCGGTTCCTCTCGCTATCGCTCGTCATCGCTCGTCAGGAAAAAATTGACACCTAAGTAACACGAAAGGTCTTAAAATTGACAGAAATGAGGTGAAAGTTCTTGAAATCGCCAAACTAATGGAGCGAACGTCTTAAAATATCAAAACACAATGGGGCTAAACATGAGGGACAGAAGGGGTCTAGATAAAAATCCCTCCAGTGGAAATCTCTCCTTAATCCCCCTATTACGTGTCTGTCTGCGTGAGTGAGTTGGTTTTAACGACTCTGTTACTAGTGGTTAAGGCCCCATTAATTGCTCTTTCCATTCACATATGCATAGCCTACGTGAGTTGCAGTTGGGATGTGTGTACATGCTTAGATTGATATGCAGGATTCGAAGTTGCATAATAAATCGTAGGCAGTGTCCACCATTCTGTAACTGTCTTCGTGGTGCGATGCATAAGGTGTTGATATTCGGTGTGAGCATCCTGGATTCGAATCCACGGACTGCCACATGTGTTTGTAAAATTTCATTAATCGATTTTAGGAGTATAGTTGGTTGTTGGAAGGAACATAATAATTGATATTGGTTCAGGGGTAATTTATCGAGAGGACTTCCCTAGTGGTTAAGGCCCCATTAATTGCTCTTTCCATTCACATATGCATAGCCTACGTGAGTTGCAGTTGGGATGTGTGTACATGCTTAGATTGATATGCAGGATTCGAAGTTGTATAATAAATCGTACGCAGTGTCCACCATTCTTTAACTGTCTTCGTGGTGCGATGCATAAGGTGTTGATTTTCGGTGTGAGCATCCTGGATTCAAATCCACGGACTGCCACATGTGTTTGTAAAATTTCATTAATCGATTTTAGGAGTATAGTTGGTTGTTGGAAGGAACATAATAATTGATATTGGTTCAGGGGTAATTTATCGAGAGGACTTCCCTAGTGGTTAAGGCCCCATTAATTGCTCTTTCCATTCACATATGCATAGCCTACGTGAGTTGCAGTTGGGATGTGTGTACATGCTTAGATTGATATGCAGGATTTGAAGTTGTATAATAAATCGTAGGCAGTGTCCACCATTCTTTAACTGTCTTCGTGGTGCGATGCATAAGGTGTTGATTTTCGGTGTGAGCATCCTGGATTCGAATCCACGGACTGCCACATGTGTTTGTAAATTTCATTAATCGATTTTAGGAGTATAGTTGGTTGTTGGAAGGAACATAATAATTGACCACTTGCGAGTTTCAGGCTATAAGGAAGTTGCAGCCGTAGACATCGATATTTAGCAGAATCACCAGCTAAAATATTGTAGTGCATATACTGTATAAACCCCATAAATATTGTAGTGCATATACTGTATAAACCCCATAAATATTGTAGTGCATATACTGTATAAACCCCATAAATATTGTAGTGCATATACTGTATAAACCCCATAAATATTGTAGTGCATATACTGTATAAACCCCATAAATATTGTAGTGCATATACTGTATAAACACCATAAATATTGTAGTGCATATACTGTATAAACCCCATAAATATTGTAGTGCATATACTGTATAAACCCCATAAATATTGTAGTGCATATACTGTATAAACACCATAAATATTGTAGGGCATATACTGTATAAACCCCATAAATATTGTAGTGCATATACTGTATAAACACCATAAATATTGAAGTGCATATACTGTATAAACCCCATAAATTAATACAATCATACTTTCTATCCATCAGAAACCTACATCATTACTTCATTTCTGTTTTGCATCGATGTTTACAGCTCCAACTTCCTTATAGCCTGAAGCTCACAAATGGTCAATAACAGACAACCATAAACACCAACTCACTCAAGCGGACAGACATATAAAGGAGATTAAGCGGAGATTTCCACTGGAGGGTTTTTTCTTGGCTCCTTTCTCCCTCATGTTTAGCCCCATTGCTTTTGAGATGTTATGATGTTCGCTCCATTAGTTTGGCGATTATAAGAATTTCGCCCCATTTCTCTCAATTTTAGGACCTTTCGTGCCATTTAGTTGTCGATTTTCTTTTTCTGGCGAGCTATATCGAGCCTGTAATGTAAGCATGATTCACACATACAAGAGTCGGTGCCCGAGTCCAGCACAGTGAACGATGGGTGACACTCTTTGTGACTCTGGCAAGAACCAGCCCGAGTAGGTCACTGTTCCCGATTCACCAAGAGTCAACAAGAGTCAGTACGTGTTCATCCAAGAGTCAGTACGACTCACGGAGAGTCAACAAGAGTAAAAAAGCGTGTATCACGAACCCATCACAAGTTGAGGAAATTTGAAAAATTCCGGTCAAATTCCAGGGTACGAAAATAAAGAGTCGATATGAATCATATCGACTCTTTATTTTCGTACCCTGGAATTTGACCGGAATTTTTCAAATTTCCTCAACTTGTGATGGGTTCGTGATACACGCTTTTTTACTCTTGTTGACTCTCCGTGAGTCGTACTGACTCTTGGATGAACACGTACTGACTCTTGTTGACTCTTGGTGAATCGGGAACAGTGACCTACTCGGGCTGGTTCTTGCCAGAGTCACAAAGAGTCACAAGAACGTAACAGGAGTCAACAAGAGTGTACCAAGTCACGAAGAGTGCCGTCATCTTGGGTGTCATCGGACAATGTACCGGCATGTATGTATATACTCATGTAGCTGAGGGTGGCCGATTCGAGACAGACCGAACACAAACAACATTTAAAGTTCCAATTTTTATGGGTTGGTACCACTTTCGCGTTCCCTCACACCTTTCTCTGTCTCGTCTAGTAGATGAAATTTACAAGGGGAGTAGGATTCCTAGCCTACCGTCCCCAGAAGGAAAGTAGGACAGTAAAATAGACAGATAGGAAATAGTAAGTAAAAAGTATATAGTACAAATATAGAGAACAAATATATAAAGAAAAGAAATAGCGCTAAAAATGTCATAAATTGTTGCACACATTATCGCTTTCTTAGACCGAATGACCTCTTCCCCTCTATCAATCTACTGTATTTATCTTCTGTATCTAATAATTATCTTCCTTATTAACCCTTAACCATCGGCGCGCAACATATGTCGAGTTAAAGAAAACGTGCCCATATGCGGGCCTCGACAGATGTCGAGTGCAATTTTGACCACGTAATGTGTTCTGAGAGAGAGCTGAGCGGTGCGAGGAGCATAGATTCCCACCTGACCGCTCGCCAACACTGCCGTGGGTCGACTGAAATTTATTACACCCTCCTCCACCCTCTCTCACTCGCTACACAGGGAATTATGTTAGGAAATTACCTTATTTTAGGGTTTTTGCACTCGTGTTGCACGATCGTTGCAAGAGAACCAGTGGTCGTAGAAGGATGGTTTGGATGTCATTGGAAAGCTCTGTTTATGCCCTTTCAGGGATAGATACTTGTATTACGCTCTGGGTTTTGTTTATGCATGAAAAAGAGCATGGAAACAACCCCATTTAGGGTAAAACCACCCGCATGGTGGGTAATAGAAGTTACCGACCCACCCACTCGTAATTTGTTAATGAACATAATTATTTGTTGTTTCATGTAATTTTATTCATTATTTACTTTCTAATACTATTGAATGTACACAAATACTATCCTACCATTACATTCATAATTATTATGAAAAAGAACAGCCAATAAAAACATTCCCCTATGTTTTATGTAAGGCTGAACGTATGATTCCGACACCTTATATTTTCAGAGTGTATAGGCTTATTTCATAATTCGCCCATTTCACGCTCACTTGGACCTAACGACCTTCGATCTATATCTCCATTATCTAATTATCTCCCTTATTAATGGACAGAATTATATGATGTTTTATGTCATTTTAATAATTGTTTAGTTTTTAATGCCGTGGAAATGAAAAATATAATGTCCTACCATTACATTAATAATTATTATGACAAAAGAATATAATATAATTTCCCCCGTCTTTTATTCAAGCCGATCTAGGCTATTGACAATTTATCGCTTCAGAAAATTAAGTCTGTTTCATAACAAGCTTATTTTTGCTCACTTTATCGATCGCTTTCACTTCTCACTGAAGAATCCGGAACATAATTTCTTATTTTTTTTAATCCACTTGTGTCATTTTGCTCATTAAGTGTTAGTGGTATAATTAGTGAGACTTCGGTGAGACTCTTTCTATTGCACTAGACATATCGAAAGCCTTCGATAGAGTCTGGCATAAATCTTTAATTTCTAAACTACCCTCCTTCGGTTTCTATCCCTCCATCTGTGCCTTTGCCTCTAATTTCCTTTCCGGCCGTTCCATAGCCGCGGTTGTGGACGGCCATTGTTCACTTCCTCACCCTATAAACTCCGGTGTTCCTCAGGGCTCTGTCCTATCTCCTATTCTCTTTCTAATTTTTATAAATGATCTCCTTAACTGTACCTTAATTCCCATCCATTCATACTCAGACGACTCAACCTTACACTACTCCATTAGTTTTTCAGAACGCCCCAGCCAGCAATCCCTCAACGACAAAAGTAATGAAGCCATAGAACTCTTAAATTCTGATCTAAATACTATTTCCAATTGGGGCAGAGAAAACCTTGTTAACTTTAATGCTTCCAAAACCCAATTTCTCCATCTATCTACCTGTCAGGATCTCTCAGCGGACTATCCCTTATTCTTCAACAATACAAAAATCAACCCTTCATCTTCTCTCAATATTCTTGGTGTCTCTTTTTCTGCTATCATTTGGAAGGACCATATTACCAGTCTTGCTAAGGCAGCCTCCCAGAAGCTGGGTGTGCTCAACCGCCTTAGGGGGTTCTTTTCCTCTGCACAGCTTCTTGCTCTGTACAGGGGCATAGTGCGCCCTTGTATTGAGTATTGTTCACATGTGTGGGGAGGTTCCTCTCACACTGCTCTCCTAGACAAAGTTGAAAGGAAGGCCTTTCGTATCATTAACTCCCGTCCACTCACCAACTCTCTGCAATCTCTCTCTCTCCGCCGCAATGTTGCATCTCTCTCGCTATTCTATCGCTACTATAATAATCAGTGTTCCTCAGAGCTATCCCAGTGCATACCACCTCCTTTACGTAGGGCACGTGGTACCCGTCTTGCAACTCAATCCCACCCCTACTCTGTGCAACTCTCCAACCCAAGAGTGAAACGTTATTCTCAAACTTTCTTCTGCTCAACAGCTGAGCTCTGGAACTCTCTCCCAGAATCAGTCTTTCCCTCTTCCTATGACTTAAATTGCTTCAAACTCCGTGTGTCCAGGCATTTTGGCTCGAACGTCCCTTGATTTTGGCCCTGTCACTCTTTCAACTATGGGGGAGGCACTCGCTATAGGCAGTTATGCCTTTTGCCTCCCTCAATCACATAGAAAAAAAAAAGAAAAAAAAGAAAGTAGCCCATCAAATCAGAAAGTATTCACAGAATTCATAGAGACCAAATAACAAATATAAAAGCTGATAAAAAAGGGAGATAGCTAAATACAGATGACAGGGAAAATTATAATATGAAATCTACACAAATAACACTAGCTGTCTATGTTTTCTAAAGGGTCAGCGAAGTTACGATGTTTTCGATCTGTTTTCTAAAGGGTCTTTGCAATTTCGATGTTTTCGTAAGATTAAAAAATGGCTTAATATTATATTTTGAAGAAGTTGGGTCACAAGCGAGTCCCGAAGAGTTATGCAGAGTTCAACATGAGTCAACACAAGTCACGAAGAGTAAAAAAGAGTCAACACTGTCTACACATGTGTCCTTCTTACTCTTGACGGGGACCAGAAATTTCATGCAGGCATGAAATTTCTAGGCCACGTCACGAGTCCCCAGGACACACCCCGATACCAACACGGCTCACACAAATGTAACACGAGTCACAAAGAGTCACAAAGAGTATGCCAGAGTCATGGCCGAATCTGAAAATTTCCTCACTAGTGCTGGACTCGGGCACCGACTCTTGTATGTGTGAACCATGCTTTAAGAGGAACCGGCCTTCGGCCGGAATATTTGTCTACCGAAAAATTTACAAATTTATCTTGAAAGGGGGCATAGGGGGTGTAATTTTAAGCTTGATGGAGGTCTAGGAAACAAACTAAAAACCTCCTATTAACCTATTCAGTACCGGTTACGTTATTTTCGTTATATTCTGGCAACTATTATATCATTGAATTCAGCTCGAGAAGTTTAGTCAGGAGTGTTTTGGGAAGTATATGTGAAGGTGCTGCGGAGGTGATTGGACGACTCAACCAGAACACCTTTATTACCAGTAGTTTTCAACCAGTGCAGACTAAACTATTAATGCTAACTTTGGTTACGTTTGGTTAAAGGGGGGGCCCACCTAATTTTGTTTTCTTTCACCCTCTCTCTCTTGGTTGTATCCATTCGGCCCCATTCAGTCTACTGTTTTAAGACGTTTATCCCCATCCAGATGTCGATTTTCTCTTGGCGAGCGGTATGAGCCAGCATATTAAAAATAAACTTGTTTGACAGCAGGCTAAATTTGTAATTTTTTGTATAGAAAAATGTCTCTGGCGAAGCCGGATTTCTCCATACAATGCCAAATCGCTCTCACTCGCCTGGAAGAAATCAACTCCTGGACGAGGATAAACGTCTTAAAACAATAGGCTGAATGTGGCCGAATGGGTACAAGCCAAAGAAAGATAGAAAGCGAGAGAACATAATCAAGTCACCCCCCTTAAGTAAATTAGGACTGTAACCCCTTGAGGATTACCTGTTGTCTGTGTGTGTGTGTGTGTGTGTCTGAGAGAGATAGAGAGAGTTACTCAGTTACTCAGTTACTTGTTCGTCAAGGGGATTCCACGCAATGCGAGCTAAGCTCATTATTATCGCGCCTCCTTAACTGGGAATGTATTGCGTGAAATGCATGTTAAGTGTTTTATGTACTGTTGGAATGGCTGTGGATGTGTGTGTAGTCTGTATTTAGGTAATTGGCGACATCGGAAACGAAGGCTTAGGGTGGATCTGTAAGGTACCATTCTCACTATAGACGGTACCGTCTCGCCCGAAAGCTTAGGTAGCCATCAGCTTAGGTGAACCATATGATACCCATCTCGCCTTGTACCATTTTTGCCAACCCCAGATGGGACGTCGCAACGTCGTCCACTTATTCCAGGTACCTATTTACAGCTAGGTGAACTGAGGCTAACACATGAAAGGAGACAAGCCCAATTTGTCTCCGCCCGGCCGGGGATTAAATCCCCGACCCCTCGTGTGTGAGACGAGAGCTCTACCTACTAGGCTACGGGCTGTGTGTGTGTGTGTGAAGCTATATAGCCTGGTGTACCCTGTTAATAACTATGGTAATGTCTATGTCTGTGAGTGTACATGTCTGTGTGCAGGTGTATGTAGGGACCAAGTTTTGTATGGGGTATACTAGCCAGTTCGTACGCGAAGATCAAATTAGTACACGTACATCAATATACATCAATTTAAGGGGAGGTGTGGTGGAGTGGTCTTGCCACTGGCCTGGTAATCCAAAGGTCCCGGGTTCAAATCCAATGTATCAATGGGAAGATATTATTGGGATGGAATTTGTGCTGTACCTAGTATCAGTGCATTACCAAAAGCCCACCGAAACGTCAATAAAATACCCTCATTGTTCCCTGATTAAATAGCACTGTATGAATATTCCCATATTCAAAATATGCTATAGGGGTGCAATGCCTGGTGAGTTATCTGCTCAACAGGTGGCGTTGTGTGTGTGTAAGTGTGAGAGTCCGAGTGTAAGGGGTGAGACAGTGAAGCACGGGAACGAGGTGGCTTCAGAGATGGGGTCGTTTCGGGCCATGAGTGAGCACCGTGCCTCATGTGAAGGCAAGATGGCAGGTGCTCGTTGTACTCTACGTGCTTCACATGTCTCACTCCCTAGACTGGAACAAGACCTCACGGGCTTCACTGCTCATTGTAAAGCGGTGAATGTTAAGGCTCTCAGCCTATGCCCGAGAGGAAGTAAGTTGGAATATAGAAAAAAAAAAAAAAAAAAAAAAAAAAAAAAAAAAAAAAAACACACACATTTTATACACCAGATTGTAGTACAATAGTTATAGTCTTATATTTAACATCAAGTTGTACAATAGTATTTTCAGGTACAGCTACAAACTATATTGATTAATCTCACTAGAATAAATAATCGCGGGTATTTTTGTATCGATATTGCGTATTTTCTGGACTACATCGTACAAATTGTCTTGTCTACCATATGTGTGTGCGTGATTCAGAATGTTTATCAATTTTATACACGCGAATGTGAAGGCATTAAGTGGTGATTTTTTTTTTTCCGTGCGGTAAAGATTCGTTAAACAATTTTGTTTGAAGAGACAGGATTGTGTGTGTGAGAGAGAGAGAGAGAGAGAGGAATACTGTGAGTGCTCTGCCATATTGAACACTCGATCTTTGATTGGATCCAGCACCTACAGTAGATAGCTAAGTTTCATATATATATATATATATATATATATATATATATATATATATATAGATATATATATATATATATATATATATATATATATATATATATATATATATATATATATATATATATATATATATATATATATATATATATATATTTTTGTTTTTGTTTTTTTCCAACTTGCTTCCTCTCGGGCATAGGCTGAGAGCCTCAACATTCACCGCTTTACAATGAACAGTGAAGCCCGTGAGGTCTTGTTCCAGTCTAGGGAGTGAGACATGTGAAGCACGTAGAGTACAACGAGCACCTGTCATCTTGCCTTCACATGAGGCACGGTGCTCACTCATGGCCCGAAACGACTCCATCTCTGAAGCCACCTCGTTCCCGTGCTTCACTGTCTCACCCCCTACACTCGGACTCTCACTCTTACACACACACAACGCCACCTGTTGAGCAGATAACTCACCATATATATATATATATATATATATATATATATATATATATATATATATATATATATATAAATTATATAAATAGAAAAAACCAGCGCTGGGATGAACATCTGTAATGTGGGACGTTTCGGCTTACACACAAGCCATCTTTAGCCTAAAGTAAGGCAACAAGGGCCTACATAAATATTTGCATATTACTAATGGTTAATATTTAAAACGTGTAGGATTATTATTATTATAATTATAGTTAAATTATATACTAAAATTAAGTAGGTTGGCAACACAAAATACAAGTAAAATGCACGAAAGGGGGGAGACAATATTGAAAACACCAACAGTGTAGAAACGGGTTCGCATTAAAGTAGAATGCGGTCGCGGAAATATAATTGTAAACACAGAAGATTTTTTTGAAAAATCGGAAAATGCCTGTTATGTACGAAATACATTAAATTAGCATGAAAGACAGTGAAACTGTATAAGAAAGCCACTAGAGTAACATTATTACAACTGGAAATTGAAAATTAAGAAACTAATTCAATAATTCAGAGAATCAGACAACATCACTAAGCATTAAAATATATAAAAGTGTTATAAATTAAGTTTTAATTATAATGCAAAACATATTAAAACAGTAGGAAGGGGGAATATACTATATAGAAAGACATTGAACTAAAGTAGAGTGTGGTTAAGGAATTAGTATAGAACGTGAACATATCTAATAAGAAAATAGAACTAATGGAAGAGAACCTACATAATAAAACTGGAAAACATACCACAAGATACTTAGAAGCAAAGTAAGGGGGTGGAAGTCTCGTGTGTGCCCAGGGTTGGGGGTAGTTTTTGAAATAAAAGAGACTCGGATAAAAGGCGTGTGGTGTCGTCTACGGCTGTGTGAAGAATGGAGAAATCCGAAGGATGTATTGGCTGGCCTGAAGCTTCAGAGTGTTCTCTTATGGCCGAATGAGAAGGTTTTGATAGAGGGAAACCAGTTCTGCATGACCTACCCCGATGCTCCGAAATCCTAGCAGTGAGATGGCGCTTTGACTGTCCAATATAAGTGGAATTATACCCACTACATTTGAAAACATACACCACTGAGGATTGCAGAGATTCTTACTTTAGGCTGAAGATGGCTTGTGTGTAAGCCGAAACGTCCCACAATAAAGATGTTCATCCCAGCGCTGGTTTTTCTATTTATTATACGCCTCCGCTTCCCCCGTGAAGAGAGCATCGCTTCTATATATATATATATATATATATATATATATATATATATATATATATATATATATATATATATATATATAATCTATACAGTATATAAATATATATATATATACTGTATATATATTGTTACGTATCTTGATCCTCAAGTGGTTAACTTGATGAATCTATGAATCTAGATAGCACAGAGATATATATTAAGGTATCAGTCAGCTGAAGGCAAAACAAAAGTAAAATCTAATAAAATAATTTCCTGTTGTTGCTTCCTTTCCGTTTGGATCTTAGGACTTGGTATCCTTTATTGACTGATACTCTTTAATTATGAAAAAATACTGAAACTAATTAAAGTCATGTAGTATTTATAAAGAATTATTATTTAACCGAAGCTTAGTAGGCTATGGTTATGAACCGAATAAGTTATTTCTAAAGAAGGACTATTAATTCTTTAAAAAGTCTTGAAAGATAAATATTAAAGTAAGAATATTTCTGTCTCTTACCCTTTTTGAAATGAACAGATAGTTTTCATATATGTCCTTTTATTTATATTTAATGTAGTTATTATTCTTGGTTCTTGTCTTACGTTAATAGTATTATATTATTATTATCATCAGGATTAATATCAAAGTCACATAAAAAGTTAGATATATATTTAATAATTAGTTAAATGTATTTCTTAACCACGTAACATTGAGGTTTGATTTATGAGTAAATTAAGTTACAGGATCGCTTCATAGATTCGATTCAGGTCTCACTCAAATAATATGAAAAGCAAAAATAATATTTTGAAGCTAAAAGAATTTCTTCAGCTTAGGAAATCACTAGAAGTAATATTAACACAGCCATGTTAGTCTAAGGCGATATTACTAAAACGAGACAATAGCATCACCGTACTAAGCACCGTTAAGCAATGTAAGCTTAATTAAAAGAAAATGAAAGAACTCGTAAGTATTAATATAAAACAATAGTATTACTTTCATCATAACCCAATTACTTAAAGAGTTGCTTTAGTCCACAAGTTAGTCAACTAAAATAGTTAAGTACATAATAGTAGCGTTAACATTAATTCCCAATCAAAGAGTTAAGTACATAATAGTAGCGTTAACGTTAATTCCCAATCAAATAGTTAAGTACATAATAGTAGCGTTAACGTTAATTCCCAATCAAATAGTTAAGTACATAATAGTAGCGTTAACGTTAATTCCCAATCAAATAGTTAAGTACATAATAGTAGCGTTAACGTTAATTCCCAATCAAATAGTTAAGTACATAATAGTAGCGTTAATGTTAATTCCCAATCAAATAGTTAAGTACATAATAATAGCGTTAACGTTAATTCTTCCCAATCACATATCTCACTAACCAACATAACGTAAGTGTTTACACCGAACACACTTAACACACACTTATATAATCTGACTGACAGTCACAAACCCATTATAATACTTCACCTCATCTTCCTCCAGCTTCAAGTTCTCCTTCCCAACTCCAAATGAGACTGATTTGAATGCCCACTACTCGGGTCTTATATACTAAACAATGATGGTGTAGGAACGAATCAGGAGGCGGGATATGGTGCACGCCCCAATCACAGCTCCTCGAGTTGCGTAGCAGGTGCGTGGTCCAATTGGGGTCTCCTGGCGTCGATCATACGTTATAGCGTCGGGTCATCGAAGTAGTTTGCAGGGCCCCTATGAGGCACGCAGGTGTGAAGGCTTGTTTGCTGGTATGCAGACGAGCAGGTTTCCCACTCACGGGTTCGCTCGGTCGTCTGCTTCGCCGCCTGGGTAGTTTGGCACTCCTTCAACTCTAATTCCAACTCTTAAATTAACATACAGGGCTCCGTATGTCAGAATATATATATATATATATATATATACTGGTATATATATATATATATATATATATATATATATATATATATATATATATATATATATATATATGGTATATATGTACTGTATATATACTGTAGATATATATATATATATATATATATATATATATATATATATATATATATATATATATATATATATACAGAATATATATATATATATATATATATACCGGTATATATATATATATATATATATATATATATATATATATATATATATATATATATATATATATATATATATATATATATATATATATATATATATAAATGTGTGTGTATATATATATTTTAATTGTATGTGTGTGTGTTCATTATATACATTTTTGTCTGTAAGTGAGAGCGTGTGTATATGAGTGAGCGAGAGTATGTGTATAGGAATTACCATATTGTACTGTATATGTGTATATGTTCTTCCGTAGACTTCCATAGTATTACCTGCAGTAATGTTGTTCTGGTTCTGGCGTTATACTCTTCCTTCCCTTATCTCTGATGTTTAACTCCGTTTGTCGACTCTTTCTCACTTTGTTATCACCCTTGCCCCTTTGTGTCCAGGGTCCCCTGATTCCCATATTACCCAGAAACCCTCTCTAAACTATTACCACCAGTTCTGTTTCACACTCCACGGATCGGATGGCTAGAGAAAAGATTGAAAGAATATTGGTTGAGTGGATTGGGGGTTGGGGGAGAACTAGTTTGGAAGGCATTGAGAGGTTGTGTTGGAGGGTTGTTGGGATTGGTTGTTTAGTATAAGGAAAACATTTAAATTTAAATACAGTGGAAGAGTAAAAGTATCAGGGATCGATCAGAAAACTTCATTGTTTGGGGTTTGTTTTTACCTTTTACATTTTATTATATTGGTTTCTTTCTGTGTATGTTATTTTTTGTTTATTGTACACTTTCTGATATAATATTAGCTTACATAATTACTCTGTTTTCATTTGCTTCGTCCTACCATCTAATTCATTCTTCACAAGTGCCAGCAGCCCCTGCTCTGTATCCTCCTACTTTCTTTATCCTAGTTTCAAAGCCAAAGGCGGATGTTGTGGATACGAGCGCAACAAACTCACTTGCTCTCGTGTTTCCGATGTTGACTCCTCTGAATTCTCAACTTTATGGCTCAAACTATCCTGTCATTCTCGTACTAAATATTTCTCTGCTGTATAATATATTTACCCTAACTCTACCAACTTTCCCAAATTCTTTGACTACCTAAACTCTAAAGTGGAACACATCCTATCTATTTCTCCTTTCTCAGAAATCTCCATCTCAGGATATTTCAACGTTCTCCACCGACAATGACTTTTCTCTCATTCCACTGACCAACCAGGTGAACAAGCTCTTTTTTATTTTACTGTAAATGACCTCGAGCAGCTGGTTCAGCAACCCACCCATATCCTGGATCGAATCGGAGATCGGTCCAACATTCTTGACTTGTGTCTAACTTCCAATTTTTCCTCTTATACTGTCGATATTTTCTGTCCTTTGGGCTCCTCTGACCATAAACCTATCTCTGTCATCTGTCCTATCTCTCCAGTAAAGCTCGGGTCACACATACATGTTCTAACGTCCCGTCCGTCCCCGACCAAGAAAATAACTTCTGTGTGTGTCCGTGTATGTCCCACGTTTTCTGGCAGTTGCCCCGACCCACACGGACCATTTTATGCATGCATAAAAAGGACACCGCCTAGGCGCTTTTTATTAAGAGGTCGGGGCCGGACGGGATGTTAGAACGTGTATGTGTGACCCGAGCTTAAGGCCACCCGATCCTCCCAGCCGGCGGCGCTTGTTTGGGTCTTTGGCGCTGCCAACTGGGAGGCTCTTCTTTGATTTCCTATGGAATAATTTTTGCTTTCGTGGTTGGAGACCCTCGGAGAGTGCTGAACGCATTACCGAGGTAATCCTCTCCGGCATGGAGGCATACATTCCATTTTCTCTCTCTCTCCGACTAATAAAAAAACATCTTGGATTACTCATGCTTGTTCTACTGTTGTCCGCAATAAGGAGGAAGCATTAAAAAAGTACCAGCGCTTTCAAATTCAAGAATCTCATTCTTCCTAGGTTTCTACCCGGAATCAAGCCAAATCTGTTCTTCGACTCGCCAAACACTATTTCATCAATAATGTATGCACTGAACTATCCAACTCTAGCTTTTCCCAAGCTTTCTGGCATCTAGCCAAAAAACCTCTCCAACAATTTTTCTTTCTCGTTCTTCCCTCCCCTTTTCCACTAAGACGGCGCCACTACCGTTACTTCTTTCTCTGACAAAGCCCAAACTTTCGCTAAAAATTCACCTTAGATGATTCTGGTGCTATTCCTCCATCTAAACCCCACTCTCACTTACTCATGCCTAGTATCCTAATGTCTTCTAAAGAGGTACTTTCTACCCTTTCTGAGCTTAATACTAAGAAGGCATACGGTCCGGATGGTGTTTCTCCTGTTGTACTAGAAAACTGTGCTTCTGTGTTGACTCCCGGCCTAGGCAAACTCTTCCGTCTCTGTCTCTCCTCTAACGTCTTCCCTTCTTCCTGGAATTTTGCTCTCATTCAACCACTCCCAAGAAAAGGGTGACCTCTCTCAACCCTCCAACTATCGTCCAATTGCTTTCATTTCTTGTTTATTCAACTTTTGAAACTACTCTTACTTCTAAATTTCTTAAGCATCTCTCTTCTCATAATCTACTTTCAGATCGCCAGTATGGATTCCTTAGGGTTTGCTATACTGGTGATCTTCTTTGATAGTTTACTAACTTTTGGTCATCCTCCTTTCAGGACTTCAGCGAGATCTTTTCTAATGCACTAGATATATCGAAGGTCTTCGATATAGTCTGGTACAAATCTCTAATTTCCAAACTACCCTCCTTCAGTTTCTATCTGTCTATCTGTGATTTTATCTCTAATTTCCTTTCTGGCTGTTCCATACCTGCGGTTCATGACGCCCACCGTTCACTTCCTCAACCTACCAACTACGGTGTTCCTCAGGGTTCTGTCCTGTCTCCAATTCTCGTTCTAATACTAATTAATGATCTTCTCAACTGTACCTCCAGTCCTATCTATTCATATGCTGATAACTCAATCTTACACTATTCAACTAGTTTGTCAGAACCCCCCAGCAAACAATCAATCAAAAATTAATATGATGATGCCATAAAACATGTATCTTCTGACCTATCAACCATTTCCATTTGGGGCAGAGAAAATCTTATTGCTTTCAATGCTTCCAAAACTCAATATCTTCATTTATCTACCTGTCAAGAATTCTCACAGCTTAATCCCTATACTTCTACAATACACAAATCAATCCTTCATCTTCTCTCAGTATTTTCGGAGTCTCTTTTTCTTCTGTTCTCACTTGGAAAGACCATATTATCAGTCTTGCTAAAACAGCATCCCAGAAGCTGGGTGCGCGCCGGGGGTTCTTTACTCCTTCACATTACTCTGTACAGGGGCACTATGTGTCCATTTATTGAGTATTGTTTGCATGTGTGGGGAGGATCCTCTCACACAGCACTTCTTGACAAAGTAGAAAAGAAAACCTTTCATTTCATTAACTCCTGTCCTCTCACCGACTCGCTGCAATCTTTCTATCTTCGCTGTTTCACATCTCTCATTATTCTATCGCTATTACAATAAACAGTGTTCCACAGAGCTCTCTCAGTTTATACCGCCTCCTCTACGTAGAGTACGTAGCACCCGTCTTGCAACACAATCCCACCCCTACTCTGTGCAACTCTCCAACCCAAGAGTGAAACGATATTCCCAATCTCTCTTCTATTTAACTGCTGAACTCGGCAACTCTCTCCCTGAATCTATTTTCCCCTCATCCTATTACTTTAATTGCTTTGTGTCCAGGCATTTTGGCTCGAACATTCCTTGATTTTAGCCCTGTCACTCTTGCAGCTATGTGGGCGGCACTCATCACAGGCAGTTCTGCCTTTTGTCTCCCTCATCCACATAGCTTTCTACCATGTGAATTAGTTTGTACTCATATGTCTTTCCTCGGAGTTATTTTTGTTTTGTGTACACTCGAATGCCATAGTCTTTAGCCCGTTCATAAATATTCGTGGACTTCACCTACTTCCAATTGTGGAAGCATAATTATCTCTTGAAGCGAATTTACGAATACGGTTTTCTATACATCAACTACAAAACTCTATATGCTATTTATTAAAAGCATGTTCTATCCAAAAATCAATCCGGATAGTTATATTTGAACAAAGAAAAACATGGGAAGTCCAGGAAGTCTTATGAGTAGACTAGAGATATGGCATCCGAGTGTACAATCCTTTCCCCTCACTCCATGTATTCTGTTTGTTCTTCCTCAACTCTTTCTGGCGCCGCTTCTCCAACCTTTCCCCTCACTCCATGTATTCTGTGTGTTCTTCCTCAACTCTTTCTGGCGCCGCTTCTCCAACCTTTCCCCTTACTCCATGTATTCTGTGTGTTCTTCCTCAACTCTTTCTGGCGGCCGCTTCTCCAACCTTTCCCCTCACTCCATGTATTCTGTTTGTTCTCCCTCAACTCTTTCTGGAGGCCGTTTCTCCAACCTTTCCCCTCACTCCATGTATTCTGTTTGTTCTTCCTCAACTCTTTCTGGCGGCCGCTTCTCCAACCTTTCCCCTCACTCCATGTATGCTGTTTGTTCTTCCTCAACTCTTTCTGGAGGCCGCTTCTCCAACCTTTCCCCTCACTCCATGTATTCTGTTTGTTCTTCCTCAACTCTTTCTGGCGGCCGCTTCTCCAACCTTTCCCCTCACTCCATGTATTCTGTTTGTTCTTCCTCAACTCTTTCTGGCGGCCGCTTCTCCAACATTTCCCCTCACTCCATGTATTCTGTTTGTTCTTCCTCAACTCTTTCTGGCGGCCACTTCTCCAACCTTTCCCCTCACTCCATGTATTCTGTTTGTTCTTCCTCAACTCTTTCTGGCGGCCGCTTCTCCAACCTTTCCCCTCACTCAATGTATTCTGTTTGTTCTTCCTCAACTCTTTCTGGCGGCCGCTTCTCCAACCTTTCCCCTCGCTCCATGTATTCTGTTTGTTCTTCCTCAACTCTTTCTGGCAGCCGCTTCTTCAACCTTTCCCCTCACTCCATGTATTCTGTTTGTTCTTCCTCAACTCTTTCTGGCAGCCGCTTCTTCAACCTTTCCCCTCACTCCATGTATTCTGTTTGTTCTTCCTCAACTCTTTCTAGCGGCCGGTTCTCCAACCTTTCCCCTCACTCTATGTATTCTGTTTGTTCTTCCTCAACTCTTTCTGGCGGCCGCTTCTCCAACCTTTCCCCTCACTCCATGTATTCTGTTTGTTCTTCCTCAACTCTTTCTGGCGGCGCTTCTCCAACCTTTCCCCTCACTCCATGTATTCTGTGTGTTCTCCCTTCACTCTTTCTGGCGCCGCTTCTCCAACCATTCCCCTCACTCCATGTATTCTGTTTGTTCTCCCTCAACTCTTTCTGGAGGCCGCTTCTCCAACCTTTCCCCTCACTCCATGTATTCTGTTTGTTCTCCCTCAATTCTTTCTGGCGGCCGCTTCTCCAACCTTTCCCCTCCCTCCATGTATTCTGTTTGTTCTCCCTCAACTCTTTCTGGCGCCGCTTCTCCAACCTTTCCCCTCACTCCATGTATTCTGTTTGTTCTCCCTCAACTCTTTCTGGCGGCCGCTTCTCCTACCTTTCCCCTCACTCCATGTATTCTGTTTGTTCTCCCTCAACTCTCTCTGGAGGCCGCTTCTCCTACCTTTCCCCTCACTCCATGTATTACCTTTCCCCTCACTCCATGTATTCTGTTTGTTCTCCCTCAACTCTTTCTGGAGGCCGCTTCTCCAACCTTTCCCCTCACTCCATGTATTCTGTTTGTTCTTCCTCAACTCTTTCTGGCGGCCGCTTCTCCAACCTTTCCCCTCACTCCATGTATTCTGTTTGTTCTTCCTCAACTCTTTCTGGCGGCCGCTTCTCCAACCTTTCCCCTCACTCCATGTATTCTGTTTGTTCTCCCTCAACTCTTTCTGGCGGCCGCTTCTCCAACCTTTTATAAATATTTCCCCCCTTCTCTCCCTTCCTTCCCTTCTTTTTCCATCCTTCCCTGTATTCTTCTTCACCCATTTTGGTGTGACTTTATCATGGCTTCTTCTTTATTCTTCCTCTCTTCCTCCGAACTCTCCTTGTCTCCTGTCTATTCCTCACTCACTCCTTTCTCTCCCTGTCTCTCCCTCCATGCTTTCCATCTCTCATTGTGTCTCCCTCCATTATCTCCCTCTCTCACTGTCTCTCCCTCTATTCTCTCCCTCACTCACTCCATTCTCTCCATCTCCCACTATTCTCTCCCTCCATTCTCTACCTCACTCACTCCACTCTCATTGTCTCTCCCTCCATTATCTCCTCTCCCTTACTCACTCCATTCTCTCCCTCACTCACTCCATTATCTCCATCTTTTACTGTTTCTCCCTCCATTATCTCCATCTCTCACGGTTTCTCCCACCATTCTCTCCCTCTCTCATTGTCTCTCCCACCATTCTCTCCCTCACTCACTCCATTCTCTCCATCTTTCACTGTCTCTCCCTCCATTCTCTCCATCTCTCACTGTTTCTCCCACCATTCTCTCCCTCTCTCATTGTCTCTCCCACCATTCTCTCCCTCACTCACTCCATCTTTCATTGGCTCTCCCACCATTCTCTTCTTCACTCATTCCATTCTCTCCCTGACTCACTCCATTATCTCCATCTCTCATTGTCTCTCCCTCCATTCTCTCCATCTCTCACTGTCTCTCCCACCATTCTCTCCCTCTCTCATTGTCTCTCCTGCCATTCTCTCCCTCACTCACTCCATTATCTCCATCTCTCATTGTCTCTCCCTCCATTCTCTCTCTCTCTCATTGTCTCTCCTACCATTCTCTCCCTCACTCACTCCATTCTCTCCCTTTCACATCACACGAGGCAAAACATTATTATATAATCTACTGGTAAACATATGGCCTAGTACTGTAAAGTCTTTGAATGTAGTGCTGCTTAAACTTTCAATGATGGACTAATTAAATATCTCACTCTTAACCCCAGATTAGTTTCGTTTACAAACGAACAGCTCCACTTTATACTGTGCTATCCTTTCCTTTTTTCACGTAGGGTAGATAGTTTAGTTACAAGCAGCTTCGTATGGACCAATAAATATTTTACTTCTTGCTTTCTTTTGGCCTCCATTTTACTCTCCCTTTCTACTTTTCTGTACTCTATGCTACTTTTTCTCTCTCTCTCTCTCTCTCTCTCTCTCTCTCTCTCTCTCTCTCTCTCTCTCTCTCTCTCTCCGTCACTTCCCCTCTGCTCTTTCATCATTCCTGCTTCACCTTATTTGCCTTGCCTCCCTTTTTCTCTTGTCCTAGCTTTTGTTTCCATTTGTTTGCTGCCTTCGTGTTTAGCTATTAAGTCAGTAGTTTTACTTTGTGTATGTTTGATGCAATTTTGCCTTCTATCATCAACTGCATATGAGCTTCTCATAAACAATATTTTTATATTTGTTATTATTGAAATATTGAAAGTGGGGATTGGGCCTGAGTATATACAGTAGATAGAGTATATAGATAGATAGAAATATGCCTTAGGCTACCATAGTGCGGTGGGAATATGAACATGATTAGATTAATATCCAGTATTCGAGAATGGATAATAAGTCGTAGGCGTGTGATAACCCAGGTTCGAATCCCGGTGGATCACATTATATACTTTAATTAATTTCATTGGAGGTGTTTGGTGGTGTGGTGAAATAAATAAAACATAGATTATAAACATTGTCTTTTAATAGTTTCTATCACTCTTTTTGTTCAGTTCAGAGAAATATAAGCAAAAGGATGCTTGGCCTAGGGGAATATAGATCCCTTCACAGCTCACATACACTGTGTTACTTAGAACAAAGACCACTGCAAATAGATTAATATTATATTATTGTGTTTGTCTATGTTGATGGAATGTAGTTAGTTAGTTAAAATAAGACTTCAGAGGCTATCAACCCTTCTGGATTATTAACCCTTGTCTAGCGGCGCCGGACTTAAGTTGGTCTAGAGAAGAAAGGACTATGTGGCAGGGACCGACTTCAGGCGGTGTGCAATTTTAAGTAATAGTTGGCTCTGAGAGAGAGACGAGCGGTGGGAGGAGCGTAGGTCAGCTCTAACCATTCGGCACGGGTCCCGCGCAGCAACTGTCGTCCCCTCCACACACATCCACACTCACTGCCTCCCTAGACAGGGAATTATGTAAGGAAATTACCGTATTTTAGGGATTTTTCCTTCGTCTTGCACGATCGTTGCAAGAGAACGCGTAGTCGTAGAAGGATGGTTCTGGTGTCATTGGAAAGCTCAATTATCGCCCTTCCAGGGATACATAATTGTATTACACTCTGGCTCTTGTTTATGCATGAAAAAGAGCACGGAAACAAGGTCGTTTAGGGTAAAACCACCCGCTTGGCGGGTAGTAGAAGTTACTGACGGGCCCGCTCATAAGGCGTTAAGTCAGCACACTAGAAGTAAAAAATAGCGTAATTTTCGAGAACCCCAGTCCCTTGAACGGAATGCAGGAATACTGTGTCATATATAACAGAGGCTACTGCTACAATAGGTGCATAATTAATAATTGGTTTCAAATAAGAAAATATCCCAAAGGAGGATGCACACAAGTGAAGTTTTGGGCAACTTCGGATTGGCACCTTGTATCCATAAACAATACTAGGTCTCTTCTGTTATACAGTAGTATTTAGGCAGACTGAAGGTAAATTACTAAAGTTGGCTGACTTCCTATAAAGGCCTTATTCAGAAACTACCAACATTAGAGTTACCCAGTCAATATGCCTGATATAGTCCCTTGTGTGACTCCCTTAAGGGGAGATTTTTAGTTTGCTTCCTAGACCCCCAGGGACCCCCTTCGATACATATTTGTGCACTTTTTGGTAGAAAAAAGTCCCAGCCAAAGATCGATTCCTGCTATATTACAGGCTCGCGGTCGCACACCAGGAAAAAATCGACACCTAAATGACACAAAGGGTCTTAAACTAGATAGTAATCTGGCGAAAGGTCATAAAATCGCCAAAATAATGGACCGCACATCTTAACATCTCAAAAATAATGGGGCAAAGCATGAGGGAGGAAGGGGTTCAGAAAATAATCCCTCAAGTGGAAATCTTCCCTTAAGTGGTGGTGACCAAGGGCACGCCACATTACTCAGGACGGAAGTCGATGTAGTCGGCAACTTGCAGTTATATTTGTATGGTAACTTGTGATCTCTAAGTCGATGTAGTCGGCAACTTGCAGTTGTTGTTGTTGTTGTTTTTCCCCAAGCTGACTGGCCGAACAGCCCCAAGGCCCAGAGCAAGGCCAAGGCTATAACCGAGCGCCCCCACAGAACCCTCCCTGCCGACCACAATAAAGCCTGGGTGACCGAAGCCACTCCATGGCGGGGAGCTGAGGAAGGCGCGGAAACGCCTGGGAAACCAAAGCCCCACCCAGGGCCCTGTGCCCCTCAGCAATTATGAAGAGAAAGTTGAAGGGCAAAGGAAAGATGTGACGCTTTGGCTTCCAATCTTGGTAGATTAGGAGGTCAATCCACGCAAGAGACGCCATCACTTGAGATCTAGAAAATATATAAGTAAAAGGAACAGTCAGAGTAAGCTATGGGTATGGCAGAGATCGCTCAGTTCTCACTCTGATAGACCAGCCCATCACCACATCACCAACTTGCAGTTATATTTGTATAGTAACTTGTGATCTCTAAGTTTATTCAAGCTACATTAAGAGATGCATGCACTAATTCTTGTAATGTGAGAGTAAAGGAATTATTATTATGCTATAGGACTAGGTGATAGAATTCTTACAAAATGGTAATCTATAAACTGCCAGAGAAGAGTTTCCGGATAAAGAAAAAGTGTATGATGATGATAATCATGATGTAGAGACTAAGTCTTGTCGCGCGATACCATATTATTTAAGGGACCATATACTGTAGAAGGAATGTGTTTGATTGTGTGTGTGTGATAGATGATAATGAAAGAAAGAGAGGTAGATAGATCGGGAGAGAGAGAATCAACATTTATGGAAAGAGGACAAAGAAGTAAACTATTTTTCAGGCAATTGACGAAATATAATAGCAGAAGAAAAAAACTTAACAGTAGATGCATTCGAAGTATCATAAATCAATTTAATGCAACCATTCCTCACATTTGCTCGTTCTGTACACTGAAGTGATGTGAATTGTCCATCGCTGTAACAAGCTAATTGTTTGAGCAACCTTCTATTGTGTCGCTGTTATTGGCGGGGGTGTTTGTGCAATAACATGAATGCATAATCTATACATTTTGGAAATTCACAAACGTGCACAAATTAGTTCTCTCTCTCTCTCTCTCTCTCTCTCTCTCTCTCTCTCTCTCTCTCTCTCTCTCTCTCTCTCTCTCTCTCTCTCTCTCTCTCTCTCTATCTATCTATCTCTCTCTCTTTCTCTCTCCCTCTCTCTCTCTCTCTCTCTCTCCTCTCTCTCTCTCTCTCTCTCTCTATCTCTCTATCTCTCTCTCTCTCTCCCTCTCTCTCTCTCTCTCTCTCTCTCTCTCTTGTGTGTTGGTTGTCCTCTACTTCCACGGTAACACTCATTTAGACCAGGAGCATTAGCAAAATTAATGCAGCAACATGGAAAACAAATATAGAAAGCTGATTTCTTCAGCGATGCTATTCTATGGCCTACTGATTCAAAATCCATAAAGTCCCCAAAAGTCACTAGTGAGCTAAATGTTCGGGAGCCCAAAATTCAAGATGGCCGCCTCTGCCGAGGCGACAAATATAACTTTTTAATCATTCAGCTCACAAACCTGTGTAATACCTCTTTTCCAACTAATTTGATGATGAGAAATCCAATGATGACCTTATTTTTAAGATATAAGGACAACCTGACCTAAAAAATAGATTACTAACCTAAACAGTATGTGGTTGTTCTGTCATTCCAAATTATTCATCTTCATTATCGTCAACGGGGGAAGCATTCGTACTATTTAACCCGATACAGTTGGAACACATTTCCGTGCAGTTTAGTCCTGATTTTCTGCACATGCATCTTTTACCACATCCTGTCTTACATCCACATGAAATCATGCGTAAGATATGAGGAGGAGCTGGGTCTTTGTCATTAAATATTGGATTTAGCGTGCCATCACACAGCTGCCAGCCCCACTTGATTGGCTCCAATTGTCCTGAGTTCCCTAGCCACTCCTGAACTGCGAAGTAAGCACGATATGCATGGAATTTGGCTGCTGAAGATGTTGGAGGAAGGCTGGCAAGGTCAAACGTTGAAAGAAACGTTTTCATCTTCTTCTAATACAAGATAAACCTCAGCTTGTCTAGAGTTGTTGAGCGAGCATTTGCACAATACATCTTGAGAAGAAACATCTCACCAGCTCTGGCAATGTCATCATATGTTGCATCTGACCTTTTGAAGACGTCAAGGATCTGCCAGTCCTCTCCGACAAGCACTTTTAAAGCCTTCTTTTTCCCGATATTGTAGAGTGCGGATACCGAGTCACACCCTGTAATTGCATGAGCAACAAGCAGGTGATCCCTTGCCCTTGGATGCAGTGCTTGTTTGATACTGTCTGTGCTATAGATATCATGTCTGGCATATTGCATGTATATATTCGGGAGAGCTTTATCAACCAGCATGACGAGTAAGTCGGTGTCTCTCCCGACTACTATAACTGGATTTTGAGTGCTACCAGCAACTTCAATTGCAGTGCTACATATCAGAAAGTCTGCATCTGCTGTACTCTGGTGGCATGCTATGCCCGCAGCGGTAAGTACCATCATCAATTTAGCAATGAGCCTTGCCTTATTTTGACGATTTGCTAAAATTGAGTGTTGGTTGCCGGTTACCTGCGAGCTCAGTTCAAATAGAATGTCTTGGGATACATTCTGGCGTTGGGCATGGTGGCTTTGTTCTGCCACCTTTGTTGACATGCTGAAATCAGGGTACCCATCAAAGCACACGGCAGAATTAGGTCCATAGTTGTTGATGACATAACTGACATAGTTGTCACAAACATCCATGTAAGTGCAGCTCGGTGGCCAGAGCACACTGTGCAGAAGATGGCCTTCGTCTACCACATTATTGGTGTTTGGTAAAGCTTCTGCTGATAACTTTTCCAAACTGGCTATTAACTCTTTGGCAAAAGCACTTTTGGTATTCTTCCTCAATGCACCATTCTCAAAAAGGGCAGGGGGCTGTTTACTGAACTCATAGTTTAGGTGACCTTGCATCTCTGCGCGATTCCGTATGATGCATGTTAAACGCATGAAGAGATTGAGAGGTTTTATTTCCACCTGCTGACCACGAACTTCTGCACTGTTATTTGCTGAACCAATTGACACCCTGTCATTTCTTCTGAGTTTAGCGTCAGCATAGTTCGTACCGGTCAGCCTTGCTGCAGCTTCCTCACCAAAGTGAAACGCACTGTCCGCATCGGCAGATGAATGGGCTACAACTCCTGTGGCAACGCTTACCAATTTAGTAGCATACTCTCCGTTGTAAGAAAATGGTGAATGCGTGGATAAGTAGGAGTTGAACTTGATGAAATGTTCACCATCCCTTGCAGTAGCAGTAGGCCTGAGGTCTGTTTGTTGATCTGTAGTGGAAACGTGTGTACCACAGAAACTTTCGAGGGAGGCACACACAGGGGTAGTTTGCGGCAGAATGCAGACCATTTTTGACTGGGTACTTGGAGTTATTCCCCGACGACCGTGAGCTAAGCCTCCTCTGGTCTTGAGCATTCTCATTAGTGTTTGTTCAATTGTTTGGTCTGTGAAAATACCAGACCAGAATCTATGGGATCGTCTAATTGTCCAATATCCTCCCGAAGTATACTTGGCAAACTGGGCTTCACTCATAACCTGTGGTAGTCGCTTCATTTGATCTAGGTAGAGTATTGAGCACTTTGTATAGGCTGTATGCCCTCCAGCATGGAAAATCGGGATCATTCTTGAAACACTCAGTAAGTGAAGTTCCCAATCCCCTGTACGTTCTGCCCAAATGAAGAGCAATAAAAGTTTGACCATCTTCAGGTACTGGATCCAGAGCTTCCCGGTTCTACTGGACAGAGATATTTCCTCTTATAGATCGTCGACTATCTGGGACACCTGGGTAGTCACACGCTCTGTAAGAAGACTCTCATGTGAGGATGAGTGATTCAAAAGCATATCATGAACTATTCTGGCTTCATCAAGGTTTAATGCCACTCAGACAGTCGGGAGTCGCAAGCATCCTAGCCATGACTGATGCAGATGAAAGCATGTGGGCGCGCAAAGCTTGTGCATAGGCATGGCCACTGAGCATGTGCTTCACAGAGTTTGGGGCATATACTGTTTTCCATTGTTCACTCAAACCAGACTCACCCATGATATGACCAATAGAGCCTAGGTATGACATCAATAAATGAAATCCACCCAGTCTGATGAAAATGTTTGGCAGATTGGAAGAACTCTCTGCGATTTCAGTGGCTTTTGCATACAATGGCTGGTCAAATGTAACTGGTGAAACACCCAAATTGTACTTCTCTGTCAGCTTCTGTGCAAAACAAAGGGCTGTGTAAATGGTATCCAGTTGGCTTGCATTGTGGTTTATGAAAGGGAGTACTTCAATGCGGCTTACATCAAACTCTCCCTGTGTAATTACCGATTGGTTGAAACCACTCCATGAAGGACACTTCAGTGGGTCGCATATGGAGTAACTAGATAGCCACACAGTGTCTAGGGCTGTTGCTAAGAGAAGACCAGAGGGTTCAGTCTTGGGTGGTTCTAATGGACCAACCATCACCTTCTTGAGGCCAGGAACCAACCTGAAAAAAATACAGTGATTATAATACCTTGTATATTTAAGTACATTGACAGCACAATTAAATATATATATATATGTTAAAACATTCCATCAGGGCATCAGAATCTAAAAAACGTTCCCCACCATTACAATTTTACAATTTTAAATAAATAAATAATAGGAATAATTTTTTTAAATTTAACCTAGATTTTTTAGGTCAGGTTGTCCTTATATCTTAAAAATAAGGTCATAATTGAGTTTCTCATCATCAAATTAGTTGGAAAAGAGGTATTACACAGGTTTGTGAGCTGAATGATTAAAATGTTATATTTGTCGCCTCGGCAGAGGCGGCCATCTTGGATTTTGGGCTCCCGAACATTTAGCTCACTAGTGACTTTTGGGGACTTTATGGATTTTGAATCAGTAGGCCATAGAGTATCATCCCTGAAAAAATCAACTTTCTATATTTGTTTTCCATGTCCATCTGTAATGCTCCTGGTCTAATTCACTTTTCCCCGGCCAACTCAACCGGTAGATCTCAACCAGTGCCCTTTCAACCAGGACCCAATAGAGAAGTACCTCCAGCTTATAGTCTTAACCCTTTCTGTACCAGCGACATCTTTTTATTTGATTTCACCTAAATTTAGACAATTTTTTGAAGCTTAGGAAGGATCTGTAGCAGCTCAAAGGATTACAGGAGCTAGTTTGTAGATTTTTGATGAGTATACGTCCTTCCTAAGCTGTATTGGTTGAAATGGTGTACTGGTTGAAGTGGTGTACTGGTTGAAGTGGTGTATTGGTTGAAGTGGTGTACTGGTTGAAGTGGTGTACTGGTTGAAGTGGTGTACTGGTTGAAGTGGCATATTAGTTGAAATGGTGTACTGGTTGAAATGGTGTACTGGTTGAAATGGTGTATTGGTTGAAATGGTGTACTGGTTTAAGTGGCATATTGGTTGAAATGGTGTACTGGTTGAAATGGTGTATTGGTTGAAATGGTGTACTGGTTGAAATGGTGTATTGGTTGAAATGGTGTATTGGTTGAAATGGTGTATTGGTTGAAATGGTGTACTGGTTTAAGTGGCATATTGGTTGAAATGGTGTGTGTACTGGTTGAAATGTTGTACTGGTTGAAATAATGTACTGGTTGAAATGGTGTACTGGTTGAAATGTTGTACTGGTTGAAATGTTGTACTGGTTGAAATAATGTACTGGTTGAGATGGTGTATTGGTTGGAATGGAGTACTGGTGTAAATGGTGTAGTGGTTGAGTTGGTCAGCTGCCCCATTCATCAGGCAGCATCAGTCTGGATGGTATAGGGTTAGGGTTTGTTATCAAGATTCCTGCACCCGACCAAATACACGGATATACTGTACAGTATAGGAGCTGACACATAATACACGGATATACTGTACAGTATAGGAGCTGACACATAATACACGGATATACTGTACAGTATAGGAGCTGACACATAATACACGGATATACTGTACAGTATAGGAGCTGACACATAATACACGGATATACTGTACAGTATAGGAGCTGACACATAATACACGGATATACTGTACAGTATAGGAGCTGACACATAATACACGGATATACTGTACAGTATAGGAGCTGACACATAATACACGGATATACTGTACAGTATAGGAGCTGACACATAATACACGGATATACTGTACAGTATAGGAGCTGACACATAATAGACAGCTTTCTCATGTTCCCATGTACAGGTGTTATCAATACTTTACTAAGCTGTATTTCTTTCCAGCTGATGGTAAACTGAATCCTTTATCAGCAAATTTCCCAATACTTAATGAAAAACTACGAAAGTAATATACTGTATATCTACGCCATATTTAAGTCAAGTTTTCATAATCAAACACAAATATCGCCACACCATCTTGGTAGCAAATGAGCAACGAAGATAGGGACGTGGCAATTTATCCTCAGCTGAAATAAAGCAGCCTACAACAACCTATATAACACATTACATGTAATATGAAACACTAAGTTATATGCTGTATATACAGGGGGGGGGGGGGGGGAGGAAAGACACGTTTTGGCATCATCTGAATGAAAAGGTTAAGCTAAATATTAATGGTGTATGGAGAAACTACAAGGTTTTTGATGTACGAATAATTAGACAATAAACCCTATTCCCAGACTGTGGATATATTTCCTTCATTCTAGTATTCATGGGACTGTACATTTTCTTCCCATGTAATATAATAGAATATATATATTTAGCATAATTCTTGTTGTTTGTACCGGTTTGCCTATCCGTCTCTGTGAAGATAATGATATCATGACATGTATTCAGTCCAGTGTTTTATGTTCTATTTGCGATCGTACCTCAAATATTTGTCTTTTACTGCTTTGCCTTATTCAGAATTCTCGAACTTTTGTCTATCATTTTTTGATTTTCGGATTTTTCGGATTTCCATGGGTAGCAAATAGGGATTTTGGTAATTTTTCAAAGGAATCAGATAATGAGGAATGGGAATGGTAGTGCACTTGTGGACGTATGTGTTGGGAGGAGGCTGTGGATAGCCAACACCTTCTTTCGACACAGAATGATCCACAGGTACACGTGGAAACGGATGTTGACGATGAAGGATAAGACAGTGGTGGAACGAAAGTCATTGATTGATTATGTATGTGTGGATGAACGAATGAAGAAATCTGTGATGGATGCTAGGGTGTATAGGGGTATTGGAGGGGGTCTGTCTGATCATTATGTAGTGGTAGCTAAGGTTAGGATACAAAAGAAGTGGTTGAGGAGAGCGGGAGGGAGGCGAGAGGAGGGTGGAATGGTGAGGAGGGTGGAGAGGTTGCAGGAGGAGGAAGTCAGGGAGGAGTACAGGAGAGCAGTGGAAAGACGACTAGGTGGGTTCGACCTGGAAGTTATGGAGGAAGTGGAGGAGATGAGCAAGGTGTTTAAGGATGAGATCTGTGCAGCATGTGAGGAGGTGTGGAGTGAGGAGAAGAGGGAGGGGAGTGAAAGGTACAGCATGGTGGACAGAAGAGGTAAGAATAGCTGTGGAAGAAAAGAAGAAAGCATATAGAGAGTGGTTGGGTAGTAGAGGGAATGAAGATTCCGAGAGGCAGAAACGAGCGAGGTACGTGGAGAGTAAGAGGGTGGTGAAGAGAGTAGTGAAGGAAAGTAAGAGAAGAGTAGATGAGGAATTTGGAAGGAATCTGAGTGTAAAATGGAGGGAGAGTAAGAGAAACTGTTCTGGAAAGAAGTCAAGAAAGTTAGGGAAGGTAGCAAGGGAAACAGTAAGGGTGTGAAAGATAAGAATGGGAGAATGCTAGCCGAGAAGCAAGAGAGAGTCGAAAGATGGAGGGAGTACTTCAGTGAGTTGCTAAATGAAAGGAATGAAGAGCCAGCAAACATAGCTGGATATGGTATGGGAGGGAGAAGAAGAGAAGTAGTGGAGGAGGAGGTGGGGATCAGGAGGTCAGAAGTGTGGGAAGCCATGAAAAGAGTGAAGTTGGGGAAAGCACCAGGAACAGATGGAGTGTGTGGGGAAATGTTGAGGTATGGTGGTGAGATAGTGATAGAATGGGTATGGAAAATGTGCAAACTAGCATGGGAGAAGGGGAGTGCACCCGATGACTGGAAGACTGGCATAATAGTCCCCCTATATAAGGGCAAAGGGGAAAGAGGAGTGTGTGGTAACCACCGAGGAATATGTCTTCTAAGCGTAGTAGGGAAGGTATACAGTAGGGTAGTGATTGAGAGAGTGAGAGTGAGAACGGAGAAATGGATAGGCGACGAGCAGGGAGGTTTTAGGAAGGGAAGAGGATGTGTAGATCAGATTTTTACCCTGAATTGTGTTGTGGAGAAGTATCTGGAGAAGAAACAAAAGGTGTATGTTGCCTTTATGGACTTAGAGAAGGCCTATGACAGAGTGGATAGAGAAGGTTTGTGGAAAGTACTTAGAATATACGGAGTAGAGGGCAAGTTGCTGAAAGAAGTGAAGAGCATGTATGAGGGTGCAAAGGCGGCAGTACGTGTGGAGAGTGAGCAGAGCGAGTTCTTTGACCTGAATGTTGGTTTGAAACAGGGGTGTGTGATGTCCCCGTGGTTGTTTACTGTATATATGGATGGAGTTATGAAAGAAATACTATCAAGAGCAGTGGATGTTGGTGTATCGCTGAAAAGGGAGGGAATTGAGTGGAAGCTACCTATACTGCTGTTTGCGGATGATACAGTTCTGATGAGTGATAATGAATGGGAGTTGCAGGGTCTGGTAAATGAGTTTGGAACAGTGTGCGAAAACGGAATTTGAAGGTAAATATGGGGAAGAGCAAGGTTATGGTCTTCGAAAGGGGTGAAGTCACAGAGTGTGAGGTGAAGCTGAACGGTCAGGCTATGGAGATCGTCAACTCTTTTAAGTATCTGGGCAGTGTGTTGAGTAAAGATGGGACTATGGATGAAGAGGTGCGGGAGAGGGTACAACAGGGGAAGAGGGTTGTAGGAACGCTAAAAGCAGTAACAAGAAATAGGGTGGTCAGTATGGAAGTGAAGAAGTCCTTGCATGACAGTGTGGTAATCCCGACACTGACTTACGGAAGCGAAGCATGGACGTTGGTTGAGAGACTCAGACCAAGAGTGAGAGCAGTGGAAATGAATTACTTAAGGAGTGCGTGCGGAGTTACATGGAGGGATAGACAGACTAATGAGGAAGTAAGAAGGAGGTGTGGTGTGGAGGTAGATGTGCTGGAATGTGTGAAAAGGAACAACTTGAGATGGTTCGGCCATATGGAACGTATGGAAAGCGAGAGAATGACTAAGAGGGTGTACGAGAGCGAGGTGGAGGGACAGAGGGGGAGAGGTAGACCGAATATGAGGTGGAAGGATGGAGTGAGGAACTACATGAACGAAGGCGGTGCTGGTTGGGGGGAGGGGCGTCGACTGACTGGGGACAGAGGTGCATGGGGGCGGTTCGTTCGTGGCCACCCCTTCGGGGATCACGGCGTCAGGCAATAGATAGATAGATAGATAGATAATGAGAATTTGTCATTAAGCATTATTATCTATCCTTTACTACAATATGTAAAGTGTCCATTCATTTGTATTTTTAGATTATATCATTAACCCCATAATTACGGTGACTATCATTAGACGATTATATTCAGTCTAGGGAGGCGTTGTGGTTGTTAAAAGTGTAAATTTAGATACTTTTTCTCATACTAATCCCACGTTTTGAAAATGTAAAAGTTAATATAATAGGTTCGAATCCCTGGACTGCCACAGGTATTTGTTGATTTCATTAATTGAGTTTAGGAGAAAAGTCGGTTGGTGGAAGTAACATAATAATTAATAATAAGAGCGGTGACTATGAATGACAAAGGACCAATACTTCCCATATAACTTCTGTTTGTTATAGTTGTGAGCACAGGAGGCGGGTGGACAACACTCGTTAGTCTTGGCAGGCAATTTGTTAGTTAGTTAAAATAGGATTTCAGTGGCTATAAACCCTTCTGGATTATTAAGCCAGAACACTGTAAGTCAAGAATGACGTCAGTACTGGAGCCTTTTTATAGAGAAATCCAGTCCCTTGAGGCAATTTGTGGAAGGGAAGTAATACTGTGAAGGACAACAATATGTGGTGCCTGTAGCCACTAAACTATCTGAGGTGGGTGGAGGGGACAAATAATACCAAAGTGTGTTATATATAGTATAAGAGGCCACTATAAGAGCATCGTAAGGGAAGATTTGTATTAATTTGAATATATTTGTTCATTTTGTTATTTATTATACTTACTTTCCTCACAAGGCCTCCATCAAACTTTCAAAATACACCCAAGACTCCCCTTCGAATTAATTCTACCAGCCAAAGGCCGTTTCCTTTTAAATTACAGGCCTGCTATCGCTCGCCAGGAAAAATATTGACACCGAAATGGCAAAACAAAAAACTTCTTAAAATCGTCAAACTAATGGATCTAAACATGAGGGAGAAGCCAAACAACTCCAATAAGATGTCAAGTAACCATGGACACGATTCCTCTTGAACAAGGCCTGGTCATGGGATAGGTACAGCTAAAAGCAATAGTTAATATACTGTACATTATTGCTCATAAACTGTGTATTTTGAGGTTATTATCCCTTGTCCTAGGTTTCTAACAGCCCGTGACTAGTACCTTTGTTTGTATTTATTTATTTGTAATTAATTATTAATTAATATGTTTAGATTTTGCTCCGTCTCTAGATTCATAAACAAAGTTAATCTAGATTTTATTTCTATCCTCGTACTCCTCTTATATAAAGACAGATTTAATAGTTAGCTGATCATTTAAATACAAATCTAAGTACTCTGAAGAGGAAACAGTTCACGTTCCTTATTTTTTTAATCGTCGTATAACCTTTAACCTTGGTTTCCTTTAGTACGGCTGTCACAATAATGTTTATGGAATTAACATGATTTATCATCAAGGTTGTCGTAGAATGTTTACATCTGGTTGTACAGTTGCCCACATAAGTTCTGTTCCTCGTCGTGAAGTAATGCATGACAGTAAGATAGTAGGCAAGAAGCAACACACGTCATTCTATCACTATATTGCTATGTATAAGATCACAGAGAGGAGCAGAACTTATATAGGCAGCTGTACATTACCATGATAATTTTAACAATATGAACATTCCTTTTGTTGCCCATCTTTAACTTATTTCCTTTCACAGTTTCCATATTTCCACGTTTACTTTCTTTCAGTCCATTTTTCATTTGGGCACTCCCGCATAATCCTGTATTCCGCTTAACACACTTCACACCTCCCTCCTCTGTCCAGTTCCTTTATTTGTTCTCTTTATTTATTTATACCCCAATCACCCAATGTTTCACGCTAACCTTCCCCTGAAATGTAGCCTCACATTGCCCTCTTTCTGCTTCATATTTCTATACCACTTTATAGTTGTTTACTTTATAGTTGTTTACTTTATCTTTATATCTCTGTCCATGTTTCTCTCTCCATGTTTCACAGTGCATATATTTCATCCTCAGCTACACTGATCATCTCCACTGTGCATTATCTGGCTTGTACTTTAACACATGTAGTTATTTGCCATGTGATTGCACTAATTTACTAGTGCTATGTAAATTAAAAGTCCTCACAAATCTCTACTGCTGAACTCAACACCTATAATTTAAACAATATATGAATGGATATTAAACGATCTACGATATTTATTAACACTGTGAACATAACCAAGGGTTTCTTACATTATTACTATCTTCACTAGAAATATTTGTAGTTAGGATACTGACAAACATCACAATTCAACCCTATACACATACATTAACACTTTATTAACTTGTCCTCTTTCCACCTCCCATAACCATTAACCTTCCCTGATCCCCAAATGGTCATCAAGATTAAGGTAAATGTTCAAACGCAAACGTCCTCCTCAGTGATCATAGTGGCGGCAATAAAGTTTATGTGTTCCTTAAACCTTTATAAGCTGTCTCGATCCAACCAGAACTCCCACCCACACAACCAGCCCCAAACAAATCCTCTCCCACACGCACAGACTCCCAAACTCTCCCACACGCTGCCAGCCAGCCAGCCCCACACATTCTCTCCATACACTCACACAGCAACACACTCCCAAATTCTCCCCCACACACACCCTCTCCCATACACTCACACACCCACAAACTCTCCCCCACACATCCTCTCCCATACACTCACACACCCACAGACCCACAAACACTTCCCCACACAGCCAGCCAGCCCCACACATCCTCTTCCATACACTCACACACCCACAAACTCTTCCCCACAGCGCCAGCCAGCCCCACACATCCTCTTCCATACACTCACACCCCCACACACGCACAATCTCTTCCCCACAGACAGCCAGCCCCACACATCCTATTCCATACACTCACACCCCCACACACCCACAAACTCTTCCCCACACAGCCAGCCAGCCCCACACATCCTCTCCCATACACTCACACCCCCACAAACTCTTCCCCACACAGCTAGCCAGTCCCACACATCCTCTCCCATACACTCACACCCCCACAAACTCTCCCCCAAACAACCAGCCAGTCAGCCGCACACATCCTTTCCCATATACTCACACCCCCACGGACCCACAAACTCTCCCCCACACAGCCCCAAACACATCCTCTCCCATACACTCACACCCTCACACACCCACAAACTCTTCCGCACCCAACCAACCAGTCCCACACATCCTCTCCCACATCCGGACACACCCACGAACTCTCCCCCACACAGCCAGCCAGCCAGTCAGCCCCTCACGCACCAATTATCCCAGACATAAACTGGTGCGGGAGTCCCTCAGTATACAAACAGGACGGGAAACAAATTACCACCAGTATCAGGGAGGGAAGAATATCGCTGCTTGGTTGTTATTATTGATGTTGTTGTTGTTGGGGAGCAGTAATGACGGTCAGTATCAGGGAGGGAAGAATAACGCTGCTTGGTTGTTGTTGGGGAGCAGTAATGACCGTCAGTATCAGGGAGGGAAGAATAACGCTGCTTGGTTGTTATTATTGTTGTTGTTGTTGTTGTTGTTGGGGAGCAGTAATGACCGTCAGTATCAGGTAGGGAAGAATAACGCTGCTTGGTTGTTATTATTGTTGTTGTTGTTGTTGGAGAGCAGTAATGACCGTCAGTATCAGGGAGGGAAGAATAACGCTGCTTGGTTGTTATTATTGTTGTTGTTGTTGTTGTTGGGGAGCAGTAATGACCATCAGTATCAGGGAGGGAAGAATAAAACTGCTTGGTTGTTATTATTGTTGTTGTTGTTGTTGTTGGGGAGCAGTAATGACCGTCAGTATCAGGGAGGGAAGAATAACGCTGCTTGGTTGTTATTATTGTTGTTGTTGTTGTTAGGTAGCAGTAATGACCGTCAGTATCAGGGAGGGAAGAATAATGCTGCTTGGTTGTTATTATTGTTGTTGTTGTTGTTGTTGTTGTTGGGTAGCAGTAATGACCGTCAGTATCAGGAAGGGAAGAATAACGCTGCTTGGTTGTTATTATTATTGTTGTTATTGTTGGGGAGCAGTAATGACCGTCAGTATCAGGGAGGAAAGAATAACGCTGCTTGGTTGTTATTAATATTGTTGTTGTTGTTGGGTAGCAGTAATGACCGTCAGTATCAGGGAGGAAAGAATAACGCTGCTTGGTTGTTATTATTATTGTTGTTGTTGTGGGGTAGCAGTAATGACCGTCAGTATCAGGGAGGTAAGAATAACGCTGCTTGGATGTTATTATTGTTGTTGTTGTTGTTGTTGGGGAGCAGTAATGACCGTCAGTATCAGGGAGGGAAGAATAATGCTGCTTGGTTGTTATTATTGTTGTTGTTGCTGTTGTTGTTGTTGGGAAGCAGTAATGACCGTCAGTATCAGGGAGGAAAGAATAACGTTGCTTGGTTGTTATTATTGTTGTTGTTGCTGTTGTTGTTGTTGGGCAGCAGTAATGACCGTCAGTATCAGGGAGGGAAGAATAACGCTGCTTGGTTGTTATTATTGTTGTTGTTGTTGTTGTTGGAGAGCAGTAATGACCGTCAGTATCAGGGAGGGAAGAATAACGTTGCTTGGTTGTTATTATTGTTGTTGTTGTTGTTGTTGGGGAGCAGTAATGACCGTCAGTATCAGGGAGGGAAGAATAACGCTGCTTGGTTGTTGTTGGGGAGCAGTAATGACCGTCAGTATCAGGGAGGGAAGAATAACGCTGCTTGGTTGTTGTTGGGGAGCAGTAATGACCGTCAGTATCAGGGAGGAAAGAATAACGCTGCTTGGTTGTTATTATTGTTGTTGTTGTTGTTGTTGTTGTTGTTGTTGGGGAGCAGTAATGACCGTCAGTATCAGGGAGGGAAGAATAACGCTGCTTGGTTGTTATTATTGTTGTTGTTGTTGTTGTCGGGTAGCAGTAATGACCGTCAGTATCAGGGAGGGAAGAATAACGCTGCTTGGTTGTTATTATTGTTGTTGTTGTTGTTGTTGTTGTTGGTGAGAAGTAATGACCGTCAGTATCAGGGAGGGAAGAATAACGCTGATTGGTTGTTATTATTGTTGTTGTTGTTATTATTGTTGTTGTTTTTGTTGTTGGATAGCAGTAATGACCGTCAGTATCAGGGAGGGAAGAACAACGCTGATTGGTTGTTGTTATTGATGTTGTTGTTGTTGGGGAGCAGTAATGACGGTCAGTATCAGGGAGGGAAGAATAACGCTGCTTTGTTGTTGTTAGGGAGCAGTAATGACCATCAGTATCAGGGAGGGAAGAATAACGCTGCTTGGTTGTTGTTGGGGAGCAGTAATGACCGTCAGTATCAGGGAGGGAAGAATAACGCTGCTTGGTTGTTGTTGGGGAGCAGTAATGACCGTCAGTATCAGGGAGGAAAGAATAACGCTGCTTGGTTCTTGTTGGGGAGCAGTAATGACCGTCAGTATCAGGGAGGAAAGAATAACGCTGCTTGGTTGTTATTATTGTTGTTGTTGTTGGGGAGCAGTAATGACCGTCAGTATCAGGGAGGGAAGAATAACGCTGCTTGGTTGTTATTATTGTTGTTGTTGTTGTTGTTGGAGAGCAGTAATGACCGTCAGTATCAGGGAGGGAAGAATAACGCTGCTTGGTTGTTATTATTGTTGTTGTTGTTGTTGGGGAGCAGTAATGACCGTCAGTATCAGGGAGGGAAGAATAACGCTGCTTGGTTGTTATTATTGTTGTTGTTGTTGTTGGGGAGCAGTAATGACCGTCAGTATCAGGGAGGGAAGAATAACGCTGCTTGGTTGTTATTATTGTTGTTGTTGTTGTTGGGGAGCAGTAATGACCGTCAGTATCAGGGAGGGAAGAATAACGCTGCTTGGTTGTTATTATTGTTGTTGTTGTTGTTGTTGGGGAGCAGTAATGACCGTCAGTATCAGGGAGGGAAGAATAACGCTGCTTGGTTGTTATTATTGTTGTTGTTGTTGTTGTTGTTGGGGAGCAGTAATGACCGTCAGTATCAGGGAGGGAAGAATAACGCTGCTTGGTTGTTATTATTGTTGTTGTTGTTGTTGTTGTTGTTGGGGAGCAGTAATGACCGTCAGTATCAGGGAGGGAAGAATAACGCTGCTTGGTTGTTATTATTGTTGTTGTTGTTGTTGTTGTTGTTGGGGAGCAGTAATGACCGTCAGTATCAGGGAGGGAAGAATAACGCTGCTTGGTTGTTATTATTGTTGTTGTTGTTGTTGTTGGGGAGCAGTAATGACCGTCAGTATCAGGGAGGGAAGAATAACGCTGCTTGGTTGTTATTATTGTTGTTGTTGTTGTTGGGGAGCAGTAATGACCGTCAGTATCAGGGAGGGAAGAATAACGCTGCTTGGTTGTTATTATTGTTGTTGTTGTTGTTGTTGAGGAGCAGTAATGACCGTCAGTATCAGGGAGGGAAGAATAACGCTGCTTGGTTGTTATTATTGTTGTTGTTGTTGGTGAGCAGTAATGACCGTCAGTATCAGGGAAGAATAATGCTGCTTGGTTGTTATTATTGTTGTTGTTGTTGTTGTTGTTGGTGAGCAGTAATGACCGTCAGTATCAGGGAGGGAAGAATAACGCTGCTTGGTTGTTATTATTGTTGTAGTTATTGTTGGGGAGCAGTAATGACCGTCAGTATCAGGGAGGGAAGAATAACGTTGCTTGGTTGTTATTATTGATGTTGATGTTGTTGGGGAGCAGTAATGACCGTCAGTATCAGGAAGGGAAGAATAACGTTGCTTGGTTGTTATTATTGATGTTGATGTTGTTGGGGAGCAGTAATGATGGTCAGTATCAGGGAGGGAAGAATAACGCTGCTTGGTTGTTTGTTGGGGAGCAGTAATGACCATCAGTATCAGGGAGGGAAGAATAGCGCTGCTTGGTTGTTATTATTGCTGTTGTTGTTGTTGTTGGGGAGCAGTAATGACCGTCAGTTTCAGGGAGGGAAGAATAACGCTGCTTGGTTGTTATTTTTGTTGTTGTTGGGGAGCAGTAATGACCGTCAGTATCAGGTAGGGAAGAATAACGCTGCTTGGTTGTTATTATTGTTGTTGTTGTTGTTGGGGAGCAGTAATGACCGTCAGTATCAGGGAGGGAAGAATAACGCTGCTTGGTTGTTATTATTGTTGTTGTTGAGGAGCAGTAATGACCGTCAGTATCAGGGAGGGAAGAATAATGCTGCTTGGTTGTTATTGTTGTTGTTGTTGTTGTTGGTGAGCAGTAATGACCGTCAGTATCAGGGAGGGAAGAATAACGCTGCTTGGTTGTTATTATTGTTGTTGTTGTTGTTGGGTAGCAGTAATGACCGTCAGTATCAGGGAGGGAAGAATAACGCTGCTTGGTTGTTATTATTGTTGTTGTTGTTGTTGGGGAGCAGTAATGACCGTCAGTATCAGGGAGGGAAGAATAACGTTGGTTGGTTGTTATTATTGTTGTTGTTGTTGTTGGGGAGCAGTAATGACCGTCAGTATCAGGGAGGGAAGAATAACGCTGCTTGGTTGGTTGTTTGGTTACTGTTGTTGTTGGAGAGCAGTAGAGTGTTTGGTCCAAGATCCTAGACTGAAAGCCCTGGATATCCCCCTGGTAAATATCCGTGTCCGAACGTGTTGTCTGAGTGAGATATGTGTTTAAGTCTGTGAAAGAGGAGTGAGCTGCATGAAGGCTAATGGTGGGGTCACACATTCACGTATATTGCTCCCGTCAGCTCCCGTCTTTTGTAAACGAAGGTATATTGGTAGTTGGCAACCGATTACGTAAAACGTAAGGGCATAATACGTAAAACGTAAATGAAATTGCGGCCAGTCGGGGGGGTACTCACGCATGGCGAGAGTAGAAACGAGTAGCCCACGTGGGTCGGGAATGTTGTGGGTGCGGCCGAGGCCGCGCGGTTGTTGATTCGAGTGGAATCAAATACGTGGCTCGCCCTCACGTATGTCAAAAGAAGGGAAAGCTTACGAACGACCGGGCCACCACGGCCGTCTGACGGGAGCAGCCCCGTCAGACGTAGCAGCTCGCCCGTCAGACGAAGCCGCTCGCCCGGCAGACGTGAGCTGCTCCCATCCATCGTGGAAAGTTCCAGTCGAACGTCGAAGTTTACGTTCGTTTGGCAACACCGCCGCACTGCGTGTTGCCGGGAAGACGCGGCAACGTCGTACGGGGGGATATATAGGGACAACGGGAGGTACTGCCGTCATACCTCTCACCACACCACGACGACCACCACCATCCCTGCTACTCTGCCTGCCTGCCACCCTGCCACCCTCTGCACGCTGCCCTGCCCTGCCCTGTCACCATGGCTACCAAGGCTACCAAGAGAAGCGTGAAGAAGACGTCTGCAACCTCACCACCTGTCCCCTTGACGCCTGCAACCTCATCACCGCCTGTCCCCTTGACGCCTGTAACCTCGCGTGTCCCCTCGAATTCTGCAACCTCACCGCCTGGCCCCTCGAACTCTGCAACCTCACCGGCTCTCCCCTCGAACTCTGCAACCTCACCGGCTGTCCCCTCGTCGTCTGGAACCTCGCCGATTAACCCCTCTGACGGTGAAGTGTTGATGAATATACCCGACGATGATGGAGAGGTGTTGGACGTGGATGAAAGTGAGGAAAACCCCGACGACGTTGAACAGGGACAGGGACAGGAACAGCCAACAGTACCAATAAAACAACGCCGGAAGAGCACCAACATTATCCTGACGGAGGCGCAGGAGCGTATGCTGGGAGACTGGCTGGAACAGGATGTGCCTTATCTGTATGATAAGGGTGATAACCGCCACAAAGACAAGGAGCACATCGACCATGTTTGGGCGGAGAAGGCAGCCAGTCTGGACCCCCCATCACCGGCTTGGAATTGTTGACGTGGTTCACCTCTCTCCGCTCCAAGTTTGGCAGGCTCACCAAGGACAAGAGTGGTGAGGGGGCCAAGAGGTTGACTGAGAGGGAGAAGTGGATACTGGCTATGTTCCAGTTCCTCAAGCCCCACATCGTGCGACAGAAGAAGCCCCGGAATCTGGGTATGCCTCAGGTACGTTTATATTTGTTTGTTTCCCAACCCTTTCACTATTAAATAGTCAACAACATAAATATTTTCCTGGCGAGCGATAGCAAGCCAAGAGTTTTGGCGTCCTCAGGACAGTAACAGGATTTGTCTTTTTCTGAAATATTTTGCTTATAATGGTGCCATTATTTTTGTAAATTTACCTTGTTCACTTAAGTTTATAATTACCTAACATTTTTGTTAATGAAACACATAATAACACAAAGCAGTTTATTCATTTTATTTAAAGGTTACAAGGATGAATGGTTATGTTGATTGGTATTTAACAGTTGATAAATAATTTACATGTTACTAATTATACATTCATGTCTCAACAGTCTGCTGCCCAAGCTGCCGAACCTGCTCCTGTGCATGCTCCTGTGCCTCCTGTGTGTGGTCCTGTGCCTGATGACCCCACCCCAGCAGACGCTGATGAGGAAGACCAAGCAGCCGGCAGTCAGGAGAACACCACCCCAGCCATCTCCATGCCTCCGCGGAGGGCGAAGCAGGTGAAGCCTCCTGGTGCTGTTCCTGCAACCCACGGAACCGAGACCCTGGAGCAAGTGAGTAGAGGAAATATTAGTTTCATAATAGCAACAATAACTTTGAACATATTGGCTTCCCAGAATACCACATAATTTTATTTGTTAACATTCATAATTGGTTAATTATTGAAATATGTTATGTTTCGTGTGTTGTGCAACGTGTTAATCTTCTCTTTTTCCATAATGGTAACAATAACTTTGAACATATTAGGCTTCACAGAATACCACATCATTTTATTTGTTAACATTCATAATTGATCCAATATTAAAATATATTATGTTTCGTGTGTTTAATGTTCTCTTGTTCCTTGTTCCCTTACCAGGTCCTTGTCACTGCGGAGCAGGTGCGGCAGAACCTGGCTGGGGTGGCTGATTTGGTGGAGGACCCCGAACTCCAGTATTGGCGCGCCTCCATGGATGTCATGGCAAAGGACTGTGTGGGGTTGCCGGCCAATTTTAGAACTCCATTCAAGAGTGAGCTCCTGGCAGCCCTCCACAGGTTCAAGACTGCCTTTGAGGAGGGAGTCACCAGTGTTGGTCCGGACCTCATGCTGCATGCCATACGAAATTATGGCATTCCAACGCCACAACCACAACCACAACCACAACCACAACCTCAACCACAACCACCTCAACCTCAACCTCAACCAAGCGCTGTGATGTACCAGGGCACTCCGGCAATCACCCTGCCTCAACCAGTGTTGCCCAAGCCTGCTCCTACCTACGTGCTACCTGCACACCAGGTTGCAGCACTGCAGACATTGATGATGCGGCCGCCCCAATCGGCAACACCCCCTGCCACCCCTGCCACATTCCAGCCACCTACAGCCTCCACACCGACGCACTTCGACCTCTCGCAGTTGAGCTCCCAGTTTGGGCTTGGGAACACAAGCTTCAACATAGAACAGTATCTGCCGGCATCCTCACCTGCACCTTCGAACCCAGCTACGCCAGCACCAAATATTGATCCCGATCAGACCCTGGAGACCCCCAAGAAGCAACCCTAATCAGAGCCTGGAGACCCCAAAGAAGCAACCCTAATGTAATAATGTTATGTTTATTTTGTATAAAATGAAACATGTATTAACAAAAAAAAAAAAAATTGTAATGACGTGTGTGTTTCTAATTCCAATATTGTAGCTAAAGTATTTATTAATAAGATGACAAATGAAATATATACTGAAAGTAATAAAAAAGAAATGACTAATTGAAAAGAAATACTGATAATATGGTTAATAATAAATATGAAAAATCATGAAAAATTAAATGAAACATACAGTACAAAACAAATGAAACATTGAAACAATTAACAACGTGATTGAAATATAAAACTAAAAGATGAAAAATAAAGTAAATAATAAAGAAATACTGATAATATGGTTAATAATAAATATGGAAAATCATGAAAAATTAAATAAAACATACAGTAAAAAACAAAGGAAACATTGAAACAATTAACAACTTGATTGAAATATAAAACTAAAAGATGAAAAATAAAGTAAGCAGGGAACAATTAAAGTAATTAAAGGAAATTAAAAAATATACAAAAAAAAAAATATGGAAGAACCTACAAACTTACTGAACATCAAAAGTAACTGATAAAAGTACAATACAAAGCAAACTGGCAAAGACTCTATAACAAAAATTTAAGATGAAACTGAAATATACAGCAAAATACAAATTAAACAGGGGAAAACCTCACTCACCTAAATACGGTCATCCTGCCAACCCACAGATTCTTGAGGGGAAGAGAAGTAGGTCTTGAGGTAGTCCCGTTGCTCCTTGGCAAGCCTGGTTGCAGTGTTGCGGGCCACGGTTGGTAGGTTCCTTCCTACAGGTGGGTCAGTCCTCCAGGGGTCAGGTATGAGTTGGTGGGTGTGTGGGTCCTTTTGATCTACCTCTGCTCGGGGTGGGTTTCGTCCTCGTAGGATGTTGTGCAGAATGCATGAGGCCATCACAACAACCTCTGCACGCTCAGGTTTCATAGATATTGGAGTGTGGAAAACCCGGAAGCGGTTGGCAAGAATGCCAAAGGCGTTCTCTACCATGCGGCCCCTGCTGAGTCTGTAGTTGTAGATCCGTTCAGGTTTCGAGAGGAATCGTTGGGGGTAGGGCTTCATCATGTAGGGGCGCAGAGGGAATGCATTATCCCCTACTAAGAAGTAGTCCGTGGGTGGTCCAGTGGGATCGGTAGAGATGACTTCGGGGGGGGCCAGTTTGGCAGTCTGTCTTTCAAGCAACTTAGACAGAGGGGTGTGTGCAAAGCCACCACCATCAGACTCTGACCCTATGGCACCAACGTCGACGTAGATGAACTTGTAGTTGGAGTCAACAATTGCCAACAGGACAATGGAAAAAAAAATCTTGTTGTTGAAGTAATATGTGCCACCAAAGGAGGGGTTGCGGATCCGTATGTATTTGCCATCAATGGCTCCTACACAATGCGGCAGGTTCCATCGTTCCTCAAAGCCGCTGGCAACCTCCTTCCATTCATCAGGCGATTGTGGCGTTTTGAGCTCCTGATCTCCGTAGACAGAGATGATGGCCTGGCATGTGTCTGGAACAATTTGGCTGATGGTGTTGTGGGCAACACGAAAGGAGAATTGCAGGCTCTTGTAGGTTTCATCCGTAGCGAGGAAACGTAGGGTGATGGCCACCCGCAGACCAGGAGGAATGGGTTTTCGCCAGAACGTAGGTTTCCTCTGAATGATGGGGGTGACACGTTCCACAATCTCATCAAATAGTTGTTTGTCTACCCGGGTGAAGTTCTTGTACAGTAGTGGACATTCTCTGGCCAACTCTTGCATGAGGTTCTCATAATGGCCATGTTCAGGTCTCCGTTGTAGATATGGCCACACCCACACTGTCCTCTTGGTCCTTTCCTTCTTCTTCTCTTGTTCCTCTTGCTGGATGGAATTTGCTATTGCAAGTAGTTTTAAGACTTCTATGTAGGCAAGGATGCATTGTATGAGCCGCGTGTTATGCCTAATCTCCGGTTTGATTAATGAGTTCACAAACTTGAACTCCTCCTGGATGAATTCCGTGATGTTGTTCATGGTGCAGAGGAATTAGGGGGAATGGGAAAGGTGTGGCCAGTACTTCCCAGATTGCAATTGTGAATAGATGAGTGAAAACGCGGTCAATTGGGAGAAGGGGTCGGGCGCCAGTTGGACTAGATAATAGTCTGTCAGGCGCATGGCCCGGGGAGCCGGTATATATGAAGGGTGCGCCTGGAAGTATGGTGGGCGGGCTTGTGGTGGCAGCTTCGCTGAATGACGTCTACTGGTACTGGAACTTCTCCGGAGGGTTCTGGGGCTGGGGGAGTGCTGGAGTGATCTTAGTGATCCTTGGTCTCTGGGTTTTCTCTTGGGTGACCTAGAAGTGTGTGAGCTTGTGTTTTACAAATCTACTGGGATATCATCAATAGGATTAATATCATCCAAGATAGCTTTGGTAACAAAATAGATATGATTTTTCTGCTCTTGTGAATAGTATAAATTATAATTAAATTAATATCTATAGTATGTTTGTAGTGACAACGAACTAATCTGTGATATTACTGATATATAGAGTATGTTTTATAATATGCAAGCTGTTCCTAGGCACTGGACTGTAGCTTAGTAAACCTAGTCATGCATTAATATTATTTATTCTTTCAATTCCCACAGCGTAAAGGAAAGTTAATTTGTTGGTGCAAAATTAATTTTCGATAAAGCTATTACATTTCGGTAGCTTGTATTGTATATTATAATATTAATTAATTCAGCAATATTCACATACATGAAAATTCATAGAGTAAACTGTATATGCATTAAATGAAATATAACCAAAATATAATTTGTATCAATGTCAGTGTTAGAGTTCTCTCGCAAAGGATGACATAAGCTCTTTTTAATCTGAATAGTTACACTGTTCGCAAGTTTGGTGTAAGGCAGCACAAGTTTGTATCAATTGGAGTATATCCTTGTTAGTCCCAGGCAGCCACAACTGTACAACTTGGTTAATAATTATGAGAGACTCAAAGTTGAGCTACTGCAATGTGAAGTGTGTGTCTATGAAGGAGTGGATTAATGAAGTAAAATAGAAAGAGAGAGAGAGAGAGAGAGAGAGAGAGAGAGAGAGAGAGAGAGAGAGAGAGAGAGAGAGAGAGAGAGAGAGAGAGCGAGAGAGTTGGGGGGGGGGGAAGGGGAGGGAGTGATGGTGGAAGTATACGATGTAGTCATAGTCAGTATAACAAACCAATTCAGTTAGCAGCTAATCCAGGAATCCCTAAGTAGAGGTAAAGTTGCAACAACTATCTACATCATAGTGAAGTGTACTTATGAAACTTAAGATGGAAACCTGAATTAAGTAAGCAATTATACACCAGACTATGATCACCACAACCGCTAATTACCGTTTGGATGAAATAGAGTAATAAAGAGTGCCACTCAAGTTGACCAATCCCACGTATGGGTAGGTGGTCAAGCATACATAAACTAATCAGACCCTACGGTATTAACTTTGTCAACTGTAAGGTCAGGATGTAGCTCACCCAGGCAAGATCACCCACCTGGTGGATCAATATGGGTCGTACAGGTAGACTGTAGTCTATTCGCTGTGAGTAGGCGATAAATCATGAACTTTATCCACTCTAAGTCAAAAAGGACTAGAGCGAATTGGCTGTAAATTTCGACATCTATTCCTTGACTGACCCTTCCCAAATGGTAGAAATATTAGCTTGATTACACTAGTCGTTTTTTAGTTACAGAGGTTATATAGAGGTCATGATTATTCGTCTACTTACAACGAAAAGACTATAGTTGAGGTGGAATTGTGTTGGGTGGCAGCCTGCTGGGTCTGACAAAAGTATATACACTAACAAGTAGACCCACCAGATACTCAAACTTCTGGTAGCTCGCCGAAATGTGTTAGTTTCGGAGAATAAATCGACTCAGCACAGGACAACCATGAAGGAGGACCGAAGACAGCGAGGGCGGCAACCTGCGAAGGAAGTAAATGCTAATCCGTCAAGAACCGCGAAATTGGATAAAGCTCCACCAACACGACCCAAATTCAAAACCGCCAGGAATAACGACCGAGGACCGAGGACAGCGATGAATGTAAATGTGGATCCGACCAGAACCAAAAATTCGATTAAAGAACGTTCTGTGACTTCTAATACCGCAACTTTAAAGGTTTTTTATGCAAACGCTCGTAATATACGCAATAATTTTTTCAGATTTAGAGGAACTAGTGTTTACTGAAAATTATGATGTGATTGGTATAACAGAATCTTGGCTCAATACAGAAGATAGATACGTTTTAGCAGAGTATTCACCTTCCGGTTATGTAATGTTTGAGAAAAGCCGAATAAATAAAAATGGAGGTGGCGTTTTATTTTATATCAAAGAAAGTCTTAACCTGACCCTCTTGTGAAAACCTCAAATTGTGAACGTCGACACATCTTTTGTGCTAATAAAGAATAATAAAGGTACAAAAATAATACTTGCATTAATATACAGACCTCCAGCTCAATCAGTGCAAACTGACCGAGAAATTTATGAACAAATTGCAGATGTAAGTAACTCACAAGATACCGTATTTTTTGGCGACTTTAATTTACCTGTGACCAAGTGGAGCGATACTCTTACTTCACACTCCGGACATGACTTGTATGCGAACTTGCAAGAGCGTTCACTCTATCAATTTGTTTGATCGCCGACCAGTGGTAATAATGTTCTTGACCTTGTACTTGCAACAAAAGAAGAATTAATAGAGAATTTGAATGTTGGTGATGAATTCAGTAACAGCGACCATCGTACAATAACTTTCACTTTAAAGTTTACTATTAACGAACCAAATAGCAACATCGAAATAGTCCCTAGTTTCAAGCAAGCAAACTATCATAAACTTAGAGCTATGTTTAAAGAAACTGACTGGAGCATTTAATTAACAATAACGAAATAAATACATCTTGGGAATTATTCGAAACCACTTACCTAAAAGCAGTGCAGGACTGCATACCATCGAAAATACGGCGTCCAGGCCTTAATAATAAGCCCAAATGGTGGAATAAAGATATTTCAAACTGTCTGCTTGCTAAAAAGTTTGCTAATGATAAATTAAAATCCTTACAAAATGACGAAGAACGAGTGAAATTTGTAGAGCTACGACGCAAAGCCAAAAAGTTAATTAAGCAAAGTAAAAAGACACTGGAGTTACATGTTGCGAATCAAAGTAAAACAAACACGAACAAATTCTATAGTTATATCAGAAAGAAAAAAGTAGTTACTTCAACTGTTGGACCGTTAGTCGATGAAAATGGAGAATACACCAAAGACGAAGTACACATGAGTAATGCCCTTAATACCTTCTTTGCATCAGTTTTTACAATGGAAGACCTCATAGAACATGCTGCTATGTCCCATTTTTGGCTGTCGTGGAAAATTCATATAGATTTTTGCCAATGTGTTTTTTTTGTTAGCCTAGAGTACTAGGAGCATGAGAAATGTGTTTGCCATTTTTTCTGAGGTCATCTTGACATTTGTTTAGCCTGTTAAAGAAGATCGGGTAGTATCGCCAAAAACGGATTTTTTTTGCCGCAAATTGCACAAGTTTCGAACTGTTTGACTGTATGGGGGTGTGAAGTGTGATGTACCCTATATTTGTGCATATAATGATATCAATGCATTGAGTAAAGCAGTATTTTTTTATTATTTTATCATAAGTCAAATTCTGTGAGAAGAAATGATTGTATAATACGTTTATATAATACTTTTACTTGCCATCAGATTTAGATTTGTTTTGGTATTTTTTTATCAAATGACAGTATGACAGTTAACCTCTGTTGCCATAAATTTGCCTCAGATGACATAACACTCACATGCACACACCATGACCAAAAAAAGAGCAACAGATCTCCTTCAACCCTATCTCAACACACTACATGGCTACAGACTTAATCTAGCCCCAGCCAAATCCACCGCAACCCTGCTCACAAGTTGGACAGGAGAACACGAATACATCCCTCAATTCACCATAAACAACACACCCCTAACACATACACACACACCCAAAATCCTAGGAGTAACATATGATACTCATATGACATTCAAACAGCACACCACAAACATTAAAAAGAAACTGACACCCAGACTTAACGCCCTCAGGTCACTTGCTCACACAAAATTTGGACACAACAAAGAAACGACCACCACAGTATATAAACAATACATAAGATCAATGATGGAATACGCAAGCCCAGCCTGGGCTTCTAACCTAGCTGAAACACATCATAAGACCTTACAAACTATTCAAAACAAAGCCCTGAAGATCATTACAGGCTGCACAGCTACTGCACCCACAGATCACCTACACCAAGAAACCAAAATCCTCAAAGTCAAAGACCATCTGGACATGAGAGGCACTCAATTCCTGGTAGCAGCCTCCACGAACCAAGACCACCCACTAAACTACATGGCAACACACCCACAGACACCAAGAAATATCAAAACAACACCCAGCACACGGTATCACACACAATTATTGTACTCTCTCCCTCCCTGCCCACCCCGAACCAACTTCCAGAAGCACATCCATACTCATATCTCTCACCGATCCATCCACTCACTCACAGACAACACCAGCTGCATGCACGACCTCCCGAAATCCATCCTTCCGAATCCTCCCTTCCTCGCGAGGACAGAGTCTACCTGGCCAGGCTGAGATGCGGACACCATCCAGCTCTCCTGAGCTATCAGAAGAGACTAGATGACTCCGTTGTCGACGCCTGCCCGGGGTGTAACACAGCACCCCATACCATTAAACACATCATAGAAGACTGCATTTCACACAACCACTTATGCCAACAACACAATCTACACTCAATGAGAGCTCTGTGGGAAAGCCCGATCGTGGCCATGGCCTTCCTCAGGGACTCGGGGCTGTTCGGCCAGGCAGCTTAGGGAACAACAACAACAACAACAACAACCTCTGTTGCAAAAATGAGACACTTTGATTGTTTAACCCTTAAAAAGCGGCTCACCACATAAGTCGTTTTTAATAAAGCTGGACTATGTGGCGGCGCTCGACATAGGTCGCGTGGCAATTTCAGCACGTAATGTTGCTGAGAGAGAGAGACAAGTGGTGGCAGGAGACTAGCGAGCGTATGACTGCTCCAGACCACCGCGGCGAACCTACTGACACGAATCTCAGCTCCCTCCTCCCTCTCTCACTCGCTATATACGGAATTGTATCGGGAAAGTGGCTAATTACCTGCTTTTTGCACTCGCGTTGCACGGTTATTGCAAGAAAACTAGCCATCATAAAAGGATCGTTATGGTGTCATTCGAAAGCTCTGTTTATGCCCTTTCAGGGATAGATACTTGTTTTACGTTCTGGGTCTTATTTAGGCATGAAAATGATCACGTAAACAGCCCTATTTTGGCTAAAAACACCCCGCTGGGCGGTACATATAAATAAACCGCATAGGCCGCTAAAGAAGGGTTAAATAAAAGAACAGGTACTATGTTATGTTCCTGAGACAAGTTCATGTCAAGTCTGATACTCATTTAGTGTCAGATTCGTCACTAGCTTCGCCCACATCAGCCAAGTTTTTACATCCATCTGGATCACACTTGCACAACTCTGTGCAGGGCATTTGGTTTTCACGGCAGGAACATCGCCCACTACATTGACTCTTTGTGCATTTACACCGAACCAACTGTAAGATGGAATCTGGAGCCAGAGGTATTCTGCTTAACTTGGGAACGAAATGTTCCGAAGTGTCACTGATGGACCATCCCAATTCAGTTGGTGCTGGAATGGTTGGTTGTGGAATTAAGGCCTGCCTCCAGATTAAGCACTGGTAATGTGCCCGTCGAATGTGCTCATGCAATGATCCTTGTGTTGGGGGCAGCTTCTCGATTCCTTGTTTGGTGTTGAGTCCACGAAAATGAAACCATCTGAGTGCCGCAGCTTGACTAATACCTGCGTTCTTTGGACCGAGTAACTTGCAGATGAATGCTTCACAAAGACCCAGCACTTCACAGGATGGTTCACTCTCCTGTCCCAGACGAGCAAGTGCACCAACAATGTCATCACCACAGTCCGTAAATGCCTTCCACCATGAAGTTTTGCTCTTGCCGAATATCCTTCCAGTTGTGTCACACCCGCTTATGGCATGAAATCCCATCAAGGCTTGAGCACATTCCTCACCAAGTGCATTTTGGATAGGCAACAAAGGCAGTACACGTCGATTGGTTCCAGTGCCCATTATCATAGCTGCATCCTCGCCTAAGACTGCCAAATTGTGTATGGCAAGTACCAGCACATCTGTGTCCTGGGAGTAGATGTGAACAGTAAGTCCAAGTTTGCGTGCTTCACTGGCGTAGTATATCAGCAACGTATCCGCCTCGTCATGCTTGGCAGCATGACAACTGCCAGATGTGTTGGACTGGACACCTTGACAAGTGATAGTGGTTACGTCTGCTGTGCAGTTGACAACAATCTGTTGGGCCAAGAATATTGTCAGAAGCTCCTTCGTCTTGGTACTACTGAGGAACTTGTTGAGATCTTTAATATGCGTGTTTCTGTCGACTTTGTATTCTGTTCTGTGCAGTGATAGCCCTAAAGTGAGGGAAGTCTCTTTTCTGCTTCGAAATGAGCTTGCACAAGACTTAGGTTGGTGCCTGATCTGCCTCTTGGTTTTGTGGCTCTGAATTATCATTTGAGCCAAGTTTGTGCATCTAGAATGTACTTCTTGACTTCGGACTTCTGAAACAACTGCTGTGTCACCCTGAACGATCCATTTCAACAGCCAGATCAACTCATTTGGGGTGAAATTTTCTTGGTTGCTGATTGAGCCTTCAAACTCCCTTGGCTTGGATTGGTCAATAGCTGTGCAGACTATATTTGCGCATTTGAGTATTGTAGTCATCTCTTCTTTGTCATTCAAAGTTGAAGTTTGCCGTATTGCGGCGTCAGCAACACCGGAAGAATGGATCAAATCTGATTTTGCTGGATTGGCAGAACTTGTGAAGGCAACACCGTCAACATGCTGTCGGATCTTTTCCTTCAGGCACTGACGAGACACTGTATGTGGGAGATTATGCTGATGCATGATTTGTTGATAGTCATTCTGCGCTTCACTGACTGGAATAAATTCTCCAGAAGATGTCCGGTCCTGCAGCTGACTGAAAAAATGTACCTCTGCAGCAATAAACTTTCTGTCACCTTCAATATCTGAAATTTCAGCACCAAATTCCAGTGTTGTTTCCTGATTTCTGCGAGTTGTTAGTTTCTGCCATTCAATGGTCATACATGACTTATGATACAGTAAGTCTCTCGACAAAGCATCTTTCTCATTCAGCAGTTCCGAATAGTTTATTTTCCAGGTTGTGTTGTCACTTTCTTTTACCACAGCTGCTATTTGCTCCCCAATGTTTTCGGTTTGGCACATGTGAGTATTTTCGGCTGTCGCTCTTTGACAGAAGAAACACAATTCTTTTCGCACCTTTGGAATGGACGAACGTGTTACTTTCCGTTGTGATCCTGTATGTGATGTAGATGGAACACTTGGTGTACGACTGCTCGGTGGCCGACCTTTTCGTCTGATCAGTACTGTGGTATCACCCTTCTCGAGGGCTTTGCTGTGCTGGGTCTTGGCTCGCTGTATGTCTGTTTTGTTTGTGGCCTCAGCATAGCATTTCTGGTGCCACACTGCACTGTTAGTTTGAAGATCTTGCGGCTCCAGATTAACCAGACGTTGCGACATAGATATGTATTTTTGTTCTCCATAGTCTGACCTTTCTCTGACACACTCCAGGAAACGAATATAGCTGTCTGGCTTTGGTGTACTGACTGTTTCATTTGTATTTTCTTGACATACGATGCACTGTCTGTAGTTGTTTTCTATCTTGCGTCGCTTGGTTTCAATGTTCTGTGTACAAAGAAAAAAATAATTAGAAAAAACAAAAAAGCAAATGAACAAATTCTCGTAAAATTAGCCGCCATCTTGGATTTAGAGGTCTGTATATGTCCTGTCATTCAAAATATTGAATGCCATGACTTTATTTCATGATACAAACATCTTAGTCATCATTTGTGTTAATAATTAAACAAAATATAATGTATAAAGGGCTTAGAATTTGCACAGATGGGCAAAATATCCATATTTTATGCCGAAAATTCAAGATGGCCGCCATTATTCCAAGATGGCATCCAAAAAAATGCCAAACACGATTTTTGTAGATAATGGGTCATAATCATTAAAAAAAACACATTGGCAAAAATCTATATGAAATTTCCACGAAATTACATAACACCATATACTATCAGTGATATCCCTACACCATCGCCGATTCAGATTGATAATTCAGATGTTCTAATCAATATCACCGTTACAGAGAGAGAAGTATTGAATTGTTTAGATAAACTCAAGGTAAATAAAACGCCTGGACCTGATAAAATCTCACCTAGAGTCCTAAAGGAAGCTAAGGATGAGCTCTCCAAACCACTGACATTGCTATTTAATAAATCATTGCAGTCTGGAAATATGCCTGATCAGTGGGAGTGGCCTGATCAGTGGCAGTTGGCTGGAGCCAACGTAACACCGATATTAAAAAAAGGCAGCAAATCCCTACCCAGTAACTATCGCCCAATTAGCTTAACCTCAGTTGTATGTAAAATGTTAGAAACACGCATAAGAGACAGACTCGTAAATCACTTAGAAGAAAATAACATACTTAAAGATACTCAACACGGCTTTCATAAAAAACGTTCCTGATAAACAAACCTCTTAGACTTCTTCCACGATATCCTCAACCTCTACGATGAGAGTAAAGCTGTAGATATTATATACCTTGATTTTCAAAAGGCCTTTGACAAAGTTCCCCACAAACGTTTACTGCTAAAACTAAAAGCGCATGGAATACAAGATGGTGTGTTGAAATGGATAGAAAATTGGCTCAGCGACAGAAAGCAAAGAGTAGTCATAAACGGTAAGACATCTAAATTGACCAATGTAAGTAGCGGGGTACCCCAGGGATCGGTACTAGGACCTATTCTCTTTCTAATTTACATCAACGACATAGATGAGGGTCTCACCTGTACAATCTCAAAATTTGCTGACAATACAAAAATTGCAAATAGCGTACTCTCAAAAGAACAAGTTGGCGATATGCAACACAAACTAGATAAGTTGTCATGTTGGGCCCAAATTTGGCAAATAAGTTTCAATGCGGATAAATGTAAAGTACTACATATCGTATACCAAAATGAGAAAGCAAACTATTTGATGAATGGCACTCAGCTTAAGAATGTAAACAGAGAAACCGATCTGGGAGTAACAATATCGAGTAACCTAAAACCGAGTCAACAATGTTCAGAAGTTGTTAAGAAGGCAAACAAAATAATTGGCTTTATAGGCAGGTCATTTGAGCATTAATCCAAAGACGTTATCCTAACCCTTTACAATTCCTTAGTCCGCCCTCTTCTTGAATGCTGCGTTCAATCCTGGTGCCCTTATTACCAAAAAGGTATAGACAAGCTAGAACGACTTCAACGTAGAGTTACCAAAATTATTCCTAGCCTAAAGACCAAACCATACGAGGAGCGTCTTAGAGAATTAAATCTATTTCCTTTAACCCAGAGCAGATTAAGAGGCGATTTAATTCAAGTGTTTAAAATCATCAAAGGCATCGACAATATGAACTGTAGTAAGTACTTCACTATCGACCAATCTAATTTCACGCGGGGAAACGGTTGCAAAATTATTTAACTCACATGAAGCTAAGAATTTCTTCTTCAATCGAGTTGTCAACTTATGGAATGGGCTTCCCCGAGATGTCATAGACTGCAGCACCGTTGATTCATTTCAACTTCGCCTAGACATATATCTCGCATCAAACCCGCGACTAAGTGCGTTTGTAAATGAATAACTTTATTTTATCCTCCCCTCAGTTACTAACCCATCTGTCCCCTACTAACTTCCTAATCCTGCCACAGACATTAGTTCCAGGGCAAGAGTTCCCTTTCCAATGTTCCCTTACCCACTCTAAACCACTGTTTGGACACTTGATCCTCAGTGTTTTGGAGGAAAAGCAGCCTAGAAGGATCACTAGAGCTGTTGTTGCTTGATTTCCTTTGTACTCCTTTTTAGTCTTGTAAAGACGTGACGTCACGCATGGGATGTAGATGTTGACGACAACATAGGGAAGATGTCGTTCCACTTTGTTTTTCCATTGTTAACTCATACTGGAGAAGCTTTGCATATTTTATGGGTAGAAATTCAAGAAAGCACTATATAAAGAACAAGTAGAATATGAACACAAATAAATCAAGCCATTAATTTTGTAATTATATTAGATATAAATATGCAGACGAAGAAAGCTCCTGCCCTGCAGCCGGTATACTTCTACTATATTCACGCCCAAGTACAAGTATATGTCGATGTATGTTTACTGTATGTCTTGAATTAGGTTTGGTTACGTTGGTTGGGATAGTTTTTATCATCAAAGTATTTCAAATACATTGAAATAGAATCGTGATTCGGTGTAAATGTCAGGGCATAGCGGTTGCGGCCATGATTTCCCCGCAGACGAAAGCACAGTTGTCATAGCGAACTCTCTTATAGAGCATTTAATATATTACCCAGGTCTATTATTGTATGCTGGTGAAAGTTTTAATAATTAAACCAGACAAAAGCTGGACATTTTTTAGGTACTCATTTTTGTTGTGAAAAAGAAAATAAATTGAAGAATATGTCAGTCATAATAACGGGGTTCGTGTGTGTCCGTGTTACCGAGTGGCTTAACGGTGTTGCCATATTTCAAAGTATCTTTGTTTTCTTGTTCTTTTTTCAATTGTGCAGTACCTACAGAAAAATCATACTGCATGTATCCGGGGTACATTGTAGTGACTACATTTAAAGGAAATGTATACTGTTCAGGCAATCATGTGTTAGTGGGAGAATGTTAATGGGAAAATAATAATGAAGACACTTAAATTATCTTACGAGCCAGCTGTCCTAGTGTACGCCGCCCTCTCGCTCTTGGCTACCACCACGTAGCCTATATTCTGCGTATATTTCACTATCGTATGACACAGTAAACACCCCCATGACCAATATATCGCAACATTAACCCATTTTTAAGACAATTTACCATAATCCTAATTATGGAACACAATAGGTTAGCATGATGAGTTGATAACTGGCCAAAACTGCATGCAGACAGTATGCAGAGACCTTGGCTATGATTTTCATACAACGATTTTATCCCGAAAATTAAATGATAATGACTCCTTACAGTGGTGACAAGCTCACAAGATACTGTCATTAGACTTAATCGCAACTAAATATAGCATACTTCAATGAAAGACATGTTATTCAGCTTTTCAAAGCCACACCTCCTTATATTCTTCAGGTTTGTATATTTTATTTTATATTTTTTATTTTTTAAGAGACAATGAACGGAGGAAGGAAAAACACAGATAAAACAAAAAGGTCCATGTGCCTAAAGGCATCCTCCATTCATAAAATGTTTGTAACAACTGGATTTAAAAATTTGTAGATTGTAAGTTTGTGGAAAGCAATTCGAGGGAAGTGAATTCCAAAGAGTAGTAGCTCTGGGGATAAATGAATTCTGATAAGCAGAAGTTCTGCATTGTGGAGGAGAAAGTGTAAATTCATGGGCGCTCTCAGCTGCCCTAGTTCTACGGGGAAAGATGTGGAGAGGCGGCACAATTGAAGCAAGTTCCTCGGAACAATTGCTGTGAAAATATCTGTAGAATAATGCAAGGGATGCAACGTTTCTTCGTATGGATAATGTAGGAAGGTCCTGTGTGATTGCAGGGTTATTGATTAATCTAATAGCTTTATTTTGAATTTTGTCCAACTGCCTCAATGCAACCACTCCACTTCCACCCCACAGAGGTGAACAGTAATCCATCTGAGAACGCACATGACTTTTATATATCACGGCCAACTGCTCGTCAGTGAAGAATTCTCGAACTCTGTACAGAAGTCCCAGTTTTTTAGAGGCATTCTTAGCAATGCTTCTAACATAATGTGTCCAGCTCAAGTTAGTAGTTAATGTTACACCGAGAATGTCAATACTAGGGGAAGTGGGAATATTTACATCATTAAAAAATATATGGGAGTCAGTGAGAGTCTGTCGGTTAGAAAATTGAATGTATTTGGTTTTCTGTGCATTAAAGGAAACTAGATTCTTTTGTCCCCATCCACTAATTCTAGAAAGGTCCTCGTTCAGAGAAATTGCAGTGTTTATTTTTGAATTTATAAGATCGGGTTGGGTGAAAGAATTGGTAAATGTGAAGGAACTGTGGAGTGTTGAGTCATCTGCATAGGAATGTATTGGATTATGAGTGGTAGATATGAGATCATTGATATGAATGAGGAACATAATTGGGGCCAAAACTGATCCCTGGGGAACACCAGCATTTATTGAGTGAAATTGAGAATAAAGGCCATCTACCATTACACATATTTTTCTGTTATGAAGATAAGAAGAAATTAGTGGAACTAATGATGCAAGGCCGTAGTGTGACATCTTCGACAATAAGGATTGATGCCAGACTCTATCAAATGCCTTTGATATATCCAGTGCTATTGTATGTGTTTCACCATGTTGGTCTGTAGCTTGGTTGATTTGATGTGTAAGAAGGCAAAGCATGTCTGCAGTTGATCGACATCGTCTAAAACCATATTGCCTATCACTGATTAATTTATTATTCTCAAGATGCTTAATTATGTGATTATTTAATATAATTTCAAAGACTTTACCAAGAGTGGAAGTTATAGCTATTGGTCTGTAGTTTGATGGATCTGAAGAGGCACCTTTTTTAGGAACTGGATGGATGTTTGCTTCTTTCCAGGGTACTGGGAAGCATGAGGTATGAGTACACAGACGGAAAAATTTGGCCAATACAGGAGCGAGCACCAAGGAGCAATTCTTAAGTACTATTGGAGGAATTTCATCTGGACCAGGAGCCTTATCTACTGAGAGATTCTGCAAAATAGTTTTGACATGTCTGGTGTGGATCTTAAGTGAGGGAATTTCAGGCGAATTAAAATTAAGTTCAGGGACATCTTGATTTATTTCATCTAAGGTTGAGTTGGTGGAGAAAATACCCGCAAGAAGGTTAGCTTTACCTCGTGGGTCACTTACAAGATTGCCAGTCGGAGATTTTAATGGTGGAATGGATGAAGCAGTAGTGAAGTTGGATTTAAATGAGTTAAGAGTAGACCAAAATATTTTGTTATCATTTGGATTATTTAGAAGTTTATTTGCCTGCTTGTGGAGAAAGTTTGATTTAGTTAGGTTTAATACAGTTTTGGCATGATTTCTGATGTTTCTAAAGTAATTAAAGGCTTCATGAGTTTTTGATCTTGTGTATGCATTGTAGGCTATTGCTTTTTGTTCAGTTACTCTAGCACAATTATGGTCAAACCATTTAGGTGAATTAGATCTTTTAATGTACTTTTGATGAGGAATAAAAGTTTCCATTCCAATTTTTACAAAATCTTGTATGTGGTTCAAGGTGGAGTGTGCATCATTAGAAAAGAAAGAGGTCCAGGGAATATCAATAAAGAAACCTTGAAGACCCTCCCAGTCTGCCCTATCGTAATGCCATTTAGTCACCAAAACAGGTTCAGAGTGGGAAGGTGTGGTAGGTGATAGACAGGTGGCCTGTATCAGACAGTGATCAGAAGATCCAAGCGGGGACCTCACTGTAACATCATAATTTTCTGAATTGGTTGTTAAAAATAAGTCCAGTAGGTGGGAATTATGATTAGGATTATCTGGTACACGGGTGGGTTGGTTGACTAGTTGAGTGAGATTAAATGAGTCTGCAAATAGCTCACATTCAAGACCAGCATCATCAGTTCTGGCTGAATGAGTGAGCCATTCAACATTATGGACATTAAAATCACCCAGCACAGTGATTTCAGAAGAAGCATTTAAGTTGAGGACACTGAGTTTGAGGACAGAGAATCAAAAAGACTTTGCTCTGGAGGAGTATTTGGGGAACGGTAGATGCAACATATGTATTTAAATTTACCAGCAGAAATTAATTTGTATATAGAATAATCAAAATAGGGACAATTGAAACTAGTAACCTCCTCCAGGGCAATTTCAGATTTTGAGAAGCAACATACACCTCCTTTAGGTCTGAAATTTTGGAGCAGTTGATAACATGGAAAATTAAATCTAGACGTGTCAGATGTGGATGTTACTTGAGTCTCTGTCAAAAAAAGGAGAGTAGGGGATTCTGCTTGAAGAAATTGGTGTACAGAATTGATGTTAGAGTGAAGTCCCCTTATATTGCTAAAGAAAAAGCTGCACCGACGAGCAGCTTTGGGATGTTGCAATGCTCTTGACAGAGTCGCATGATGACGACCGGGAGGGCCCTGTGTCAATGACCCAACCCTGCCGGGGGTGGATATCCGAGGGACCACCAGGTTTGCTCTTAACAATTGTACTGCCATATTTATTGGGTAAGGTGTATGGTGTTACATGTATGATATGTAGTGGGAAGAGTAGTGTTTTATGGATAGAGGATAGCAATGTAGGGCAATGTCGTGAAGTTGGATGTGTATGTTATATAAAGAGGGTTTTCCTGATACCCCTGATGTGTGAGGCAGAAAGATATGTATCCAGCTACCAAGGCCTGGGAGAGAAAATGGAATTCAGGCTATTCCCTGAGTCTCCCGAAACCTTGGCGGTAGTACTTCCCTGGGCGGGGCTGCCTACCCCTACTACCTATAAATATGAAATTAAATATAGCGCTACTGTCCCAGGCGTGACATCACACTGGATGTCGGAGGTTCCAATTTTACTTCGGTGAGTTAACTTCTTGTATGTATATAAACTTTGGGTCTGAGAGCTGGATCAATATGGGTCGTACAGGTAGACTAGTTGTGGTGGAGTTGTGTTGGGTGGCACCTTGGTGGGTCTGAGAGCTGGAACAATATGGGTCGTACAGGTAGACTAGTTGAGGTGGAGTTGTGTTGGGTGGCAGCTTGGTGGGTTTGAGAGCTGGATCAATATGGGTCATACAAGTAGACTAGTTGAGGTGGAGTTGTGTTGGGTGGCAGCCTGGTGGGTCTGAGAGCTAGATCAATATGGGTCGTACAGGTAGACTAGTTAAGGTGGAGTTGTGTTGGGTGGCAGCCTGGTGGGTCTGAGAGCTAGATCAATATGGGTCGTACAGGTAGACTAGTTGAGGTGGAGTTGTGTTGGATGGCAGCCTGGTGGGTCTGAGAGCTAGATCAATATGGGTCGTACAGGTAGACTAGTTAAGGTGGAGTTGGGTTGGGTGGCAGCTTGGTGGGTCTGAGAGCTAGATCAATATAGGTCGTACAGGTAGACTAGTTGAGGTGGAGTTGTGATGGGTGGCAGCCTGGTGGGTCTGAGAGCTAGATCAATATGGGTCGTACAGGTAGACTAGTTAAGGTGGAGTTGGGTTGGGTGGCAGCTTGGTGGGTCTGAGAGCTAGATCAATATGGGTCGTACAGGTAGACTAGTTGAGGTGGAGTTGTGTTGAGTAGCAGCCTGGTGGGTCTGAGAGCTAGATAATATGGGTCGTACAGGTAGACTAGTTAAGGTGGAGTTGTGTTGGGTGGCAGCCTGGTGGGTCTGAGAGCTAGATCAATATTGGTCATACAGGTAGACTAGTTAAGGTGGAGTTGTGTTTGGTGGCAGCTTGGTGGGTCTGAGAGCTAGATCAATAGGGGTGGTACAGGTAGACTAGTTGAGGTGGAGTTGTGTTGGGTGGCAGCCTGGTGGGTCTGAGAGCTAGATCAATATGGGTCATACAGGACTACAGGTAGACTAGTCAAGGTGGAGTTGGGTTGGGTGGCAGCCTGGTGGGTCTGAGAGCTGGATCAATATGGGTCGTACAGGTAGACTAGTTGAGGTGGAATTGTGTTGGGTGGCAGCTTGGTGGGTCTGAGAGCTAGATCAATATGGGTCGTACAGGTAGACTAGTTGAGGTGGAGTTGTGTTGGGTGGCAGCCTGGTGGGTCTGAGAGCTAGATCAATATGGGTCGTACAGGTAGACTAGTTAAGGTGGAGTTGTGTTGGGTGGCAGCCTGGTGGGTCTGAGAGCTAGATCAATATGGGTCGTACAGGTAGACTAGTTGAGGTGGAATTGTGTTGGGTGGCAGCCTGGTGGGTCTGAGAGCTAGATCAATATGGGTCGTACAGGTAGACTAGTTGAGGTGGAATTGTGTTGGGTGGCAGCTTGGTGGGTCTGAGAGCTAGATCAATATGGGTCATACAGGTAGACTAGTTAAGGTGGAGATGGGTTGGGTGGCAGCTTGGTGGGTCTGAGAGCTAGATCAATATGGGTCGTACAGGTAGACTAGTTAAGGTGGAGTTGGGTTTGGTGGCAGCCTGGTGGGTCTGAGAGCTGGATCAATATGGGTCGTACAGGTAGACTAGTTGAGGTGGAATTGTGTTGGGTGGCAGCTTGGTGGGTCTGAGAACTGGATCAAACGGTCACACTGTAGTGTTGCATCCGCCTTAACCTGGCCTCTGATTTTTTTTTTTTTTTTTTTTTTTTTTTTTTTCTATATTCCAACGTACTTCCTCTCGGGCATAGGCTGAGAGCCTTAACATTCACCGCTTTACAATGAACAGTGAAGCCCGTGAGGTCTTGTTCCAGTCTAGGGAGTGAGACATGTGAAGCACGTAGAGTACAACGAGCACCTGCCATCTTACCTTCACATGAGGCACGGTGCTCACTCATGGCCCGAAACGACCCCATCTCTGAAGCCACCTCGTTCCCGTGCTTCACTCTCTCAACCCCTACACTCGGACTCTCACACTTACACACACACAACGCCACCTGTTGAGCAGATAACTCACCAGGCATTGCACCCCTATAGCATATTTTGAATATGGATATCATACAGTGCTATTTAATCAGGGAACAATGAGGGTATTTTATTGACGTGTCGGTGGGCTTGTGGTAATGCACTGATACTAGGTACAGCACAAATTCCAAATAATATCTTCCCATTGATACATCGGGATTTGAACCCGGGACCTTTGGATTACCAGGCCAGTGGCAAGACCACTCCACCACACCTCCCCTGTTTGTTTGCACTTGTATTTTTTCTCGGGGTCCATGCGACATAATGAGTAATACGCGGACCCATATATATATATATATATATATATATATATATATATATATATATATATATATACAGTATATATATTATAGTTATTATATATATATATACTGTATATATATATACAGTATATATATATATATATACATATAGCTGACAGGGCTAAGATGCGAACCGTACAGGCAGGAGGTCCAGTCACCTACACCATCACGTGAGTTAAAAGAAGGAATTTGATACTTCTATATGTATCCCTTCCCAACTCGACTCTGATGGGGGGACAGACTGTCTTTTAATCGAAATCCAGCTGCCCTAAGCATGACAAGTTGTTTATTGGAATCTTAGACCTGTCAGCTATATTTGTCATCCATATATATATATATATAATTATATCTAAATATATATATATACAATATATATATATATTATATATATATATATATATACTGTATATATTATATATATATATATATATATATATATATATATATATATATATATATGTGGGTAAAGCCAGGTAATAAATTTTCTTTAATACATACGAGGTTGAAAGAAATGGCAATTTCTGCGTTGGAAATTTTATTATTCAAAGTTTCCAGGTCTCTGATGAGTTTTCGCTGGGTGGCAGGAAGTAGATGAAGGAGATGAGCAACATTCATGGTGGTACAGGGTTACATTAAAGTACATGAAGATACAGGATATACGACGCGTTTCACTGGACAACCAGCATTATCAATAAGGAAGGAATGATATAAAAGGTAAACAGGAAGGGTATATATAGAGGGTGGAGGATCAGAGGAGGCGGAAAACAGGGGGAAAAAGTCTGCTATTGGAGGAAGGGTAAACTAGGAGAGAGAAAGGGGGTAACCGCTTCACGCATGCGCACTGAATGCGGGATGGTGGTCGATAGGTGGGGTCGAAGCTGATTGGATGCGTGTCGAGGGGCGTGGCCTAAGTTGTGTGGCGCCTGCAGAAGACGAAGCTGAAGGAGGTAGCGCGGAGGGCTGCGTCAAGGGCACCGGGGGGCGAGGAGGGGTGTCAGGTCCTGTAGGGTAGTGCCTTTTGGCAGAAGGAACGATCTGAAGGTCCAGAGTTTGGTTGTTGATGTTGGGATGTAAGGCTTGGATATATAAAACTTCGAGTATAGGTAATCTCCTTGGGTCACTTTCTTTATCGAGTATGGTGGTGTGTTTCTCTAACTCGTTGCGTGTGAGTTATGGTAATGCGTACGGAACCATCAAAACACACAGACCTGGGAACCCTCTCCGCCCCATCATCTCCCAGATCCCCACTGCCACCTACCAGATCGCCAAGGCCCTGAACAACCTCCTCACCCCCTACGTGCCCAGCCAATTCAACCTTAACTCAGCCCACGATTTCTTGGAAATTGTACGAGAAACCCCCCGTAACAACAACCACACAATCGCCTCTCTCGACGTAGAAAGCCTGTTCACCAACGTGCCAGTGAATAGGACCATTGACATGATTCTACGTCGAATTTATCATTGCCCTGATACACCTACACTGGACATCCCGGAGATGGCCCTGAAAACACTACTGGAGCTATGTACCAAGGAGGCCCCCTTCCTTTGCCCCCGGGGCAACATGTACAAACAGATAGACGGTGTGGCGATGGGCAGCCCCCTAGGAGTTCTTTTTGCGAACTTTTTCATGGGTACCATCGAGGAAGAGCTCCTAGCTGCCCAACGACCCGCCGTCTACTGTAGATACGTGGATGACATCTTCGTGCAAATCAAGGACCTCCACGAACTACAGGAACTCCAGCGTCGCTTCATGACCTCCTCCGGACTTAACTTCACCTTTGAAAAATCTAACAATGGACAACTCACCTTCCTCGACATCCTCGTAGCTCTGAACGACCATGGGTTCAAAACCACCATCTACATTAAACCAACTAACACAGGACAATGCCTCAACGGTGATAGTGAATGCCCCCGCCGTTATCTTCTATCCTCCATCTCCGCCTATGTTAGGAGAGCCCTCACGCACTGCTCTACCTGGGCCGACACCCACCAGGAACTAGAAAGACTATCCCAAGTTTTAGTAAATAACGGATACTCCAACTCCGACATCTCCAGCACCATCAACCACCATCTTGAAAAATGGTACACCCAAAGCCCTCCCAATATTGACCCTCCCAATGAAATTAAGATCTTCTACCGCAATTACATGTCCACTGAACACAAAAATGACGAGGCTGTCTTAAAAGAAATAATCTCCAAGCATGTCCACCCAACCAACCCGGAAAACAAAATCAAATTAATAATTTATTACAAATCCCCCAAGACCTCCAACCTCGTTCTCCGCAACAAACCAGCCTCCACCAAGATAAAGAGCCCGATGACCGACGATCACGTCATTTACCAACATACCTGTAATTATGAGGACTGTGGACCTCATTCCTATATTGGTATGACGCAGACTCGTCTTTCACGTCGGTTAACTCTTCACCTTCAGGCTGGAGCCATCAAAGACCACTATCTCACCCCTAACCACCCTCACCTCACACGCAACGAGTTAGAGAAACACACCACCATACTCGATAAAGAAAGTGACCCAAGGAGATTACCTATACTCGAAGCTTTATATATCCAAGCCTTACATCCCAACATCAACAACCAAACTCTGGACCTTCAGATCCTTCCTTCTGCCAAAAGGCAGTACCCTACAGGACCTAACACCCCTCCTCTCCCCCCGGTGCCCTTGACGCAGCCCCCCGCGCTACCTCCTTCAGCTTCATCTTCTGCAGGCGCCACACAACTTAGGCCATGCCCCTCGACACGCAGCCAATCAGCTTCGACCCCCCCTATCGACCACCATCCCGCATCCAGTGCGCATGCGTGAAGCGGTTATCCCCTTTCTCTCTCCTAGTTTACCCTTCCTCCAATAGCAGACTTTTTCCCCCTGTTTTTCGCCTCCTCTGATCCTCCACCCTCTATATATACCCTTCCTGTTTACCTTTTATATCATTCCTTCCTTACTTGATAATGCTGGTTGTCCAGTGAAACGCGTCGAATATCCTGTATCTTCATGTACTTTAATGTAACCCTGTACCACCATGAATTTTGCTCATCTCCTTCATCTACTTCCTGCCACCCAGCGAAAACTCATCAGAGACCTGGAAACTTTGAATAATAAAATTTCCAACGCAGAAATTGCCATTTCTTTCAACCTCGTATGTATTAAAGAAAATATATATATATATATATATATATATATATATATATATATATATACTGTATATATATATATATATATACTGATATATATATATATATATATATATATATATATATATATATATATATATATATATATATATATATACATACACGAAGATATTTGGGTGGGTGGAAGGGAAGTTATAAATCACAAATCTCTAACAAGGATAATAAGTAAAGGGACAGAATTACAGACATAAGAAGAGAGAAGGGTTAAGGAGATGATTGCTGGCCATGAATCTAGTGAGTCTTACAATGATACCAATATAATTATGTGGTGAGGTCCCTGATGTAGTATATGGGGGTGAATGATGCACGGTATTACCATCTATTATGTGGTGAGGTCCCTGATGTAGTATATGGGGGTGAATGATGCACGGTATTACCATCTATTATGTGGTGAGGTCCCTGATGTAGTATATGGGGGTGAATGATGCACGGTATTACCATCTATTATGTGGTGAGGTCCCTGATGTAGTATATGGGGGTGAATGATGCACGGTATTACCATCTAGTATATGTGGTGAGGTCCCTGATGTAGTATATGGGGGTGAATGATGCACGGTATTACCATCTATTATGTGGTGAGGTCCCTGATGTAGTATATGGGGGTGAATGATGCACGGTATTACCATCTATTATGTGGTGAGGTCCCTGATGTAGTATATGGGGGGTGAATGATGCACGGTATTACCATCTATTATGTGGTGAGGTCCCTGATGTAGTATATGGGGGTGAATGATGCACGGTATTACCATTGGCATCTATTGCATGATACAGCTGATGGACAAGCTCTCTTTCTCTTTCATACACATGCACACGGATGCACACATACGAACACACAGACACTCACATGCATGCACACACAACCACAAACACACAAACAACCACACACACTATCACACAAAATCACACACACACACTCACAGACACATATTTAAATATATACAGTGTATAATTATATATATATACTGTATATCGGTATATATATATATATATATATATATATATATATATATATATATATATATATATATATATATACATATATATATATATATATATATATTATATATATATACTGTATATATATACATATATATACATATATATATATATATATATATATATATATATATATATATATATATATATATATATATATATATATATATATATATATATATATATATATATATATATATATATATATATATATATGTTGGCATACTTATGTAATACATAGCAACTGGAGCAAGACGTTTGTACTTGGTAGCTGCATTCTTCCAGTACAGTCCTTAATGGCCTGAGTTAGTCCAGGAGACAATGTCGGTGAAGCTCAAAAGGAATCTTAAATAATTGACACAAAGGTGAGGAGTACACCCCAAATATCTCGAGTTAAAGATAAAATTTGTCGTCGAATTACTTTACGTGGGTCAAAATTTTACCTCAAGCAATAACCCCACATTAGTATATGGTGAAATATATTTGGTGCGCTCGGTTCTTTAATACTCTAAGAATATAATATCATGTTCATAATCAATATATTTGGTGCGCTCGGTTCTTTAATACTCTAAGGATATAATATCATGTTCATAATCAATATATTCATAATGTTCATGTAATATCTTTATGAACTTAGGTTTGCATAATATAATTATGATCACACAAGCCGTGCATAGAGAGCCAGAATAATAGAGAGCCAGAATAATACGGTAATATTTGAATGATGACCCCAGCCTTAAGAGCAGATTTACACTTGAGGAATTTTTGCCTTGGCCCCATTCTCCATCATGTTTAGCCCCATTGCCTTTGAGATTGGAAGACATTCGCCCCATTACTTAGGCGATTTTAAGAAAACACTTTGGCCCACTTCTGCCAATATTAAGACCTTTTGTGCCATTTAGGTGTCGATTTTGTCCTGGCGTACGATAGCGAGCCTTTAATTAATGAGGAACCGGCTTTCTGCCAGGACATTATCCTAACGAAAAATTACAAATTAATCTTGAAAGGGGGTCAAGGGGGTGTAATTTTAAGCTTGATGGAGGTCTAGGGACTAACCTAAAAACCTCCTCTTAAAATCTAGGTAGCATTAGAATGTGTGACCACCATCCTAAGACTCTACTGTAGATATATATATATATATATATATATGGAGTGTCACAAAGGTTCTGGTTAGTCTATCAGGGTTAATAAAGCCCGTAGAGTTTAATGAACCTCTTGGTCTGTAGCGGTTCGTCTGACTAAAGGCGGTGTCACAACAGCGATTTTCCGTCAATTGTTATGAGCAATTGTAGTCTGGCAACTTCAAAATACAAGTTCCATAAAAATAAAACTACCTTTCATACTCTAACTTCGATCAGGTTTCCGATGCTAATACGAAAAAGCCGCAAAATAGTACGATCAAATACTTGCTCATCGAAAATTGCCGGAAAATATATTCGTGTGACACAACCAAGAAAGCCATAGTTCCCTGGGTGTCATCTGTCATAACTGTCATCATCCCCCTGAGAGCCACAGACCACCGACCACCATCAGTCATCACGCTACACACACCGACAAGGCCAATGTGATGAAGACAATATGCTCGTGTGACACAACCAATAAAGCCATAGTTCCCTGGGTGTCATCTGTCATAACTGTCATCATCCCCCTGAGAGCCACAGACCACCGACCACCATCAGTCATCACGCTACACCACACACCGACAAGGCCAATGTGATGAAGACAATATGCTCGTGTGACACAACCAATAAAGCCATAGTTCCCTGGGTGTCATCTGTCATAACTGTCATCATCCCCCTGAGAGCCACAGACCACCGACCACCATCAGTCATCACGCTACACCACACACCGACAAGGCCAATGTGATGAAGACAATATGCTCGTGTGACACAACCAATAAAGCCATAGTTCCCTGGGTGTCATCTGTCATAACTGTCATCATCCCCCTGAGAGCCACAGACCACCGACCACCATCAGTCATCACGCTACACCACACACCGACAAGGCCAATGTGATGAAGACAATATGCTCGTGTGACACAACCAATAAAGCCATAGTTCCCTGGGTGTCATCTGTCATAACTGTCATCATCCCCCTGAGAGCCACAGACCACCGACCACCATCAGTCATCACGCTACACCACACACCGACAAGGCCAATGTGATGAAGACAATATGCTCGTGTGACACAACCAATAAAGCCATAGTTCCCTGGGTGTCATCTGTCATAACTGTCATCATCCCCCTGAGAGCCACAGACCACCGACCACCATCAGTCATCACGCTACACCACACACCGACAAGGCCAATGTGATGATGACAATATGCTCGTGTGACACAACCAATAAAGCCATAGTTCCCTGGGTGTCATCTGTCATAACTGTCATCATCCCCCTGAGAGCCACAGACCACCGACCACCATCAGTCATCACGCTACACCACACACCGACAAGGCCAATGTGATGAAGACAATATGCTCGTGTGACACAACCAATAAAGCCATAGTTCCCTGGGTGTCATCTGTCATAACTGTCATCATCCCCCTGAGAGCCACAGACCACCGACCACCATCAGTCATCACGCTACACCACACACCGACAAGGCCAATGTGATGATGACAATATGCTCGTGTGACACAACCAATAAAGCCATAGTTCCCTGGGTGTCATCTGTCATAACTGTCATCATCCCCCTGAGAGCCACAGACCACCGACCACCATCAGTCATCACGCTACACCACACACCGACAAGGCCAGTGTGATGATGACAATATTTAATTAATGGGAGTTAGGTTGTTTAATTAATGGGAGTTAGGTTGTTTAATTAATGGGAGTTAGGTTGTTTAATTAATGGGAGTTAGGTTGTTAATTAATGGGAGTTAGGTTGTTTAATTAATGGGAGTTAGGTTGTTTAATTAATGGGAGTTAGGTTGTTTAATTAATGGGAGTTAGGTTGTTTAATTAATGGGAGTTAGGTTGTTTAATTAATGGGAGTTAGGTTGTATTTAATTAATGGGAGTTAGGTTGTTTTTTCTTTTCTTTTTGGCCCCCCTCTACCCTCATGTTTAGCATACCAGTTCTGAGATTTTAAAACGTTCTTTTCGTTAGTTTGGCGATTTTGATAAGTTTCACCCCATTTGTTTGTCAATATTAAGACCTTTCCTGCCAATTAGGTGTCGACATTTTCCTGACGAGCGATAGCAAGCCTGTAATTTAAGAAGGAACCGGCCTTCGGCCGGGGCATTTTTCTAGCGAAAAATGTACACATCTATCTTGAAAGGGGGTCTAGGGGGTGTTTTCTTAAGCTTGATGGCGGATTTGGGAAGAAACTAAAATAATACTAAAAAGATTAATTAATAAGTAAATCAATCCACCCATCTCCCCTTAAGTATAAGAAAGCATCTCAAGGCAAGATCACAGATGCGGATATTGTGTTCGAATCAAGAGATAAGTGGATAGAAATAGGCTTGGGGCATAATCCTAGTAATATCTATAGTCCATTCATTAAAGGTAGGCCAAACAATTAAACACCCAACCTCTGCAACTTAAAAAGAGCTAGAGCAAATGGGCCCTAAATGTCCACACCTATTATCTGGCTGATTCTTCCCAAATGGTAGAAACATTAACTGGATTACTCTAGACGTGTTTAATTTAAAGAGGTTAGTAGTGAAGGTTTTGTTGTCCTACTTATACTGAACAGGGTATAGTGAACATGAAGTAAAGCCACATAGTTTATAAGTCATTCCGTGCCTCTTAACCCCTTATGTACCGGCGACGGTTTTGTATTTGATTATAGCTACAGTATATGTAGACGAGTTTGTGCAGTTTTGTATTTGATTCTAGCTATATGTAGACGAGTTTGTGCAGTTTTGTATTTGATTCTAGCTATATGTAGACGAGTTTGTGCAGTTTGATTCTAGCTATATGTAGACGAGTTTGTGCAGTTTAAGAAGGCTCTGTTGTAGTAAAAAGGGTTAACAGATATATTTTGAACCTGTTAATTGCTGGAGGCACTTTTAAAGCTGCATAACATCGTCTAATAGCAGTCAGAATATAGTAAACAATACGTCTCCGATACAGAAGGGGTTAATATAGACACAGTTGGTAATAGTGGTGAATATGTCAGGTGTTGACCGTCGGCTCACGCTCAGACTTTCGCTGACTTACCCTGCTGGATTCGAGTGTGTTAAGGGGAGATGGGCGCATTTATTTGGTTGTTTGATAATCATTCTATATTTGTTGTTAGTTTCTTCCCTAGACTTCCATCAAGCTTAAACATGCACCCCGTACACCCCCCTTCAAGATATATTTTGTACATTTTTCGACAGAAAATATTCCCGGCCGAAGGCCGGTTTCTATTAAAATTACAGGCTCGGTATCGCTTGCCAGGAAAAGAATGACACATACATGGCACGAATGGGCTTGACATGATAAAGAAATGGGACGAAAGCTCTTAAAATCGACTAACTAATGGGGCTAAACATGAAGAAGAAAAGGGCCGAGAAAAACGACCCATCTCCCCTTAATTCATAAAGCAGGCTTATTGTTGCGAGGCACAGGTAAATACTGCCCAGAACTTCACACCTTAATTATTTTGATTAAGTTAACTACTACACTACTTCTGAACGATATTCCTGGATTTGTTACTTTGTTCAAGGAGTAAGTGGCTAAGTGCCTGTGTGTGTGTGTGGATGTGGTTTTGTGTGATTGTGTGTGTGGTTATCTGAATGTGTATCAGTGATTGTGTATGCCTGAATGTATGCATGTCTGTGTGAGCGTATGTGTGTTTGTGTGTGTTTGAAAGAAAAAGAAAGAGAGAGAGAGGGACCATGTTCTGGTGGTATTGATCAGCTCATCATACAATCATCTAGTTTCCTTTAATGCACAGAACACCAAGTACATTCAATTTTCTAACCGACAGAATCTCACTGACTCCCATATATTTGTTTAATGATGTAAATATTCCCACTTCCCCTAGTATTGACATTCTCGGTGTAACATTAACTACTAACTTGAGCTGGACACATTATGTTAGAAGCATTGCTAAGAATGCCTCTAAAAAACTGGCACTCCTGTACAGAGTTCGAGAATTCTTCACTGACGAGCAGTTGGCCGTAATATATAAAAGTGATGTGCGTTCTCAGATGGATTACTGTTCACATCTGTGGAGTGGAAGTGGAGTGGTTGCATTGAGGCAGTTGGACAAAATTCAAAATAAAGCTATTAGATTAATCAATAACCCTGCAATCACACAGGACCTTCCTACATTATCCATACGAAGAAACGTTGCATCCCTTGCATTATTCTACAGATATTTTCACAGCAATTGTTCCGAGGAACTTGCTTCAATTGTGCCGCCTCTCCACATCTTTCCCCGTAGAACTAGGGCAGCTGAGAGCGCCCATGAATTTACACTTTCTCCTCCACAATGCAGAACTTCTGCTTATCAGAATTCATTTATCCCCAGAGCTACTACTCTTTGGAATTCACTTCCCTCGAATTGCTTTCCACAAACTTACAATCAACAAATGATTAAATCCAGTTGTTACAAACATTTTATGAATGGAGGATGCCTTTAGGCACATGGACCTTTTTTGTTTTATCTGTGTTTTTCCTTCCTCCGTTCATTGTCTCTTTAAAAAAAAAAAAAAAAAAAAAAAAATAGATGTCAAGGCTACTACTAATGGATAATTCCTCCCCATATATACTCCGTCAGAAGTCTAACCACAGACATTGGTATCATTGTAGGACTCTCTAGATTCATGGCCAGCATTAATCATCTTACCCTTTCTCTCTGATAATTTCTGTCATTCTCTCCCTTTACTTATTGTCCTTGTCAGATATATGTGATTTACCACTAACTATCACCATCTCTCTCTCTGATCTCTCTCTCTCTCTCTCTCATTTACAGTATATATATACGGTATATATATATTAAATTGAGTATATGAATTGCTCAATACATCGAATCGAGCCGCAAAAATAAATACAACGTAAAGAAAGAGTGAGAGTGAGGGAGAGGTGGAGAGTGAGGGGGAAATAACACAACTCCTCCATTAACCAGGTCAGAGGGATGGAGAGAGTGAGAATGTTTGATAAGCCATGTTATGTTAATTACAATATGTGGTGGAAGTAACTGCCTTGCCAGAGATTAGTTTGGAGAGAAATGTGAAGGGGGGACTGCAGAAACTTAATATAACATAACGTTGTGATCATATATTTCGGCTGCATTTAGACGATTTGATAAAGCTTAGGAAGGATATATGGAAGCTAAAAGAATTATTTGAGATAGTATCTAATTATTTAACGGGTAGACATCCTTCCTAAGCTGGATAATATATATTACCTTTGTTTAATATTGATAGGAAAGCACCTGTACATATCTACTTAAAGTAATGAACAATATTGTACAGCAGTACATCAGCAAACATATAGACTGGAATACATTTATTCGACTATGTACATTCCAACGGAACAACAGGCCGTTCATTAAAAGTGCAAATGTTTCATATTCTAAACTGCGCGGGATTACAAATGTAGCCTAGAACTGTAAAGAAAACATAACATTTGTATACACATAATAGGTATCTTATTCATTCCACAATGTTGCTACCATTTTCAAACTCGCACACACTAACACATGCACAGATACATTTGTGAAATATAATTCAGCAAATTTGGACATTTCATATCATGTTTCGAAACCTAGATCAATGTTGGATTTCCGAACGCTTGACGTGCCATATCTGTGCGTGAACAGTTAGTTAGTTAATCCTGGTTCACACATAGCCGAGTCAGTGCGCGAGTCCATCACGAGTCACACTCGTCGATTATCGCCGTCGCTGGAGGCCGAGTCGGCCGCGAGTAGCAATTGATCCCGAGTCAACGAGAGTGTAACACGAGTTAACTCGAGTCAATACGAGTCAACACGTGTTCATGCAAGAATTTGTACGAGTAACTGAGAGTCATCACGAGTGTAACACGAACCCAAGACGAGTGTCAAAAATTTGAAAAATAACGGTCAAATTCCAGGGCACGTAAAAGAGTAGGTACGAGTCACGACGAGTGTAACACGGATCAACACGAGTGTAACACGGGTCAAAACGAGTGTAACACAGGTCAAAACGAGTGTAACACGGGTCAACACGAGTGTCAATATTAACAATCCTCGTACATGATTATTTATTTTCTATATTTATTTCAGCGATAATATTCATTACTATGATTTTATTTATATTTTTCTCATATATTTGGGTAATGTTCACCAGAAAAATAGAGATAACTTTTTGTTTTTTGTTTTTTCTGTCTATTTAATGCATCTATCTCCCTACATATATATAACTATGTCTTATTTGGTCTTTTTTTAATCTATGAATCATTTCTAATACGATGGAATTGAAAATAATATTACCCTTCTAACACACAAATAATAACATGAAAAAGAGTCAATAAAAATGTCTCCTTTGTCTTTTCAGAACCAATTAAGTCCGTCTGTCAGATAATAGTTCCTGTTTATCGCTCACTTCCCTCTCTGCAACTCTCTTTATATCTATCTATCTCTCTAATGCATCTACCTAACTCCCTTCTACATTAACATAACTATGTCTTATTTGGACTTTTTGTAATCTTTGAATCATTTCTAATGCGATGGAATTGAAAAATATAATATCCTTCCAGCACACGGATAAACAATAAATAAGATAGTCTACAAATATTTCCCCTCCGTCTTGCTGCGCGGCCCGAAGCTCGGAGACAGAAGATTTACGTTTGATAGATTTTTTTTTTTTTTCCCCGCGGTGTACACAAAATGATGGGGAAATATTGTAACATGTTTTTAATTGACATTTGTGTCGTTTTTGCTGATTAGGAATTGGTGGAGAAAAAAAAATCTTTAATTCCATCATATAGGAAATGATTCACAGATAATATAGAAACCAAATAACATACACTTTTAAGTATGTTCAATAGTTTTGCATTATCAATAGGGTGTAGCACAAGGCTTATCAACATCATCACAGTAACGGGGTAGGGGTTGAGGCCAGGACGGGGAGGGGAGCGAGTATGTCTACAGCGCTGGGGATATTTTATTATTATTTTTGTTTATGTGAAATTTATCATAATATTAATGACAAATACGACCCTTATTATGTTTTCAGGGACAGTACAGCGCATAGTATTATGTTCTTATAGTAGACCAGCCAAGAAGCAAAAAGGCTTTAAAAAAAACTTTTACCTGCATGGAATGTTAATAGCAGGCACCTATGCTAGATCAATCAGTCATAGGTCAGACAGAAATACTAGATTGGATGCCTCTAAAAATGTTGACCTTAAAGGTCAAATCAAGATCATTTTGTGGCCGAAAAAGGTCAAATTTCTAAATCATCTAAATAAAGCCATGTTATATATTAGAAGAAAGGTATGGAAGAGACAAACAGTTTGGTACTATTTGTAGGTCAGATTGTTGACCTTAAAGGTCAATTCAGTGCCATTTTGTTAAATATCAAAATGAATGTATGGCCTAGCTGAATTTTGAGACTACAATTTTAAACTCTATACACTGTATACAATATTAGAATGTATAAACTGTATGCAACATGCAGTTTACTGTATGCAACTGAATGAAAATTTTCAATTTCTTTTGCAGTCTGTGAACTGATGACACAAGAATTATGAGTGAATATTCCAGCAGGAGGGCCACAAAGATTCCAGCAGGAGGGCCACAAAGATTCCAGCAGGAGGGCCACAAAGATCAGCAGGAGGGCCACAAAGATTCCAGCAGGAGGGCCACAAAGATTCCAGCAGGAGGGCCACAAAGATTCCAGCAGGAGGGCCACAAAGATTCCAGCAGGAGGGCCACAAAGAGGCACCACATGGACTCTAAAAACAAGAATGTGTGCTTCTTTTGTGAAGGCAGTTCAGGCGACCTTCGGCAAGCCTCCACCATGGAAAAAACAGAACCAAAGATGTTGCACAACAAAGAAGGAAATTGGGTGACCATATGTATTCAGACGTGCTGGACAAACTAGATGGACTCTCGTTGGATAATTTTAACTCTCTCGAAATTAGGTGGCACAAATCCTGCTATTCTGTGTTTACTTCGGAGAGCAAACTGGACAGACTACGGAATCGGCGACAACCAGCATCTAAACCATCTACCACCTCAAACAGCACAGCTGCAACAAGAAGAAGTTCTCTGACAACTATTGACTGGAAGCTCTGTATGTTTTGCCAGGCACAGATCTCAAGCAAGAAACTGCACCGGGTAGAAACTACAAATAAATCCACAGCACTGATTGAACGAGCTAAATCTGATCCAGTGATGTCCGTCAGACTCTCTGGTGTCAGTGACTTGATGGCAGCTGATGGCCTGTATCATCTGGCCTGCTTAGTGATATTCGAACGACACACTAAAGGAATGCCTCAAGAAGTTGAACCAGATCTCGACGAGTGCATGATGAAGTTGTGCTATGATTTAGACATTGGGCTTTCAAGAGGTAAGACTTATGACATGGCAGTTGTGTGGCGCAGATACCAGGACATGTTGCTTGAACATTATTTCTGTCAAGTACATATTGAATACACATATAATTTTGTTTTTAAATATATTCATTTGTCTAATGCTAAAGTAGATCAACTAAGAAGCAAAAAGGCTTATCATTTTTTTATTTGCATGGATTGTTAGCTGCAGGCACCCATGATAAATCAATAAGTCAAAGTCAGACAGAAATACTAGGGTGGACTTTGACCTACATGACCTACTTCTGAGATCAATATTCTGACTTTAAAATAGTACCAAACTGTTTGTCTCTTCCATACATTTCTTTTGATATATAACATGACTATATTTGAATGATTTAGAAATGTGACCTTTTTGGACCACAAAATGACCTTCAATTGACCTTTAAGGTCAACATTCTGACCTAAAAAGAGTACCAAACTGTTTGTCTCTTCCATACCTTTCTTTTGATGTATAACATGACTATGTTTAGATGATTTAGAAATTTGACCTTTTTCGGCCACAAAATGACCTTGATTTGACCTTTAAGGTCAACATTTTTTAGTGGCATCCACCCTAGTATTTCTGTCTGACCTATGACTGATTGATTTAGCATGGGTGCCTGCTATTAACATTCCATGCAGGTAAAAGTCACAATTTTGCTCCTTGGCTGGTCTACTATTATATCCAAAACAGTATTATAATAATGTTTAGCATATTTCCCTTATACAGTATGTTCTACCATGAACTATGTCCTTCAAATTGCTTAATCATCATAATTATTTTATCTATTCTTCCAAAAAGTATTTAATTCATATTACTTATTTGTTTCTCTGTTAACAAGTCATTTAAAACTTGAGTAAAGGAAAACTGTAAATTAAACTTATTATTTTATGTGAATAAAGTAACTATAAATATTAATTGGATGCAAAACAACACCTGGAGTCACATACATTTGATTTTGACACACAAAATACAACGTCGAAATGATGACGATAATCGACGAATCACCAAAGAGTGTTACACGGCTTTACACGAGTCAACACGAGTTAACACGAATACGGAAGAGTTATTCAGAGTCAAACACGAGTTAACACGTATGTACATGAGTCTACACGTATGTAGGCCACACTCGTGGGTACTCGCCAAAATTTCATGCATGCATGACATTTTTGGACCCCGTGGCGAGTACCCACGAGTGTGTCGAGTAAACAAAGAGTATACACGAGTCTAACACGAGTGTTGAGGAGTGTCGACGAGTCATTGCCGAAGAGCAAAATGTCATCACTCGTGTTGGACTCGCACACCGACTCGGCTATGTGTGAACCAGGCTTTAGTCAGTTAAAATAGGACTTCAGAGACTATCAACCCTTCTGGATTATTTAGCCAACACACTGTAAATCAAGAATAGCGTAAGAGGTCGTCCTCGGGCTTGGCGTCCACCTGGAAGGTTAGTCGTACAGTCACTCATACAACTTCGTGGACTTCCCCTATTTCTAATTATGGAAGTATATCTCTGGAAACGAATTTATGAATATCCTTTTCTATACATCAACCAGAATACTAAATATATTTATTTAGAAGCAAGTTCCATCCAAGAATCAATCTAAATAATTATAAATAGCAAAAATATAAAAATAGAGGGTCCACAAATGTTTATATATCATGACCCTCGGCCACGATCACGGCCTGGGATCCGTCCACACACACACGGGTAGGTCTGGGGGGGGGGTGGGGGGGGAATATCTAGTATTATGATGCATATCTAGAGGTAAACACATAATCCACAAGTAAGGCAGAAGTAAATGGAAATCATGGTCATTTAAACAATAGAACATAAAAAAGGCATAGCTGGCACACCCGGGAGGCAGTCTCTTGCATTGTGAGTCATACGTATTGCCACAACTGCCCAAGAGTTAAAATATACACTTGACATTCTACTGAGAGAAAGGGTCCAAGATGCTGTACCCATAACCACTCCTAACCCTTTGAATCAGATGAAGCCTTTTCAATTGGTTTTCTAGTTACAAAAGGACTTTACTGAATTACGATGATTACCTCTTGCTTTATAGGAGTTAGAGGAGATGGTACTTAATCCTCTGATTCCTAGAGATAATTCCAAATCTGAATACAATCGTTGTGAGGGCATCTAGCAAAACACATAAAATCGTCAGCTGATTGAAGGGGTTAATGCTACATACAGTCAAAACAGACACACATAATACATAACATGGTTCTGGTCGTCAGCTTATTGAAGGGGTTAATGCTACATACAGTCAAACAGACACACATAATAAATAACATGGTTCTGGTCGTCAGCTTATTGAAGGGGTTAATGCTACATACAGTCAAACAGACACACATAATAAATAACATGGTTCTGGTTGGATCGAGGCAGCTTATAAAGGTTTGAGGAACACATGACCTATATTACCGCCATGATGATCGCTGAGGAGGGCGTTTGTGTTTTAACTTGTACCTTAATCTTGTTGACCATTTGGGGATCAGGGAAGGTTAAAGGTTAAGGGAGGTGGAAAGAGGACACTTCATCAGAGTTTATGTATGTGTATATGGTTATTATGTATGTTTCATGTTCAATTCAATTCAATTCAATAACTTTATTTCGTAATATACATAAACTTATATACATTACATATACATTAGAAATAGATCAATCTTTAAAAGTGTGACCCGGTACATCCAATAATAGTTCGTCCCCTCATAATATATAATTTGTAATACTAAAAATAATTGTTTAACTCAATTCTGGTACTTCTCAATAAATTGATTTGCGTTAATATTAAATTAATACAGTATTTACGCGTTGTTACAGTAGCTTTCATTTAGTCGAAAGTAAATGTACGTTGTTACGTATCTTGATCCTCAAGTGGTTAACTTGATGAATCTAGATAGCACAGAGATATATATTAAGGTATCAGTCAGCTGAAGGCAAAACAAAAGTTAAATCTAATAAAATAATTTCCTGTTGTTGCTTCCTTTCCTTTTGGATCTTAGGACTTAGTATCCTTTATTGACTGATACTCTTTAATTATGAAAAATACTGAAACTAATTAAAGTCATGTAGTATTTATAAAGAATTATTATTTAACCGAAGCTTAGTAGGCTATGGTTATGAACCGAATAAGTTATAGCTAAAGAAGGACTATTAATTTTATAAAAAGTCTTGAAAGATAAATATTAAAGTAAGAATATTTCTGTTTCTTACCCTTTTTGAAATGAATAGATAGTTTTCTTCTATGTCCTTTTATTTATATTTAATGTAATTATTCTTGGTTCTTGTCTTACGTTAATAGTATTATATTATTATTATCATCAGGAGTAATATCAAAGTCACATAAAAAGTTAGATATATATTTAATAATTAGTTAAATTTATTTCTTAACCACGTAACATTGAGGTTTGATTATGAGTAAATAAAGTTACAGGATCGTTTCATAGATTCGATTCAGGTCTCACTCAAATAATATGAAAAGCAAAATATAATATTTTGAAGCAAAAGAATTTTCTTCAGCTTAGGAAATCACTAGAAGTAATATTATCACAGCCATGTTAGTCTAAGGCGATATTACTAATACGAGACAATAGCATCACCGTACTAAGCACCATTAAGCAATGTAAGCTTAATTCAAAGAAAATTAAAGAACTCCTAAGTATTAATATAAAACAATAGTATTACTTTCATCATAACCCAATTACTTAAAGAGTTGCTTTAGTCCACAAGTTAGTCAACTAAAATAGTTAAGTACATAATAATAGCGTTAACGTTAATTCCCAATCAAATAGTTAAGTACATAAATAGTAGCGTTAACGTTAATTCGCAATCAAATAGTTAAACACATAATAGTAGCGTTCACGTTAATTCCCAATTAAATAGTTAAACACATAATAATAGTGTTCACGTTAATTCCCAATCACATATCTCACTAACCAACATAACATAAGTGTTTACACCGAACACACTTAACACACATTTATATAATCTGACTGACAGTCACAATCCCATTATAATACTTCACCCCGTCTTCCGTCTACAGGAAATCACTAGAAGTAATATTATCACAGCCATGTTAGTCTAAGGCGATATTACTAATACGAGACAATAGCATCACCGTACTAAGCACCATTAAGCAATGTAAGCTTAATTAAAAGAAAATGAAAGAACTCGTAAGTATTAATATAAAACTCCACAATACTCCACAATACTCCACAATACTCCTCCTTTGAGGTAGAAACATTCACCACCCTCCTTCTCACATTCCTCTTCACTCACGGACCTGGCAGCTAACTCCTTGCATTCACTATCATCTCTCTGTAGCTCTACCAGGCCGCTAGGACAATTTGGAGTTTCATGGTCATCGTTAGGGTCAAGATGAGCCATAAAGGTGTCAGATAAATCCACCTCAGTCACATCATCAGGCACAGTTGGAGCATCATTCACACTCTCATCATCCCTTTCATCAACTCTTACATTCGGTACATTTCTGTCTGAGGGAACTGCTACTTGAGACATTGACCGTGTGACAGCACACACAGGGAAAACAGTTGGCATCTCCTTGTCGAGCTCACCGGTTAGTGGCTCGTTAACAGGGGAAAGTGACAAAATGGGGTCTGGTCGGACCTTCTCACCTGCTACATCATTCCCCAAAAGGAGAGTTACCCCAGGCACAGGGATATCTTGGGACCTACACAAAGCTATGGTGGCCTCACCCTGTAGTAACTCACATTCAATTTCGCCTTTTACCAAGTATGCATAAAACTGGCCTCCAGCACCTCTCATTACAACTGGTTCGCCAGGTGGGCACTCAGTGTAAGGATTCACCATGAGGGTGCTAGTAGAACCTGTGTCTCTCAGAATTTTTACCTCATGCATGCAACCATTTAATCTCACGTTACCAGATGAAATAAAGGGACGGTAACTGTCCTGCACTGATGGTGAAATTATTATTGGCTTAACCCTAGGGGGTTGCACCACACATGCTACTCACCCCTGTCTAGATGATTTACGTTAGCTGCTAGGTACTCCTTCTGTCGAGAGTCCTGCATTAAAGGAACTTTTGGTGCTAGGTACTCCTTCTGTCGGGAGTCCTGCATTACAGGAACATTTGGTGCTAGGTACTCCTTCTGTCGGGAGCCCTGCATTAAAGGCACACATGGAATTTGAGATACGGCGGCAACTGTCTGCCCCGATCTCTCGGTTTTTTCCTTGGCCCAGCACTGATAAGCTAGGTGGCCTCTCATGCCACAAAAAGTACATACTTTAGGGGATACGGGAAAGTTCCCTCTTTGAGCATTACTATTAGTTTGGGGCCCACCTCTGTTACCATTGCCCTGAGTCGCATTTTTAGTTGGGGGAACATTTCTATTTTGACTAGCTGGGGAAGACGTTATAGGCTTGTGACTGGGTCGGTCAGATTTGTGATTGGGATACTTAAAATTAGAACTAGAATTATCGTAGGGCTTCTTTCCACGAAATTTGTTGTTGAGCACGTATGTGTCAGCCATGTCAGCGGCGTCGGCAAGACAATCTACCTTTTTCCCCTTTAAATGATAGGATACAGAAGAATCAATTTTCCATAGGAAATTTTCTAACAGGACCAACTCCTTCAGATCGTTGTAGCTTGTGACTTTCTTACTCTTGACCCAATGATTGAAAGTTTTAGTCATGGTCCTGGCAAATACCTTAGGGGTTTCTTCTACTTTCTTCTGGTTTTTACGGAAAGATTGCCTGTAAGCCTCAGGCTGCTATTGATAGGTTTTTAGGATAGCTTCTTTGAGATTGTCATAATCCTGCCTAACTTCTGCTACTTCTGACAAATACGTGGCTCGAGCCTGCCCTGTCAAAACAGTTTGTAACATAAAAGGCCATTGATCTCTTGTCCACTTCATACCTCCAGCATCTTCCTCAAACAAAACAAAGAAATCCTGCACATTATCCTCAGTGAAAGGTGGAATGACACTAGTCATAGTTAATCCCGGAGGGGGAGCAATTACGGGAGCATTTGTATTGACATTTAGTTGAGCCGTACGATATTGATATTCACATTGTTCGATCGTTGCACTGGCATTTATTCTGGCTAGTTCTATATTTAGTCTGGCTTGTTCGGTCTTTGCTCTGCTTTGTTCTAGTTCGAATAATTGATCAATGGTAAAACCAGGTGGTAATTGTTCATCAAGTTGGCTAGGTTTACTAGGGATCCCACCAACTGCTCCGTCACCCTCCCCGCCTTCTACAGGGAACAGGTGGGTTTTTATGGTCTGAGCCACCTCTACTTTAGACATGTTTGAGACAGTTAATTGGAGATGTGAGGCAAGCACTTTCAGTTCGGATTTTGACAGACAGTCAATATCAGGGGCTGTGGGTTCTGATTCTATGAAAACTCGAGCATCTTCGTCATTAATTAGTTGAGGCATGATTAATATTTGGTTTTAAGTAGTGAAACGTTAATGAAACTGAGTGAAACTGTATGAAACGAATCCTTGGCAAGGTCGCCACTCTTCTGTTACGTATCTTGATCCTCAAGTGGTTAACTTGATGAATCTAGATAGCACAGAGATATATATTAAGGTATCAGTCAGCTGAAGGCAAAACAAAAGTTAAATCTAATAAAATAATTTCCTGTTGTTGCTTCCTTTCCTTTTGGATCTTAGGACTTAGTATCCTTTATTGACTGATACTCTTTAATTATGAAAAATACTGAAACTAATTAAAGTCATGTAGTATTTATAAAGAATTATTATTTAACCGAAGCTTAGTAGGCTATGGTTATGAACCGAATAAGTTATAGCTAAAGAAGGACTATTAATTTTACAAAAAGTCTTGAAAGATAAATATTAAAGAAAGAATATTTCTGTTTCTTACCCTTTTTGAAATGAATAGATAGTTTTCTTCTATGTCCTTTTATTTATATTTAATGTAATTATTCTTGGTTTTTGTCTTACGTTAATAGTATTATATTATTATTATCATCAGGAGTAATATCAAAGTCACATAAAAAGTTAGATATATATTTAATAATTAGTTAAATTTATTTCTTAACCACGTAACATTGAGGTTTGATTATGAGTAAATAAAGTTACAGGATCGTTTCATAGATTCGATTCAGGTCTCACTCAAATAATATGAAAAGCAAAATATAATATTTTGAAGCAAAAGAATTTTCTTCAGCTTAGGAAATCACTAGAAGTAATATTATCACAGCCATGTTAGTCTAAGGCGATATTACTAATACGAGACAATAGCATCACCGTACTAAACACCATTAAGCAATGTAAGCTTAATTAAAAGAAAATGAAAGAACTCGTAAGTATTAATATAAAACAATAGTATTACTTTCATCATAACCCAATTACTTAAAGAGTTGCTTTAGTCCACAAGTTAGTCAACTAAAATAGTTAAGTACATAATAATAGCGTTAACGTTAATTCCCAATCAAATAGTTAAGTACATAATAGTAGCGTTAACGTTAATTCGCAATCAAATAGTTAAACACATAATAGTAGCGTTCACGTTAATTCCCAATTAAATAGTTAAACACATAATAATAGTTCACGTTAATTCCCAATCACATATCTCACTAACCAACATAACATAAGTGTTTACACCGAACACACTTAACACACATTTATATAATCTGACTGACAGTCACAATCCCATTATAATACTTCACCCCGTCTTCCTCCAGCTGCAAGTTCACCTTCCCCAACTCCAAATGAGACTGATTTGAATGCCCACAACTCGGGTCTTATATACCAAACAATGATGGTGTAGGAACGAATCAGGAGGCGGCGGGTCGTGCCTGCTCCAATCATAGCTCCTCGAGTCGCATAACAGGTGCGTGGTCCACTCACAGCTCCTGGCGTCGATCATACGTCATAGCATCGGTCATCGAGGTGTGAAGGCTAGCATGCTGGTATGGGGCGAGATGGTTTGCCCACTCGCTCGTTCGCTAGTCTGCTTCACCGTTTGGGTAGTGGGCTCCTTCAACTCTAATTCTAACTCTTAAATTAACATACAGGGCTCCGTATGTCAGAACGTGTATAAGGTGAAATATTAATGTGTTTAGGTATATTATTAATAATAATAATAATAATAATAATAATATTAATCGGTTTATTCCAATGTGTATATGGTTGTGCTCTTATTTGTTTATGTAAATTAAGTATAACAGATATTGCATGGGCAGTATTGTTATTTTATTATATATGCATATCCACCGCGTCTAATATTGGTATTAACGCTTTCATTATGATGACTTTTGAATTAATTGGTTACTAATAGAGTACCTTAATTAACCCTTTGAGTCCCACATTTCCTTCCTAGACTAAATCAAATTGTGTAATGTTAAATAATTGAACAGAGGGGGTCATCGTTGTGAAAGGGTTACTAATATCATCTCAAAACACTAACAAAATATCAGACAATTATTAACGTAAAGGAATGATAAGGTAATTTGTGCGAAGAACAACAAACGCCCACTTCTTATATTCGCATCGAACACTAACAAATAAACTAAACTTCCAATCATTCTCCATGGAAGTCCAAACAGACAGATGACAAAAACAAGTAACGAAAATGTTCGACAATTCTGAATGAGACAAAACAAATGAAAAGGAAATATTTGCATGCCTTTAACAAATATATCATACAATATTGTACTGAAAACAATCCCTGATTTATCTTCACAGAGATGGATGGGCAAACTGGTGACAATATCAAGAATAATTATGAATAAACACACACTCTCTGTATATAGTTCAACCCTAGCCAATCAGATGACGACAAATTGTGTATTGTTGTATAAGGTCAACAAGCCAATGTGTACATTTCCCTGAACAAGTTCCGTTCCTCTCAGATATATTATATATGAAAGTAAAAATTGTATTATTGAATTATGCGAGTTCCTTACTATGCAGTAGTTAATTCACCTCCTTATGCAACTGTTCGTTAAAGGGAGATGAATGTATCTATTTACTCATATATATATATGTACATGTTTGTTTTAGTTTCCTCCCTAGACCTCCATCAAGCTTACAACCCCACACCCCCTGACCCTCCTTCAAGTTATTTTTGTTTTAAATTTTTCTATCAAAAAAAAAATCCCGGCTAAATTACAGGCTCGTTATCGCTCGCCAGGAATATATCGGCACATAAATGACAAGAAATGTCTTAATATTATCAAATAAAAGGGGTGAAAGGTCTTACAATCGCCAAACTAATGGGGCTAAACATGAGGAAGAAAGGGAACCGGAAAAACGGCCCATTTCCCCTTAAGATACTACTGCTCTAATTTCAATTATACTATTTTTACCTTCCACAAATACAATATCAGAGAAGAACGGCACTTGTGAGGGAACTGCATGACTGTGATATGCCAATTAGTATATGAAGTCAAAAGCATTTTTTTTTTTTTTGGCCAGACGCCGTAATTCCCGAGAAGGGGTGGCCATGAACATTAGGCATTTGTCACAAATCGCTAAGTCAAGTTGCCCGGGCTTGACATCTACCAATATAATTTTGACAGTACGGGCTCGATCCGCCGACCCTTTGATCAGCAGCCGACGCTCTACTGACTATGCCACGGCTCGCAAAATAATTAACTGCACCAATACATTTGGTGTCAAAATTAACTGAAGTATCATACATTTTAATACGAAATGTATTAGTCAAACTCTACTAATGTTTGTTGGCATTATATTTCCAACGTTATGTCCTAATTGGCACACCGCGTAATAATGGGCCAGTCTAACCTATACCCCCAGACGGTTGTAATCAACTTAGAAAGGGACTCTCAAAGTTAGAGAGTTAATTGAGGTATCATTTACCCCTTTGACAGGAATACCTGTCAGGTCAGGTATTCCTGCTATCAGTAACATGTAATCTGATACTACCTGTTTCATGGTCGGATTGTCGGCGTCTAAACCGGCTCCCCCTCCGGGTCCTCACTTGGAGGGTGGGTGGCTAAACACCCTGCAGGACTAAAAGCAATACCTGTCAAAGGGCGGATGAACTATATATTAGTCAACGGGCATCTAGCAAACCTATGGTATTTTACCATGATGGATGTTTAGGATGCTGCCATAGCCTGCACCAAGGTCTTCCATGGTCCGTTTACATCCATCCCTGCTGTTTGGTGCTATACAGCAACTTTCCTTCCTTTTCCTGCAATCTCCTGTTTTTTTCCCAACGGTGGTTAGCAGGCCAATGAGGAAGACTTTTGAGTCTGGTGGATTTTCAGGAGATTTGGCATTCTTTTTCTGTTTCTCGTCTTTTCTAAACAAATAAAATCCACCGCTACTGCTCCCCCCTGGATATGGTGTCTTTGGGGCTTGTTATATACCTTACCCAGATGTGATGGCTCTGTCTGGGTCGACCTGTTTATATCCATCTGTATGTATTTGTGTATGGATTGCTTTCAACTTTTTCTGTTTTTGTTTCTACTTTTGTCCGGTGATATAGAAGTTAATCCCGGTCCTCACAGACAACCTATTACAAGTTGTCGTGTATTTTATTCCAATATTCGTGGTCTCTATAAGAACATCTAGGATCTTACATTGGCATCTGTTGATTATGATATTGTCTTTTGTTCTGAAACCCTTGTCTCTGGTTATAGAAATTATTCTGAACTTCTTATACCTAACTTCGGTAAACCAGTTCTTATTCGGTGTGATTCTATTCCTCATGCTCGTGGAATGAGCTTGTATATTTGATCTGGGTATAATGCTCAGCACTTAACTAAACACATTTGTAAATGCCATGAGATGTAGTTAGTTATAGTTACCAGCAAGTATCATAATCATTACATATTTAGCCTGTACAGAAATCCTGATGTTAACAATGACATATATGACTGCCTCTTAACAGTCATGGCTTCAATACAGTCTGTAGATGTCAAATCATCCTTTATTTTTGTTGGTGATGTCAATGCGCATCATCAAGAGTGGTTGACCTCGGTCTCTCCAACTAATAGAAATGGTCTTGCTGCCTTGGATTTTGCAAATTTATCTGGTTGTGAACAACTAATCCAAGGACCTACTCATATGTCTGGAAATTGTCTTGATCTAGTACTAACAGATATTCCTGGCGTTGTAGAAACCTCCGTTCTTGTACCTGTTGGCACTTCCGACCACAATGCCATCATGTGTAAAAATAATCTTGATTTTTCTGTTCCTGATATTACTCGCTCACGTAAAGTCTACCTTAAATCCCGGGTAAACTGGGACAACGGTTGTAATGATGTTTGTAATATTGAGTGGAATCACATACTAAGATCTCATGACCCGGTTTCAGCTCTCAACAATTCCCTTCTTGGTATCCTTCGCAAAAGAGTTCCATAAAAAACAATTAAGGTTCGTATAAGGGATAAAGCATGGTTTAATGATGACTGCAAGCGTGCATTTGATGACAAACAGGCTGCATATCGACTATGGAGGCGTAATCATTTCCCTTGCATTGGGAAAATTATGTTTTTAAAAGGGCAGCTGCGCAGAGAGTTTATGATGGTGCTGAGAGGGATTATAACTCCCATCTTCAGGATGTTCTGGCAGGAGCTACACAGCCTCATAAATGGTGGTCCGCTTTGAAATCCTCTTTATTTGGAATAGATTCCTCCATGCCTCTTTGTGATTCTGATGGCTCCATCTCTTTTGATCCATTATCGAAGGCCAATATTCTATCTAATATTGTTATTAATAAGCAGAGTAATCAGGAATTGTCTTTGCCATTGACATGTTTCCCTAGACCCAACCTCAATTCAATGGCATTCAAATCAGCTGAACTGAAAAGGTACTTGCTGGATCTTGATACCTATGGTGGCACAGACCCGGAATGGTTTTTCCCTCTCTTTTTTAAAAAGGTTGCAAGGTCTTGGCACCAAAATTGGCCGTGGTGTTTAGGTTGCTTTTGAAATCAGGTAGTTTTCCTCTTTGCTGCCGTAAGGCTATTATCACTCCTATTCCAAAGGGAAATACTGCCTCGTCATCTCCTAATGACTATCGCCCTATCTCCATTACACCTATCCTATCCAAGCTCTATGAGAGGCTTTTGTCCAGACGCCTTTCCTCTTATTGTAATAGTCATAATATGATACCAAACTCACAGTTTGGTTTTCGTAAGGGAATGGGT